>CM042415.1:17253759-17661259 GCA_023634145.1 Thymallus thymallus | reverse complement strand
TGATGCTGCCACCCCCGTGCTTCACGGTTGGGATGGTGTTCTTAGGCTTGCAAGCCTTCCCCTTTTTCCTCCAAACATAACGATGGTAATTATGGCCAAACAGTTATATTTTTGCTTCATCAGACCAGAGGGCATTTCTCCAAAAAGTACGATCTTTGTCCCCATGTGCAGTTGCAAACCGTAGTCTGGCTTTTTATGACGGTTTTGGAGCAGTGGCTTCTTCCTTGCTGAGCGGCTTTTCAGGTTGTGTCGATATAGGACTCGTTTTACTGTGGATATAGATACTTTTGCACCTGTTTCCTCCAGCATCTTCACAAGGTCCTTTACTGTTATTCTGGGATTGATTTGCACTTACCGCAACAAAGTACGTTCATCTCTAGGAGACAGAACGCGTCTCCTTCCTGAGCGGTATGACGGCTGCGTGGTCCCATGGTGTTTATACTTGCGTACTATTGTTTGTACAGATGAACGTGGTTCCTTCAGGTGTTTGTAAATTGCTCCCAAGGATGAACCAGACTTGTGGAGGTCTACAATTTTTTTTCTGAGGTCTTGGCTGATTTATTTTGATGTTCCCATGATGTCAAGCAAAGAGGCACTGAGTTTGAAGGTAGGCCTTCAAATCCACAGGTACACCTCCAATTGACTCAATTAGCCTATCAGAAGCTTCTAAAGCCATTACATAATTTTCTGGAATTTTCCAAGCTGTTTAATGGCACAGTCAACTTAGTGTATGTTATCTTCTGACCCACTGGAATTGAAATAATCTGTGAAATAATCTGTCTGTAAACAATTGTTGGAAGAATTACTTGTGTCATGCACAAAGTAGATGTCCTAACCGACTTGCCAAAACTATAGTTTGTTAACATGAAATCTGTGTAGTGGTTGAAAAATGAGTTTTAATGACTTCAACCTAAGTGTATGTAAACTTCCAACTTCAACTGTACGTATTTGGTTAAATTAGCTTTGATAAGCACATGCCTTCCAGGGCGTGTATTCTGTCCTCTATGAGTCTGTTCTTAGAGAGGCAATATCGACGGTTAGTCATTAGAACACTAGCTACAAAACCTAGTGCGATGTTCTGATGCTTGAGTTAAACTAGAGGCAGTTGTCAAATACCATAGTCAGTGTTGTTGGTAGTTTCAGTGTATCCCCCTTTTCTATAGGCAGGGGTGGGTGGGGTGGGGGATTGCGTAGCTAATGACATGGGAAATGCTGCATAGTTTTGATAAAGAGAGAATCTTGTATAGTTAAGGAAGGTCTGGGTTGCTACAAAGGCCCTTAATGTTGTTGAAATCCTGTGATTGTTTCCAGTTCGTCAACCTAAAATGGCTTCTGCACCGGCTCTAAATTACTCAGGTATTACTGTCTGTACGCTGCTTAGTGTTCCCGTCCACCACACTGTAGTGACATTACCCGTAGCTTAACAGTCACTTGTACAGTCACATTAACCCTGCTTTGCCGTTAATTTTCTCCTCGTGGGACACGCTTGCTTGTTTTTCTTTGTTTGTTTTCCATATCTTAGATCAAATATAAGATACAGTCAGTGTTATTTCCCTTTCATTCTGGCTTACAGTGTGTGTTTTGACTGAGATTGAAGAATAGATGCATATTTTCAAAAGTTTTGTTGTACTGCCGTCTACTGTTGAAACTGCCTAATTGTATGGAGGCTTGAGTGTGTGTGTTCTTAAGGGAGAATACCTTTTGTTGTATGCATGGGTTAAACTTTGAATAAGTGACATGACTTTCATAATGTAGTTTAATAGTATAGTTCTAGCTGTTAGCTGTGGTTTATTTAATCCCATTGGTTAATGAATGAACTGCATGAATTAACCTATATTTTTAGCTCAGTGAGCCAACCCTTTCATTTAGGAGTGAACTGAAATCTATTGTCTGTCCGTTCATTGTTAGAATACTTCCGTTCCAACACCTCAAGTGTCGGTGGGACCGAGAAGAAAGGACTGCTCGGATTTTTTAAGTTCAACAGAAGGAAATCAAAGGTAAGACGACACAGTTCACTTGTGTTCCAACAGAGTGACATTTATCCCATTGGCTTGGCTAACAGCACCATAATACCATCTAGAAAATACTACTAGACACCATGCATAGGCTACTAATTAAGCGAGTGTGATTCTGCAGATCAAGCTCACTTTAAACTGGAAAAGGTAGCATATTTTTTCTGTGTTTGAGTGGAATTATTTGATACTTATTAAATCTGCTACTTAAATAGCTACTGTTATTATTGAGCTCATGGCTTTCCATGAAAATAATCAGTCTTATAGTTTTTACTGTCCTGGTGGAAAGGGCTTTATTGACTGACTGATATCATCTGTCAAATATCTGAAATAACTGCATGTTATGCTTGTATTGTAGTTGTATTCTACTGTATTGCATGTTAGCTGTACATTCCATTTCAGACTGAAGAGCAGTCTCCTGCTATGGACATGGAGGGTCTTGATAATAATATTATTCAAAATACTGAAAAACATTACAATGTAAGTACTACTAACCCTACTCTGAAATGTCTTGGTAAATTACATCTTACATGATATTCTCTTTCTATACTCAAATCTCTCAAGCTGTTATCTTTTCCTAATACCCACCACCTTGTAACAGATCACAAAAATAATAATAATTAAAACACATGAGCTCAACTTGGAGTTTTCTTTTCAATACCATTCCAAACATTCCCATGTTTTCCAGAAATCCTGGTTGTACAATACCAGGAATAAGCAGAAAATCCAGAAATATCCAACAAGGATTTCTGGAAACCTGGGAATTTTGGTAAAGCTACCAGAATTTTGCAACCCTACTTTTCAGCCTCGGTGTTGGTGATAAACTAGAAAGTGTGCTTCCTCATCTCGGTATAGTTGATTGTGTCGGTTGTTCTGCTCATGTACCACTAGAGGGCAGTCTTGACAAGCTGATCCCACATCTTATGATTTCCTCAATCAATTACAGTATCCTTGACGGATTGAAAGTTTCTGCAGCAAGTCAACCTGAAATAAATTAAAGCCTTGAATTATTTCTTATTCTTTTATCAGCTTTACTCAGTAACACGTATAATGTATTTTATAGTAAGTTTGTAATACAGTAGTATTTACAGCAGAAGGGCCAGTTTTCCCAGGCACAGTCTCTACTCCATCGTGGGTTTCTTTGTATGTGTTCTGCATGTAGGCTAAAACATTATTATATTAGAGCAAACATTGAACAGGCTACCTGTTATGAAGGTAACTCAATCAGTTTTATACAATTAAAGAGGAATCTATTTCAGGCAGCCATCTGGGATACACCTCAAATCAATATGGGTATTTTATTGGATTTCCTATAAGACCTTGGTGGATCTCTCCTGCTCATTTGAGTCGTGCCCCAGGGCGCGCACACACACACACACACACCCTCTTTGTTCTTAGCGATCGTCTTACGTCATTATAATATACATGGCTACTTTACTCTCATATCTGGATACCATTATGGGCCAAACAGATGGGAAGATATGTTGAGGACTGTACATAGCACAGACTTAAATAGAACAGTATTGCATCTATGATACACAATGTACAGTGTCCCACATTGGACAAACTGATTGACTGATATGTTGAGCACTGTGTGATCTAAAGGAATGAAAAATGGATATCTGAAAACTATATTGCTTCGCTTATGAGACATAGTTCTAGAGATGCTATGGCATGCCAGAAATGATGCTGTCTGTTTTCCCAGAGTTTTTTCTTATTGTACAGAATTAAACTTTTTCAGATCACATTTTGTTCTTGGAGAGGACTATAGGGGCGTGTTGCTGCCTCTAAATCATCCTAGATGGCCATGGTCTGTTCTATCTGTCTCTAGTCGTGGCAGTGAGTACTCCACTTACAATGCATTTCCACCTTGGATATGCATGGGTGGTAGGCATTGTGGTTAACGCTCAGATTTCCTCTAACATGTAATTACAGATGTTCAGGTGAACTTAACCCCAAACTTTAATAACAAAGAAAGACCCAATAGCTTTTTTTGGGCTCTGGTCTGTAACTGATTTAAGATTATATAACGTATGCTACGCATTCATGGCAATTCCCTGCATGGAACATTCCGTTCCAACAGCTGAGTACAACAACAGCACGGATCCCAATTGAAAGTTACCATAGTCTCTCCCTAAATTTGGAACAAGTGTTTGTGTTGGACATGCAGTGGATGTACTGAGGGACTCTCAGAGAGCTGGAATATTAACGGTTTACCCACACTCACTTTCATGTGAGAAGGTCACCATGAACACATGAGCGCAGTGTGAAAAGTTCATCAGGGGAGGAGAGGGTTGGGCCGCTGTCCAATAATCACTCCCCAGTCCCTGTTGAAGGCTGTCTGATTAATAAAAATACAGTTCAGGTTTTCTCTCTCAGCCCTCTTTCGTGGCATGGGACCAACCGGCAGAAAATGGAAAATTTGGATTTACTGGAATATTTGCATATGCGTACAGTACATTTATACAGGACCAGTCAAAAGTTTTGACACACCTACTCATTGAAGGGTTTTTCTTTATTTTGACTATTTTCTACATTGTAGAATAATAGTGAGGACATCAAAACTATGAAATAACACATATGGAAAAATGTAGTAACCAAATTTTAGATTTGAGATTCTTCGAAGCTTTGCACACTCTTAGCATTCTCTCGTTGTTGGCTTGTTGGCTGCTTTTCCTTCACTCTGCTGTCCGACTCATCTCAAACCATCTCAATTGGGTTGAGGTCGGGTGATTGTGGAGGCCAGGTCATCTGATACAGCACTCCATCACTCTCCTTCTAGGTCAAATAGCCCTTATACAGCCTGGAGGTGTGTTGGGTCATTGTCCTGTTGAAGAACTTAAAGAAACTTTAAAAGTTGTAGAAAAAAAAAAGGAATGAAGGGAAGCACTGTTAAGGTACACTATAGTAGATGTTGGTAGACAGAAGGTGCTCTTTGGTAAAAGAGGTAAATTGGTCATTTTAAACTTTGTTTCCATTGAATATGCCGTACCAATAAAGGCATTTTTATTTATTATATGAAGAGTGCCTTGGTCCTCCTTTCTTTTTGATAAACTTTAAAAGTTCTTGACTGACCTTCATGTCTTGACCTTTATTTGAACTGTTCTTGCCATAATATGGACTTGGTATTTTACCAAATAGGTACCACCCCTACCTTGTCACAACACAACTGATTGACTCAAACGCATTAAGAAGGAAAAAAAGTAACAAGGCACACCTGTTAATTGAAATGCATTCCAGGTGACTACCTCATGAAGCTGGTTGAGAGAATGCCAAGAGTGTACAAAGCTGTCATCAAGGCAAAGGGTGGCTACTTTGAAGAATCTCAAGTATATTTTGATTTGTTTAACACTTTTTTTGGTTACTACATGATTCCATATGTGTTATTTCATAGTGTTGATGTCTTCACTATTCTTCTACAATGTAAAAAATAGTAAAAATAAAGAAAAACCCTTGAATGAGTAGGTGTGTCCAAACTTTTGACTGGTACTGTATGTACATGTATATGTACAGTAGCCTATATATAGGCAGCATCCGTTTGAAGGGAATAGAGAAAAGCTGACTAATGCACTGTGTAAAGTATGCCATGTCATCTATCATTGGGATGCACTTATGCCCATGCATTAATCATGTGGTCCTCTGTAGCTCAGTTAGTAGAGCATGGCGCTTACTACGCCAGGATAGTGGGTTTGATTCCTGGGACCAGCCATACATAAAATGTATGCACGCATGACAGTATGTCTCTTTGGATAAAAGCGTCTGCTAAATGTTCTTTATTATTTGAGTCAGGAAGATCTAGTAGGTGGGAGAGTCATGTGTCTTGAGGAAGATAAACGTCAAACAGCATGTACGTGGCATAAAAATGAATCACGTCGACTTCGTTGATCTAGGCTCTGTTCTTAGAGGTGAGCAGCAGTAAATCTACTGAAGTCTCCAGCTGGGTTTTTGTTATATACGTCTTTTTCACTTTGCTCTACATTACTGTATAGTACCTCGGTCTGACCTTTAAAAATGTGTGACCTTACAAAATGTGGAACATTTTAAAAACACTGGTGATCAAAACTGAGGCATTTGGCAATGCATCTCCCTCAAAGACACACTGACTCTCCTTAATAGACTAGACTATTTTGATTGCGCTTGCATGGTGTAATGGAACCAATGAAATAGTCCCAAAAGTTAAAACCCTGCCCGCATGGCACTCCAGGTAGGCTCAATCAAATGATCAAAAGTATTTGAAAGAAAACATACTATTTAAGCCCAGGTCTGAATACCTTTCGAGTGCTTTCTCTCAGACCCGAACACAAGGCCCTCCTGCACATTTTCCATTCATTTTCCTTTCATTCTCCCCACTGTGAGAAGTGATTGGTTCACCGATGACCTCTAATGACTAGAACATCATGTTTTAGTAATTTAACTTTTTTTGACACGACTACTTTGATCCTCTGCCCAGGAATGGTCTGAAATGCTGTGTCTTTTCTTTAAACACGCCCACTATCGTTTAAAGCTGCATATCTTTGTTCCTAGTTGTGCTACTGTACAGAGAGACAGGAGCTTTGGAAGTGTCAGACAGCCTGGACCCAGATCTGTTTGTGCTGTCTCGCCAACTCCTTTTTATGATCACTTGGCACGACAATGACCATAGGAGTTGGAAAGGCAGCGCGAACAGATCTGGGACCAGGCTAAGTTTCAGATGCTTAGAAAAGCCTTTGATCATTCTTTGATCGTTCTCCATTGCTCAGCAGCATCCCTCTCAGACAGACAGACGGTGTATTAGCGAGGCGGCGTAGCTACAGAATGCTAATAAAGCTGACTGCAGCTGTCACAACTGTCACAAAGCATCCTGATTCAGCAGGGATCTGAGAGCCTCCTCTTGCAGACTAGACTTTTGTGCCTTGGAGACAGACCCGATCCTAAGCTTTGCAACAATTTAATTTACCACTGCAATAGATAGATAGATAGATAGATAGATAGATAGATAGATAGATAGATAGATAGATAGATAGATAGATAGATAGATAGATAGATAGATAGATAGATAGATAGATAGATAGATAGATAGATAGATAGATAGATAGATAGATAGATAGATAGATAGATAGATAGATAGATAGGTACTTTATTGATCCCTGAGGGGAAATGTATTGATAGTAATAATAGGCCATGGTGAGGATATGCTAAGATTTTAGATTCAGTCCTGGGACCTTGTTAGTCTGAGTCCCAAATGGCACCCTATTCTCTATATAGTGTTATGTGCCCTTGTCAAAAGTAGTGCGCAACATACGGAATAGGGTGTCACTTGGGACACAGCGTTAGTGAATAAAGGGCATGACCCATGCTCACCCTTCAGAACTGGCCCTTGACATTTCCACTGTCCACCATATCAACCTGTGATTTTTAGCTTCTGAGGCCATTTAGAATTACCTGACCTTTAAATGCCACTCAGTTCCTATGTAGCTCTGTTCCGTGTGTTGATAATTGTGTGTGTGTGTGTGTGTGTACATGCAGGTGTGTGTGTGTGTGTGTGTGTACTCACATCTGTCTTTGTTTCATTATTTTGATGTTCTGCGTTAACCCTTCTCTCTCCCTCCTCCTCCAGGCCTTGTCCACGGTGTCCATCGTGCCCTGTGTGGAGGCGCGGCCCAGCACCCTGGGCCAGTCCCAGTCCGTCATGAACATCTCCAGGATGTCCCCCAGGATAGAGCCTAAGAAGAGGCGGGCCCCCCTGGCCCCGGGCCCCGCACCCTGCCAGGGCCGCTACACACTGGAGGCCTACCAGGTGAGAGGGCAATACACACACACACACACACACACACACACACACACAAACACAAACACACACTTCAGGTCATGATGACCTGTGTTTAGATCAACTATTGCAACATTGGATCAACATTTTCTCTAATCTGCTTGTGTTGTTTGCGGATCTAATATCAATAATAGTCATGTTGTTCTTTCTCTTCTGGTAGCGTTGTTGTGGGAAAGGTTGTTTTTTCACCATGTTGTGTTGGCTCTAATGGTCTTCTCTCCTCCTTTTGGAGAGAATGGGGTTTGTCTGGAACTGTGTGTCGTGGTCATAGTGACCGTTACCAACAGGAACACACTGGTTATTCTGGTAAATGGGATGCTTCCTAAATGGGACCCTGTTCCCTACATAGTGTAGTACTTTTGACCAGGCTCTGGCCTTTTGGACACAGCCCTAGGCTCCTATAGAGAAGCACAAGGTGTCCACTACTCACGCTGTTCTTCCAGTCAGGATTTGGGTTTATGTTTTTTCTCTCCTCTGTCCATTGTGGTTGTTATTATAACCTTTGCAGACATAGAACACAGCTATAGTAATGTGTCGATAGCGACAGTTGATAACCTTCAGACAATTAAATAAAGTGGCGGATCAGAAGCGTCTGTACCTTTTCAGACAGTAGTATTCTGCGCCAGCATAGAGTGTTCGGAATTGTTTCCCTGACAACAATAAACGTTGCTGATTGATGTGCTGCTGGATGTGTTTTCTTTTCACTAAACATCTTGGTAAGTCACAGTATTTAATGAATTTTATCATACTTTTTTAGGAAAGAGTGGTCTGTGGGCAGGCAGCATGGAGGCAGGCTGAGCGCAGGCAGCTCGAGATTATTTGATTGCCAAGTAAAATGCCTGTTCAGTGGCGATTCGAAGCTATGTCGAGATAATGTTGTGTGTGTGTGTGTGTGTGCGTTTAAAAAGCCTTAGTGTACCCGTACAGACAAACAAACATGCAGTAGCTGAGGCGCTTTCAAGTCGTCACAATCCATATCTCTGAAAAGGGTATTAGACATTGTTCAGAAACACGACACTTATGACGTCTCTATCAGTCCGTTCACCCAGAGATAAGCAACGCTAACTGTGCCGTGACCCGCTAGCTTGGATGAGACAAAGCGTTGTGTTTGGAAGCTTGTTGGCTGCATGTTGAGACATGGGCCTGATGTAACCTTTGTGAGGGTTAGACAAGGACAGAGAGATCAGATGAGGACAGAGTGTCTGAGGGATGGGATGGCTGCTCTTAGGTCTCCTTCCCTTGTTGTAGTGATCACAATCTGGGGTATGACTACACTCTTAGACAAAAAAGTGCTATCTAGAACCTAAAAGGGTTATTTGGCTGTCCCCATAGGAGAACCCTATGAAGAACCCTTTTTGGTTCCAGGTAGAATCATTTTGGTTCCAAAAAGTGTTCTTCCAGGTTGAATTCTTATGGAACCAAAAAGGGTTCACTCTGGAACCAAAAATAACTATTTTGGAACACTTTTTTCTAAGATTGTAAAGCTGGGAATTGCCAGGGACCTCACAATACGATATTGTCACGACACTTAGGTGCCGATACAATATGTATTGTGATTCTAACGATTAATCATGTATTGTATTTCGATGCTTTGATATTATTGCAATTCGATGTTCCAACATAATGCTCACCATATGTCTGCTGCAGAGGGACAAGAGACCGCCATGAGAAAACAAGTTTTGATCATGGAAATAAAGGTGCTGAAAACAAATTGGCTCCCTGTTTTAAAAAGAAGATGGAGAATAAGCTATGAAGGAAAAATAAAATACAAGCGTTTTGGTGCAGGGACAGCCAACTAGCACAAAAATAATATTGCGTTATTGTAAAAAACGATACAATACCTTATATTGTAAAAAATAACATCCCGATAGGTAACTGTATCGACACCCCCCATCACTAGTTATGACCCTCTATTGATCTCAGTACAGTATCAATTTACAATCAATAGTCAATCCTAATGCCTTATTCAATCAAATAGACAACTATATTTATCTGGGGTCAAGACAAAACAATGGGTGCATCCAAATGGCACCCTATTCCCTTTATAGTGCACTTCAAAGGGAGTGTGCTGAAGGAGTGTTTTAAAGCTTTTATTAGGGAAATAGCTGACATTATGATTTGGACAGGAGTAGGCTAATAGGTCATGTATAGAATGCCTTTTATGACATGGCCTAGCCTGTTATCCTGAGCTTTCCACTTCAGTGTTCGGTAATAGGTTTGACACAGGCAGGCAGGTACAGTTGTGTAAGCCTGTTTGACATGCTGGAAAGGTAACATCAGGCTCAGGCTTATGCAACAGTAGTCTCTAGTGACAGACTCTTAACCTAAACGCCGAATTTGGTTCTGAGATTGCAGTAGCAATGCAGCAGTGGATGAGGTGTGTTTTGGTGGCACAACATCAAATATGTATAAGTGGGGTGTTGTGTTTCTAGAGGCAGACAGGCCTAAAATCAGCTTGACAGGCTCTTTATGCCAGTGTTACTGGGCATAGTCAGAAAAAACATTTGAATCATTTCAACAAGTATCTCTTGGATGAGATTGCATTAATGAACTCAGAAGACCACAGTAAGGGAAGGCGGTTATGTAAGTTAGGTTAGAATAGTGATTGGTCTAAGAGACATAGAGCCTACTGTAGGAACACAGTGTTGTACATAATCATTATAGTCAGGAGCTTAGGTGTTGTTTTTGATTCAGCTATGTCCTTGGAGCTCCACTCGAAACAATTAGTTAGAAACTGTTTCTTCCAACTGAGGAATATTTCCAAATTAAGATCATTTGTGACTAAGGGTGAGTTGGAGATGATCATTCATGCATTCATCTCCTCTCGTTTAGATTACTGTAACAGTCTTTTTACCTGTTTGAGTAAAAAGGAGCTTTATCGCCTCCAGGCTGTTCAGAACTCTGCTGCAAGGCTTTTAACTCACATTAATAAAAGAGAACACGTCACACCTGTTTTAGCAGCATTACACTGGTTACCAGTCCAGTATAGAATTCATTTTAAAATCCTGGTTCTTACCTTCAGAGCCTTGCATGGTCAAGTGCCTACTTACATCACTGACTTGATACAGCTTTACACTCCCACCCGGAGTCTCAGGTCATTAGATCAGAGGCTATTAGTTGTTCCTCGCACTCATTTTAAAACTAGAGGGGACCAATCATTCCAGGCAGTGGCTCCTAAGCTGTGGAATGCTTTGCCTCCCCTTCTGCGTTTTGCGAACTCTGTTGATTCTTTTAAAAAGCAACTGAAGACTTTGCTCTTCAAGCAGGCTTTTAGGTAGTCGAGGGTTTTTTTTATGGTTGTTTGTTATGTTTTCTATTTTTGTTTAATATTCTTGTATTTCAAGATTTGTTATTGTATTTCATTTTATTGTGAAGCACTTTGTGATCTTTATCTGTGAAATGTGCTATATAAATACATTTTACTTACTTACTTACTTACTTACTTACAGTGCACGCTCAATACATTTGTTATAGACATTGAGTAATATGTCTTCTATGGTTCCCTTTTTGGATGGATTAATCTGCTTTCCAGAAATCCTAGTTGGAGAATTCCAGATTCCTTGCTCCTTTTTTTTCCCCTGATGCTGGGAATCTTCCAACCAGGATTTCTGGAAAACCTGTGAATCTTGGGAAAGTTAGGAGTGTTATTCTTCTCTGAAACTCAGTAGTTGTCCTGATCTATTCTCAAGTATATCAACAGGACACATGTCATGGAGGCGACTGAATATCCTCTGTTTTTCTCTGCAGCATGGCTCTTAGTCATGTTGATGTCAAATCAAATTTAATGGTCACATACACGTGTTTAGCAGATGTGATTACGGGTGTAGCGAAATGCTTGTCGACTCCTGGCTCTGCTTTCAGGGGGGACCTGCCAAGCAGCCCCTGAGCAGTACAGTCTGAGGCAGCATCCCTATGGGTCCTGGTCAAAAGTAGTGCACTATATAAGGAATATGCTGTAATTTGGGACACAGCCTCAGACTCCATCCCATCAGGGGGATAGCTGGCAGCACAGGCTAAGTGTGATTGATTGAGATGGCTAGCATTACCCGCATAAACCATTCCTTAGGGAGATGTCATAATCTGAACAAAGAGGGGTTTAGTCTTTCATAGCAATCTGTCATTGGCTTTTTGTAATGCAGCGCTTTTAATCCACTTTAATGTAGCCTACCGTTTTAATCTGTTTTAGCAAGATACAAGTTGTCTGTTTACAATCTTGCCAGGTTGGGATATTTCTACATTGGGCTGATGATACCATTCTCAGTAATAGTTGTGGTCCTTTTAAGGATCAGACCCATCTGTGTAATTTCTGCCTAAAATGACATACCCCAATCTAACGGCCTGTAGCTCAGGTCCTGAAGCAAGTACATGCATATTCTTGATACCATTTGAAAGGAAACACTTTGAAATTTGTGGAAATGTGAAATGAATGTAGGAGAATATAACACATTAGATCTGGTTTTTTTTTGGTGTATTGTCCCACCATCTTTGAAATGCAAGAGAAAGGCCATCATATCACTTAGGAGTCCAGGCGCAATTTTGATTTTGGCCACTAGATGGCAGCAGTGTATGTGCTAAGTTTTAGACTTATCCAATGAACCATTGCAATAATGTTCAAAATGTTGTATCAAGTCTGCCCAAATGTGCCTAATTGGTATATAGATACATTTTCAAGTACATAACTGTGCACTCTCCTCAAACAATAGCATGGTATTCTTTCACTGTAGTAGCTACTGTAAATTGGACAGTGCAGTTAGATTAACAAGAGTTTAAGCTTTCTTCCCATATAAGATATGTATATGTCCTGGGAAATGTTCTTGTTACTTACAACGTCATGCGAGGTTGGGACACGATCCTGTAGAGGTTAATAAAAAAAAACTTGAATTCGTGGGAAACCTCAGTTTTGATCACCAGTGTTTTAAAATGTTCCACATTCTGAAACGTCACACATTTTTAAGGTCACACATAATGCCTTCAAGAGGAAGCTTGTGATCTGAGTCATATGTTTGCAATCCCTCAGTTAGGCTTGCATGATTGCTACGCAAGTAAACCATGTGGCTGCAGAACACTTTGAGTTAGAGTGAGAATGGTTGGTGCGTAAGCCTTAGCTTAACTCAACGCCTCTCTGAATTGGTTTTTCAGCCCGTTTGCTGACAACCTCAATTTCCTTTAATCAACACCCTCTGTAAATAATATTCTATTACTTAAGGCAGTTTAAGGCAGTTTCACTTCATGCAAACTAGCTAGTGTATCTATGAGTGATTAGGCAACACTGTGTGACAGGCTCTGCTGTGGAACAACGTGATTAAAATAAGTGGGAAAAGGAAACATGGGCAGCTCTAATAGTTTTGAGTGAAAACTTAGGGTCAGTCCCAAATGGTACACTATTCCCTACATAGTACACTACTTTTGACCAGAGCCCTGGTCAAAAGTAGTGCACTATATAGGGCAGTGTTTCCCAACCCTGGTCCTCCAGTACCCCCGAACACTACACATTTTTTCCTGTAACCCTGGACAAGCACACCTGATTCAACTTGTCAAATAAACATCAAGCCCTCTATTAGTTGAATGAGGTGTGTTTGTCCAGGGCTACAACGTAAATGTGTACTGTTAGGGATACTGGAGGACCAGGGTTGGGAAACACTGATATAGGGGTTAGGGTACCATTTGGGAGTCTCACTCTCTCTATCATGCTCCTTTCCTCTTCCCTAAGGAAGAAAACCTTGTGTTCTCAAGAACAAAGGAAGAGGCCCCTAATGCCACATCTCACTGGAACTGTGTAGTCTACTGCCTCTCTCTCTCTCTCTCTCTCTCTCTCTCTCTCTCTCGGTGTGTGTGTGTCAATCTATTGAAGTAGTGTTGGCGTCGTCTCATGTCAATGTTGTGGGTAAGGTTGTTTTTTCACCATGTTATGTTGGCTCTAATGGGCTTCTCTCCTCCCGTTGGAGATAATGGGGTTTGTTTGGAGATGTGTTTTGGGTTTATGTACACATTTTAAATCATTATGTTTTCCAAATCACAGTCTCACAGCTAAGTTTTTGAAATAATTGTTTTGTTCCTCAAAGAATGACAAAAAACCCAGGCCTTGTTGTGGTTTTATGTTGGAATGTAATCTTAACCTTAGCAGACAAAGTAATATCGAGCACTGAGAAAGATGATATAAATAGACCTATTTTCACTATAGTTGGCACAGAGTAGTCTACGCTTCGTCTACAGTGGTTCATTGGTTCTCCATTGGAAGTGGACATGAGCACTGATATACTTTTACTTTGAAAATCTGTGTGTGTGTGTGAGCGTACATTTGCTTGTGTGCGCAAACCTGCAGATGCGCGTGTGTGTGTGTGTGTTTGTGTAAGCGTGCACATTTTTCTGTGTGTGTGTGTGTGGTCTGACCATAAAGAGCCTGTAAATTCACTGTGCTAGCCCTGGAGTGGTGTGCTGTGTTGAGTAATTAAAAAGCTGAAGCTTTGGCAACCAGGGGACTGAGCCTGCATCCCCAATTAGCACCCTATTCTCTCAATAGTGTACTACTTTTGACCAGAGCCCATAGAGCTCTAGTCAAAAATTGTGCACTATGGGTGCCATTTGGCACATAGACCAAGTCAAAACCATTAAGGAGTGAGCTAGCATTCCTGCAGGATTAGAGGGTAGAACAAGTATATAAATATTTGACTGAATGATAGCATTGAGTGGCAGCACATCGGTGTATAATAAATGTGATTTGATGCAGTCTGTGATGTAGAGTCAGTAGAGAGCTGCAGGAGATGGGTTGTGCAAGTGGTAGGTAGGCGAGTCTGACTGGGTGAGACCGAGAGCGTGAGAGCAGAGAGCAGCAGTTTGGGCATGGCTCATGGAAAATCACATCAGGTTTGAAATTGCGATGAAAGTAGCAACAAGCCATAACAAATGATTTGTCAAACTATGTTTTGGTGGGGGATTCCTTGAATGTGGTTGGAGTAAGTCAGAATGTCCTTGTTTTATTATTGTTATTCTAAGAAAAGACTTGTGTGGTATTTCTTTGGGATTGAGTCATTGTGGTTGGGAGTGGTGTGTTACTTACCACCACCTTGCCCTTTTTTTTTTTTTACATAGGTAGAGCTGCATAAAGTCCCTGAACTGTGTATGCACCTCCACCATCACACCACTGCTCATACTTGTCGGTCTCTAGCATACCATAGCATGTGGGGCAAAGTTGAAGCTGTAATGGAGGACTGACTGGGATATGGGTGTGTGTGTACGTGTGTGTGTGCATGAGCATGTGTGGGTGTGTTTGTGCACGTGTGTGCACGTGTGTGTGTGTGTGTGTGTGTGTGTGTGTGTGTGTGTGTGTGTGTGTGTGTGTGTGTGTGTGTGTGTGTGTGTGTGTGTGTGTGTGTGTGTGTGTGTGTGTGTGTGTGTAACTGATTGGCTGCTTTGCAGAGTGAAACACAATACTGTGCAGCCCAGTGCAGCTGAACGAAGCGACTGCGTCATCTCACAGACTGTAATCAGGCCATTCTCTATGAATGCTCCATACTACTGTTTTACTGGAGTGTAAACGTGCCAGGGGAATTGATTGTGTTGCTCAGCTATGGATTATGGTTTAAAGTGTCTGAGTTGTGCGCTCTGGGATTTTGAGGAGCCAACTTAAGTCTGGGGAACACGGAACATGTACATAAGATTGGCCAAACAGAGACCAAAACTTCCCTTGCTTAGTATATTTAATCAACCCTGCAAGGCAATGGATTCACTCCAAATCTGATAGAGATGTTGGAAGCATAACCACAGCAATATAAACCGTTTGCACGCACACTTTAGAGTGTGATGAATATTTCTCATTGGCATGTTTTGAGACAGTGAGTTGTGTCAGGTCAACTTTGTGGATCTAATGAAGCATGATAGATAGATAGGTAGGTAGGTAGGTAGGTAGGTAGGTAGGTAGGTAGGTAGGTAGGTAGGTAGGTAGGTAGGTAGGTAGGTAGGTAGGTAGGTAGGTAGGTAGGTAGGTAGGTAGGTAGGTAGGTAGGTAGGTAGGTAGGTAGGTAGGTAGGTAGGTAGGTAGGTAGGTAGGTAGGTAGGTAGGTAGGTAGGTAGGTAGGTAGGTAGGTAGGTAGGTAGGTAGATAGATAGATAGATAGATAGATAGATAGATAGATAGATAGATAGATAGATAGATAGATAGATAGATAGATAGATAGATAGATAGATAGATAGATAGATAGATAGATAGATAGATAGATAGAGTGGGTGAAATAAGTATTGAACACGTCACCATTTTTCTCAGTAAATATATTTCCAAAGGTGCTATTGACATGAAAATTTCACCAGATGTTGGTAACAACCCAAGTAATCCATACATACAAAGAAACCAAAACAAATAAGTTCAGAAATTAAGTTATGTGTAATAATGTGAAACGACACAGGGGAAAAGTATTGAACACATGAAGAAAGGGAGGTTCAAAAAGGCATGGAAAGCCAAGACAACAGCTGAAAACATTAATCAGTAATTAAAAAGCAATCCAGCCCCCTGTCAGTGCAAATTAATATCAGCTGGTTCAGTCCCATCTGATGGCCTACAAAAAGGCCTCATTGCCAAGGTGTCACACAAGACACATCTCATGATGGGTAAAAGCAAAGAGCTGTCTCAAGACATTCGCAACCTAATTGTTGCAAAACATAATGATGGCATTGGTTATAGGCGCATTTCTAAGCTTCTGAATGTTCCAGTGAGCACTGTTGGGGCCATAATACGGAAGTGGAAAGACAATCATTTCACCATAAATTTGCCTCGACCAGGTGCACACCAGTTGACATGCAGACAGACTACAGTAGTAGTACAGACAGTTTGTAGCAGGGGGAACATTTGTTGAAGATAGAAGGAAGCGTTGACCCATTTTAATACATTGTCTCCACATTTGAGGTCAAATTCTTTCTTCACCTTTGTACCACATTTGCACGCATTTCACACACACAAATAGAGTTGAGGCTGATGCAAATATATGGTCATTTTGTTCTTCATAAACTTGATCTGTCCTGTCACACACATTAAATATTTTGACATCAAAGTTCACCCTTACATAGATGATATGTGCAACCATAGAAAAGGCGAGGGATGCCTTTTGCCTTTGAGAAGAGGTTTATGCACCTCCGCCTCCAACCTAAAGCCTTACATTTTTGTTCAATGTAAGGATTCTATAGTATTGTGATGCGATATTGCGATTTTATGTTCCAGAGAGACAAGAGAGAGCATGAGAAAAAGAGTTTTGATCAGTCATGGAAATAAAAGTGGTGAAAACATGTTGGCTCACTATTTAAAAAGAAGATGGAGAACAAGCTATAGGATGAAAAATACCAGAGTTTTGGAGCAGGTACAGCCGACTAGCGCAGGCTAATGCTACCTAGCAAAACTATATACAGTATATAAAGTGCCTTCAGAAAGTATTCACACCCCTTGACTTATTCCACAATTTGGTGTGTTACAAAGTGTGATTAAAATTGATTTAA
This sequence comes from Thymallus thymallus, assembly GCA_023634145.1. Classification (NCBI taxonomy): domain Eukaryota; kingdom Metazoa; phylum Chordata; class Actinopteri; order Salmoniformes; family Salmonidae; genus Thymallus; species Thymallus thymallus. Next base: position 17,643,961 of record CM042415.1, on the reverse strand, counting down.
CTGAAGAAAAAAAATCTATGATCTACACAAAATACTCTGTAATGTCAAAGTGGGAGAAGAATGTGTATGTTTATAACCCTAATATACTGTATCTTGATTTTATAAGTATTCAACCCCCTGGGTCAATAAATGTTAGAATCACCTTTAGCAGCAGAGTCTTTCTGGGTAAGTCTCTAAGAGCTTTCCACACTTGGATTATTATTTTCAAAATTCTTCAACCTGTCAAATTGGTTGTTGATCATTGCTAGACAACCATTTTCAGGTCTTTCCATAGATTTTCAAGCAGATTTAAGTCAAAACTGTAACTTGGCCACTCAGGATGCATGTTTTGAAATATTTGTATTCTGTACAGGCTTCCTTCTTTTTACTCTGTCAATCAAATCAAATCAAATTGAATACAACAGGTGTAGACCTTACAGTGAAATGCTTATTTACAAGCCCTTAACCAACAATGCAATGCAACAAGTGTTAAGTAAAACATTGAAATTACAAATTATTATTGAACAGCTATAAAATAACAGTAGCGAGACTATATACAGTACAGGGGGTACCGGTACAGAGTCAATGTGCGGGGGCACAGATTAGTCAAGGTAATTGAGGTAGTATGTACATGTAGGTAGAGTTAAAGTGACTGTGCATAGATAATAAACAAAGAGTAGCAGCAGCGTAAAAGAGGGGGGGGACAATGCAAATAGTCAGGGTAGCCATTTGATTAGCTGTTCAGGAGTCTTATGGCTTGCGGGTAGAAGCTTTTAAGAAGCCTATTGAACCTAGACTTGGCGCTCCGGTACCGTTTGCCGTGCGGTAGCTTAGAGAACAGTCTATGACTAGGGTGGCTGGAGTCTTTGACCATTTTTAGGGCCTTCCTCTGACACCACCTGGTATAGAGGTCCTGGATGGCAGAAAGCTTGGCCCCAGTGATGTACTGGGCCATACACACTACCGTCTGTAGTGCCTTGCGGTCGGAGACCGAGCAGTTGCCATACCAGGCAGTGATGCAACCAGTCAGGATGCTCTCGATGGTGCAGCTGTATAACTTCTTGAGTAACTGAGGACCCATGCCAAATCTTTTCAGTCTCCTGAGGTTGAATAGGTTTTGTCGTGCCCTCTTCACAAGTGTCTTGGTGTGTTTGGACCATGATAGTTTGTTGGTGATGTGGACACTTGAAGCTCTCAACCTGCTCCACTACAGACCCATCGATGAGAATGGGGGCGTGCTCGGTCCTCTTTTTCCTATAGTCCACAATCATCTCCTTTGTCTTGATCAGGTTGTTATCCTGGCACCACATGGCCAGGTCTCTGACCTCCTCCCATCGTTGTCGGTGATCAGGCCTACCACTGTTGCGTCGTTGGCAAACTTAATGATGGTGTTGGAGTCGTGCCTGGGTGAACAGGGAGTGCAGGAGAGGACTGAGCACGCACCCCTGAGGGGCCCCCGTGTTGAGGATCAGTGTGGCAGATGTGTTGTTACCTACCCTTACCACCTGGGGACTGTCCGTCAGGAAGTCCAGGATCCAGTTGCAGAGGGAGGTGTTTAGTCCCTGGGTCCTTAGCTTAGTGATGAGCTTTGAGGGCACTATGGTGTTGAATGCTGAGCTGTAGTCAATGAATAGCATTCTCACGTACGTGTTCCTTTTGTTCAGGTGGGAAGTGTGCAGTGCAATAAAGATTGCATCATCTGTGGATCTGTGGTGGTATGCATATTTGAGTGGGTCTAGGCTTTCTGGGATAATGGTGTTGATGTGAGCCATGACCAGCCTTTCAAAGAACTTCATGGTACAGGTCGGTAGTAATATAGGCAGGTTACCTTAGTGTTCTTGGGCACAGAGACTATGGTGGTCTGCTTGAAACATTTTGGTATTACAGACTCAGTCAGGGACAGGTTGAAAGTGTCAGTGAAGACACTTGCCAGTTGGTCAGCGCATGTCCTGGTAATCTGTCTGGCCCTGCGGTAAATGTTGACCTGTTTAAAGGTCTCGCTCACATCGGCTACACAGTCATCCGGAACATCTGATGCTCTCACGCATGCTTCAGTGTTGCTTGCCTCGAAGTGAGCATAGAAGTAAATTAGCTAGTCTGGTAGGCTCGTGTCACCGGGCAGTTTGCTGCTAATTGTATTAGTATTGTGAAGTAACTACAATGTTGTTGATCCATCCTCAGTTCTCTCCTATCACAGCTATTTTGATATGAGGCTTATGCGCCCCAACTCACGCAACACCTTTTTTGATCAATGCAAAGCTTTAGGTCACACACAACATTACTGTCAAATAGGATTCACGGGCAATAAAGAAAACACCAGGTAAAAAACCTATGTGTAATTTTATATACTCAGCAAAAAAAGAAACGTCCCTTTCTCAGGACCCTGTCTTTCAAAGATAATTAGTGAAAATCCAAATAACTTCACAGATCTTCATTGTAAAGGGGTTGAACACAGTTTCCCATGCTTGTTCAATGAACCATAAACAATTAATGAACATGCACATCTGGAACGGTCATTAAGACACTAACAGCTTACAGACGGTAGGCAATTAAGGTCACAGTTATGAAAACTTAGTACACTAAAGAGGCCTTTCTACTGACTCTGAAAAACACCAAAAGAAAGATGCCCAGGGTCCCTGCTCACCTGCGTGAACGTGCCTTAGGCATGCTGCAAGGAGGCATGAGGACTGCAGATGTGGCCAGGGCAATAAATTGCAATGTCCACTGTGAGACGCCCAAGACAGCGCTACAGGGAGACAGGACGGACAGCTCATCGTCCTCGCAGTGGCAGACCACGTGTAACAACACCTGCACAGGATCGGTACATCCGAACATCACACCTGCGGGACAGGTACAGGATGGCAACAACAACTGCCCGAGTTACACCAGGAACGCACAATCCCTCCATCAGTTCTCACAGCAAGACCTGGCAAATCTGGTGCAGTCCATGAGGAGGAGATGCACTGCAGTACTTAATGCAGCTGGTGGCCACACCATATACTGACTGTTACTTTTGATTTTTCAATTTCTGTTAGTCACATGTCTGTGGAACTTGTTCAGTTTATGTCTCAGTTGTTGAATCTTGTTATTTATGCTTTTTCCTGCGAAGCGCATTGCGTTGCATTCATGTCTGAAATGTGCAATATAAATAAAGCTTGATTTGATGATTTTATTTTATTCCCATGGCCGCCAAAGTGTTTTTATGTCCATGCCTCAAGGATCATAGGACATGTTTAGATGAAATGGGTCACACATTGTTTTGTTTTATAAGGAAGCAATAATACCCCTTTCAGTAACAGCATTCAAAGCAACATGGAACACTTAGGTATTTTGACTGACAGGCACAGTTCAATAATACATACAATACATTTCATCTTAAAATATGTAACTTTTTGGGCAACCTGACCAAATTCACATAGAAATGTTAGTTATAGATCTGTCATTCTATGATGCAGTAGATCTTTTCTATGCACTCTATTTCTATGGTTCCCGTTCTAAAGTAATGTTTTTGCGTCTTTTACATTTGGTTTCGTACACCAGCTTAAAACAGCTAAAAATACAATATTTTTGATTATGGAAAATATATTTCACAGCGGTTTAGATGGTAAAATGATTCTCTACACAATGATTGCTTGTTTTGTAACATAAATTGAAATTATGTGAACTTTTAGAATGTTAGCAACCACGAAATGACGGTGCATAGTGCACTTTTAATAATGACAATCTTTCTGTCTCTCTTTCTCTTTCTCTCTCAGGTGGCTCCTGACTCAGAGAGTACACTGAGGAAGAGGAAGGCCCCGGCACCCCCTCCTACCCCTGCTGCCTCTGTCACCCCAGCTCCTAGCACCCCAGCACCTCGCACCGCTGTCCAGATGGCCCCCTCTCCCTCTCCCTCTCCCTCTCCAGCCCCCAGCTCTCCTACCCCCAGCCTCCCTGCAGAGGAGGACTCTGGCTCTGAGCTGAGCAATGGGTCTGTCTACAGCAGCAGCAGTAGCAGTAGTGGGGTCGCCGCCGGCACCTCTGTTGCTGACACCTCAATGGCCGAATCTGACTCCGCCTCCAGCAGGGCTGATGTGTCCAAGCCTGGCCCTGATTCAACGCCCAGCAGCAGTACTGCCATGGCTGACTCCTCCCGAGACTCCGCCCCCAGCAAGGTTGACACTGGCCCCAGGAGCAAGTCTGATATGGTGAAGGCTGCCCCTGACTCCGCCCCTACCACCGAAGTTGAAAAGGTTGAGTCCGCCCCCAGCAGCAGCGCTGACAAGGTCAAGCCCACCCCCGACTCGTCCCGCAGCACCACGCCGGAGGAGACCAGAGGAGAGTCTGCTCTGGGCCTGAAACTAGACGAGACGGAGAACAACAGACACAGTGCCATGGGTCAGTATCATCAGTAACACATCTAGTTAATGTAAAGAGATCAAGGTTTCTCTCCTGTCAACCCGCAGGCTGTTCCAGTCCAAATGTTCAGCAGCAGATGACCACCACGTTGAGCACTAAGTCCCTAATTGCTTGTCATATAACAGTGTAATGACCCTTGCCTAGGTAGGCTCCTTAATGATCTCCCCCAAATGGGTTAACCCAATTGCAGAACACCCGCAAGGATTGTTGCACTACTACCACTTTTTACTGTAACAGGTTCCCCTCAACCTGAACTGAGTCGCTGGTGGTAGATATGATACCTGTACCAGTCATTTAGCCAGTAGGGGCCCAAGGCAGCATAAACTAAATAACCCCTACATCACAGGACAGGAGTGGGCTGGGATTTCAGCGCTGCAGATTTGATTAAATGCCTTACATTTGTAAACCAGGTGAAATAGCATTCTATTAGCCTCGCTATTCCTATTGATGCACTGTAGTGTAGAATATGTCATTGCTCCATCCTAAAATAGTCACTGTACTACCTGATCTAACAAGGAAACAACATGCATAAGACTAGAGTTATATCGATTGCTTTACCCTCCATGTCTTTTCTTGAAACGGGTTGAAGCGGACAAGATTTATTTCGCTTGGGGAGGTTGAGAGCGGTTGAGGGAGGACGTGTTTAGAGACAGCGCTGGGGAGTTGATTTATAGACCTGGGTGTGCCTCGCCTCCACTACTCCCAAGATACCCTGCAGAACAAATACACTTCTGTTGGGAAGACCCTGTCAGACCGACAGACTCATCTATTGCTCACAAGGCAGAAAAACTAGACTTCCCCCAAAGCATAACAAAACAAGTCATTATGTTGTGTATTTGTGGTTGTACATCATCGGTTGTACAGTCTGTAAAGTAAACAGCTGACATGCATCAATTAGGGATGATGTACTTCAGGGATCTTAGATGCTTCCCCTTATTTATCTAAAGATAATCATGGTTTGTGTTTTATAATGTATGGGAGCGCCGTTGTTTCCTATCTGGGACCTCCTAACCACGGCCGGATGTGACACAGCCAGAATTCGAACCAGGGACTATAGTGACACCTCCTGTACTGAGATGCAGTGCCTTAGACCACTGCACTACCCGCGAGCCAGTTGCTGTGTAGCTAGGTACATATTTTTGTGACGCTAATTGTCACACCTGTAACATAGTCTGTCATCTGAACGGCCATCTCTACTCCATGCAGTCCATCAGCTGCTGAGTAAGGGACGTGTGATGACACGTTGACATATTGCTCACATCGCTCAGCACTGGCTGCCATTGCATCAGCCTGTTACTGTGTGTATCCCAAATGGCACCCTATTCCCTTATAGTGCACTATTTATGACAAGAGCCATATGGGCCCTGCTCAAAAGTAGTGCACTATAAGGGAATAGGGTGCCATTTGGGATACACACAGTAACAGGCTGATGCAATGGCAGCCAGTGCTGAGCGATGTGAGCAATATGTCTACGTATGCATCACACATCCCTTACTCAGCAGCATTACAATCTATGCAATTATCTGAATGCGTTATTTGTCACCAGTACTTGAAAACGTGAATAAAACTGTAAATACATTATGCTCCATAGATACAGTCGGAAGTTTACATACACTTAGGTTGAAATCATTCAAACTAATTTCATGTTAACAAACTAAAGTTTTGGCAAGTTGGTTAGGACATCTACTTTGTGCATGACACAAGTAATTCTTCCAACAATTGTTTACCGACAGATTATTTAACTTATAATTCACTATATCACAATTCCAGTGGGTCAGAGGTTTACGTACACTAAGTTGACTTTGCCTTTAAACAGCTTGGAAAATTCCAGAAAATTATGTCATGGCTTTAGAAGCATCTGATAGGCTAATTGACATAATTTGAGTAAATTGGAGGTGTACCTGTGGATGTATTTCAAGGCCTACCTTCAAACTCAGTGCCTCTTTGCTGGACGTCATGGAAAAATCAAAATAAATTGTAGACCTCCACAAGTCTGGTTCATCCTTGGGAGCAATTTCCAAACGCCTGAAGGTACCACGTTCATCTCTAAAACAATAGTACGCAAGTATAAACACCATGGGACCACGCAGCCGTCATACCGCTCAGGAAGGAGACGCGTTCGGTTTCCTAGAGATGAACGTACTTTGGTGCGAAAAGTGCAAATCAATCACAGAACAACAGCAAAGGACCTTGTGAAGATGCTGGAGGAAACAGGTACAAAAGTATCTACATCCACAGTAAAAGAGTCCTATATCGACATAACCTGAAAGGCCACTCAGCAAGGAAGAAGCCACTGCTCCAACACTGCCATAAAAAAGCCTGACTACGGTTTGCAACTGCACATGGGGACAAAGATCATACTTTTTGGGTAAATGTCCTCTGGTCTGATGAAACAAAAATAGAACTGTTTGGCCATAATGACCATCGTTATGTTTGGAGGAAAAAGGGGGAGGCTTGCAAGCCGAAGAACACCATCACAACCGTGAAGCACGGGGGTGGCAGCATCATGTTGTGGGGGTGCTTTGCTGCAGGAGGGTCTGGTGCACTTCACAAAATAGATGGCATCATGAGGAAGGAAAATTATGTGGATATATTGAAGCAACATCTGAAGAAGTTAAAGCTTGGTCGCAAATGGGTCTTCCAAATGAACAATGACCCCAAGCATACTTCCAAAGTTATGGCAAAATGGCTTAAGGACAACAAAGTCAAGGTATTGGAGTGGCCATCACAAAGCCCTGACCTCAATCCTGTAGAGAATGTATGGGCAGAACTGAAAAAGTGTGTGCGAGCAAGGAAGCCTACAAACCTGACTCAGTTACACCAGTTCTGTCTGGAGGAATGGGACAAAATCCACCCAACTTATTGTGGGAAGATTGTGGAAGGCTACCCAAAACGTTTCACCCAAGTTAAACAATTTAAAGGCAATGCTACCAAATATTAATTGAGTGTATGTAAACTTCTGACCCACTGAGAATGTGATGAAATAAATAAAAGCTGAAATAAATAATTCTCTCTACTATTATTCTGACATTTCACATTCTTAAAATAGTGGTGATCCTAACTGACCTAAGACAGGGAATTTTTACTAGGATTAAATGTCAGGAAATGTGAAAAACTGAGTTTAAATGTATTTGACTAAGGTGTATGTAAACTTCCAACTTCAACTGTACATACATACAGTTCATTCTGTACCACTTTTTGTTACATTACAGCCTTATTCTAAAATTGATTTAATTGTTTTTTTCCCCTCATCAATCTACACACAATACCCCATAATGACAAAGCAAAAACAGGTTTTTAGAAATGTTTACAAATGTATTAAAAATCAAAAATGTAAATATCACATTTACATAATTATTCAGACCCTTTACTCAGCACCTTTGGCAGCGATTATAGCTTTGAGTCTTCTTGGGTATGACACTTGGCACACCTTTATTTGGGGAGTTTCTACCATTCAGCAGATCCTCTCAAGTTCTGTCAGGTTGGATGGAGAGCATTGCTACACAGCTATTTTCAGGTCTCTCCAGAGATGTTCGATCGGGTTCAAGTCTGGGCTCTGGCTGGGGCACTCAAGGACATTCAGAGAATTGTCCCGACACCACTCCTGTGTTTTCTTGGCTATGTGCTTAGGGTTGTTGTTCTGTTAGAAGGTTTACCTTCGCCCTGAGCACTCTGGAGCAGGTTTTCATCAAGGATCTCTCTGTACTTTGCTCAGTTCATCTTTGCCTCTATCCTGACTAGTCTCCCAGTACCTGCCGCTGAAAAACATCCTGAAAGCATGGTGCAGCCACCACCATGCTTCACCGTAGGGATGGTGCCATGTTTCCTCCAGACGTGACTCTTGGCATTCATGCAATTGGTTTCATCAGACTAGAGAATCTTGTTTCTCATGGTCTGAGAGTCCTTTAGGTGTCTTTTGGCAAACTCCAAGCGGGCTGTCATGTGCCTTTTACTGAGGAGTGACTTCTGTCTGGCCACTCTACCATAAAGGCCTTATTGGTGGAGTGCTTCAGAGATGGTTATGCTTCTAGAAGGTTCTCCCATCTCCACAGAGGAACTCTAGAGCTCTGTCAGAGTGACCATTGGGTTCTTGGTCACCTCCCTGACCAAGGCCCTTCTCCCCCAATTGCTCAGTTTGGCCAGGTGGCCAGCTCTAGGGAGAGTCTTGGTGGTTCCAAACTTCTTCCATTTAAGAATGATGGAGGCCACTATGTTCTTGGGGACCTTCAATGCTGCAGAAATGTTTTGGTACCCTTCGGAGCTCTACAGACAATTCCTTTGACCTCATGGCTTGGTTTTGCTCTGACATGCACTGTCAACTGTGGGACCTTATATAGACAGGTGTGTGCCTTTCCAAATCATGTCCAATCAATTTAATTTACCAAAGGTGGACTCCAATCACGTTGTATAATCATCTCAAGGATGATCAATGGAAACAGGATGCACCTGACAAAATGTATAGAATAGCAAGAAATCTGTTTGAAAACGGCAACATTTTATCTCAGTCTTATGGCAAAATGTGAACAATATCATGATATTAGCTATCAAACAGCAAATTGTTTCTATGACCCATGACAAAAAGTGTAGACTTGCAGAAAATTAGCTTTAAAATTGCAACATTCTCAGAGCCTCATGACAAAATATGTAGAATAGCTTTACAAAACTTATTTTGACACAAAATGTATTGAAATGCAGGAAGTCATCGGTTTTCCTGAAAAACGAATCTGTATTTCTAAAATAGGGGCCCCAAATGTGATAGTCCGGCCCTGGCCTGGAGTGTTTTGTGAAGATCCTTTTATTTCTTCCCCAGCTGTGGTCTGGGGCATAGAGTAGGTCTGATGTTATCTCTGATTAGAGCCTCTGATCAGCAAGCAACACAATTTCCACTGAGAAGCTTCCATTCAAGAGGGTAGCTTTTATGCTTTCTCCACATACAGTCATTTGAAAAAGTAAATACATCATTCCATTTCCAAGCAATTCGAAGTACATCATTCCACTGTCCGACGAAATTCCAGACCACTGGCAAACTATCTAGGAGAGGTCGTCCCACCAAAGTCAGCCCAAGAGCTGACCGAAAGATGCTCATAGAAGTCTCTAAGATCCCCAGAGTAACATCAAGGGATCCACAGGCCTCTCTTGCCACAATCAATGTCGAAGTGCATGGGTACACTGTCAGAAAGATACTGCACAAACTTGGCCTACATGGGAGGTAAGGAAGGAAGAAGCCTCTGCTCTCAAAAAATAATATCAAGACACAACTGACTTTTGCCAGAGAACACCTGGGTAAAGTCAGTTGTGTCTTGATATTATTTTTTGAGAGCAGAGGCTTCTTCCTTCCTGACCTCCCATGTAGGCCAAGTTTGTGCAGTCTCTTTCTGACAGTGTACCCATGCACTTCGACATTGATTGTGGCAGGAGAGGCCTGTAGATCCCTTGATGTTAGTTTGCCAGTGGTCTGGAATTTTCGTTGGACAGTGGAATTATGTACTTCGAATTGTTTGGAAATGGAAGGATGTTCTTCGAATTGCATGGAAATGGATTTGTAACCCCTCCCAGACTCGTGGGCATCAATAATCTTTCTTCAGAGGGCATCGGGTAGGTGTTTTGACCTTTGAATGATGTGTTACCACACACCCATATGGTTAAGACCAAACCAGACCAATTTTCGTAACTTTATGGAAGGTTGAAGTTTCTCTCTAATATTTTCTAATCATTTGCACTTGTTTTGGTACACCTAATTCTAATTTTAGCCATTTGATGTGATGGTAAAGGTTTGGGTGTAATAACTGATACTGTACATTAAGTAGTTATAAGCAGCTTTCAATTATTTGTTAATGTATCCATTCATTGATTGCCCTGTTTTTTTCGTATTGTTTAATGTTAAAAAAAAAAGTAATTTCTTTCTGCACAGTATGATGAACAAAGGCAACATTATTTTTGACAATTGTATTTTATTTTACAGTTATATTTCCGGAATTTTTCTTTTAATGATGATACAGAACTCGTGTTATTCAATAAAACTTTCTCAAGCCTATTGATTCCCCCCATTCTAACTCTCAGTGCTGGCTACATCCTTCCTTTTCTTTAGGTGCTGAGCATCCAGTGCCACTCAAACCTCGGCGAACCCCAGAACGGGAGCCCCCCCTATTAGTCATCCCCCCACCCCCGCCATACCCTCCCTCAGACCCAGACTCCCCCGATGCCTCACCAGAGAGCCACATGGAGGAGGCCCCTCAGTGTAGGTCTCTCATCCCAGCTGACCTCCACTACTATCGGGTTGCCTTTTCCTCCGGCAGCCAGCCGCTCTCCTTCTAACCTTCATGTCTTCCTCTAACTCTCCTTTTTCAGTGCTGCTTCCCTCCCTGAACTTCATAGTTGTTGTTGAATGTTGAATGTCCTGTGTGGCTCAGTTATTAGAGCAAGGCGCTTGCAATGCCAAGGTTGTAGGTTTGAGGGAGACCAATACGGGGGGAAAAAGTATGAAAATGTATGCGCTAACTACTGTAAGTTGCTCTGTATAAGAGCTTCTGCTAAATGACAAAAATGTAAAAATGTTGAAATCGATCTCTGTATCTGCGTGTGTGCATCACAGTTTTCCCTCTTAATGTGTAGTCCGGCTCATGTGGACATTCTATCCAGGCTTGCCACGTGGTTCATCTCCTGTGCAGTCAGTTAAACAGTTACAAGGCCTCCTTTATAACAGACAGGATAATAGGCCAGCTGAGCCCAATGCTGAAGGTCAGTTGTGATGGTAAAATTACTTGTATCCCAAATGCCTATATGGCCCTGGTCAAACGTAGTGCACTATATAGGGAATAGTGTGCCATTTAGGACACAACGTTAATCAACCTGTGAGGCTTTCATCCCATGTTTTTTTTTTATTATTATTTTTTATCTCCTGCTGTCTGTAAAAGGCTGTGATTTTATGTTTCTGTTGTCAGGCTGTGATAGCTGCAACGTCTTTCTCCAGGGCTCCAGAATACCTTTATCTGCCCTTTCCTGTTTCTATCAACTTCCTCATGTATTCTTCTTTTCTCCATCTCTACCTCTCCCTTCCACAGTCTACTGTTGTGCCCCTGTCCGCTTCCCGTTCTCCAAGCCTCGGTGAACAGACAGACTTCTCTGGCCTGCCGTCCACTCACTGTCTTCCTCTACCACCTCCTCTCCTCCCTCGCTTCTTCTACACCTTCATCTCTTCCTGCTGAACCTCTACTCCTTCCATCCTCCTCTTCCTGTTCTTAGAACTGCCCCTTGAACTGCCTTTCTTACTATGCTCTATGCTTCCAAAACCCTCTATTGTGGAAGGTGGCTTCCTTGTTCTTGTGTTTGTGACTTGTTTTTATAAATGTCTGTATATACCGTATAAACTATAAGCCGTTTTGTATTTCAGCTAGATATACAGTGGTTGGTACGGTAGAGAACTAAGAGGACAGAGCGACTTGGGTGAGGTCTAATGGGGACAGGGATGTATGTGATCAGTAGGCTATTTACACTGGGGGTCAAAAGTTTGGAATATTACTCATTCAAGGGTTTTTCTTTATTTGCACTATTTTTTACATTGTAGAATAAAGGTGAAGTTATCAAAACTATGACATAACACATATAGAATCATGTAGTAACCAAAAAAGTGTTAAACACATTTTATATTTGAGATTCTTCAAATAGCCATCTTTGCCTTGATGACAGCTTTGCACACTCTTGGCATTATCTCAACCAGCTTCACCTGGAATGCTTTTCCATCAGTCTTAAAGGAGTTCCCACATATGCTGAGCACTTGTTGGCTACTTTTCCTTCATTGCGGTCCGACTCATCCCAAACCATCTACATTTGGTTGAGGTTGGAACCAAAAATCTCAAATTTGGACTCATCAGACCAAAGGACAAATTTCCACCAGTCTAATGTCCATTGCTTGTGTTTCTTGGCTCAAGCAAGTCTCTTCTTTTTATTGGTGTCCTTTATTAGTGTATTTTGATTTGTTTAACACTTTATTGGTTACTTCATGATTCCATATGTGTTATGTCATCGTTTTGATGCCTTTACATTTATTCTACAATGTAAAAGATGCAAATGCCAATGCAAATGAAGAAAAACCCTTGAATGAGTAATATTCCAAACGTTTGGCCCCCAGTCTAGGCGTAGATGAGATACCCATACATGTATTGAGTGTGGAGTGATTGATGGAGACATTTTGAAATGAGGGTATAAGGAAAGTCATATGATATCTACAAATCAATAATGGTGGTATAGGTTTCTATATTACTGCTTAGTGTTTGTAATGGTTAGTAACTAGACACCAGACTGTTGTTTCTCTGCATGCTGATTGGTTGACTCCATTAAGGAGTGACCAATAAATCAATGACACTTTTTATGTGGAGGGTTCATCCTTTTTATGAGATTAACTCCTGAAACATTGGTTAGTATTAGTGGGTTTGTGTGGAGGGTTCATCCTTTTTATGAGATGAACTCCTGAAACATTGGTTAGTATTAGTGGGTTTGTGTGGAGGGTTCATCCTTTTTATGAGATGAACTCCTGAAACATTGGTTAGTATTAGTGGGTTTGTGTGAAGCAGCTTCACTGTGACAACAAATCAGTGGAGAGAAGTTATGATAGCTAGATAGAAGACACTATTGTTTACATGTTTTTAGCTTTTAGTTGGATGTTTGTGTGAGTGAACTTAATATCTCTTCTGTATTGGCTTATCCAGATATTCAGCCCTCCTTGAAGTGCCTTTGTCAATATCAGCCTTAATGTGGGTTTTTAATTGTGTTATATTGTAAAAAATAAAAATAATAAAAAAAGCTCTTTAAAAACATGTTTATCATCAAGTGCAAAATTAGCATGGCGTCCAAGACAGATCATTGAGATCAAGGATTTCCTTGAAATGGACAAGCATAAAAACATTAATATTTTATTATTTAATTTGATATTAAAGACCACTTGTTGATTGAGGTCATGAGAAAATTATTTGTGATTGGAATGTTGGTCTGTGTGTTTCAGTATGTTGTGGATAGAGAGATGATAGATGTCTATGACTGGATGTGTGTGAGATACTGTTACTGGCACAGGCAGAGAGTTTCTGCCTGAGAGTCTTGACTTGGTTTGTGCATGGTTTGGGTTTATTTGATGGGAGCAAGCATCAGTTCATGTTTGTGTAAGATTTTGTTTTGGATAGGGATATACTGTGCATGTGCCTGAGGTTGTGTGTGAGAGTGTTTTGGGCTGTTTTGAGCCAGGGTGTATCTGGTGATTAGGGAGTTTGTGTGTGCTGGTTGTGGTTGCAGCTGGCATGACTAAGCCAGTGCTGGGAAAGAGTTGGGAGAGCCACTCTGTGTGAGTCACTGGGTCTCCAGGAACAGGCTCTCTTCACCATTACAGCTCTGCCTGAAGTTGACAGGCCCAGCTCTCTCTCTCTCTCACACACACACACACACACACACATACACACACACACACACTGGAGACACAATGCGGCCAAGGTCACTCATGGGTTATGTGGCTTTAAAGCATCTTTCTAACGACTTCTCAGTGATGTGCTCTGCGTTATGTATTTAAAAAATATATAAAATAATAATTTAATCTTTATTTAACTGGGCAAGTCAGTTAAGAACCTAATTTTATTTACAACGATGGCCGACACCGGCCAAACCCGGACGACGCTGGACCAATTAAGGGCTGGATAATACTGTAAACCTAAGAAATGGAACATATACAGTCGTGGCCAAAAGTTTTGAGAATGACACAAGTATTGATCTCCACAACGTTTGCTGCTTCAGTGTTCTTAGATCTTTATGTCAGTAGTTACTATGGTACACTGAAGTATAATTACAAGTATTCCATAAGTGTCAAAGGCTTTCATTGACAATGACATTCAGTTTATTCAAAGAGTCAATATTTGCGGTGTTGACCCTTCTTTTTCAAGACCTCTGCAATCTGCCCTGGCATGCTGTCAATTAACTTCTGGGCCACATCCTGACTGATGGCAGGCCATTCTTGCATAATCAATGCTTGGAGTTTGTCAGAAGTTCTGGGTTTCTGTTTGTCCACCCACCTCTTGAGGATCGACCACAAAACTGTTCTTAGATGGTTGGGTGAAGTTGCTCTCGGAGGATGTGTTGGTACCATTCTTTATTCATGGCTGTGTTCTTAGGCAAAATTGTGAGTGAGCCCACTCCCTTGGCTAAGAAGCAACCCCACACATGAATGGTCTGAGGATGCTTTACTGTTGGCATGACACAGGACCGATGGTAGCGCTCACCTTGTCTTCTCCGGACAAGGTGTTTTCCGGAAGGCCCAAACAATCGGAAAGGGGATTCATCAGAGAAAATGAATCTACCCCAATCCTCAGCAGTCCAATTCCTCTACCTTTTGCAGAATATCAGTCTGTCCCTGATGTTTTTCCTGGAGAGAAGTGGCTTCTTTGCTGCCTTTCTTGACAACAGGCCATCCTCCAAAAGTCTTCGCCTCACTGTGTGTGCAGATGCACTCACACCTGCCTGCTGCCATTCCTGAGCAAGCTCTGCACTGGTGGTGCCCCGATCCCGCAGCTGAATCAACTTTAGGAGACGGTCCTGGCACTTGCTGGACTTTCTTGGGCGCCCTGACGCCTTCTTAACAATTGAACCTCTCTCCTTGAAGTTCTTGATGATTCGATAAATGGTTGATTTAGGTGCAATCTTACTAGCAGCAATATCCTTGCCTGTGAAGCCCTTTTTGTGCAAAGCAATGATGACATCATGTTTTTCCTTGCAGTCCAGTCTGTTATTCTGACTCAATCAGCATGACAGAGTGATCTCCAGCCTTGTCCTCGTCAACACTCTCACCTGTGTTAACTCGACAATCACTGACATGATGGCAGCTGGTCCTTTTGTGGCAGGGCTGAAATGCAGTGGAAATGTTTTTGGGGGATTAAGTTCATTTTCATGGCAAAGAGGGACTTCATCTGATCACTCTTCATGACACACATATGCAAATTGCCATCATCAACACTGAGGCAGCAAACTTTGTGGAGACCAATACTTGTGTCATTCTCAAAACTTTTGGCCACGACTGTACATTAATGCTCCTGCTTTTGGCTTGATGACCAGTGAGATGTTATACATTCTAAATGTTTTGCCCCAAAGCCAAGTGGGAGACCAGAGGACTACGGTATATGATGCAACATGTCAATATCGTTCATGGGAAATATTGAGTACAGGATCATAAGGTTTGTTTAAGCATGCCCACATCAATGTAGGTGTTTCATTGAGCCACAAGTGTGTGCGTGTGTGTGTGTGCCTCAGAATGTATGTCTAGCTAACATTGTATAATAACATTTCTCTCACTCTTCCCCTCTGTCTGCTTCCCTCCTTTTTCTGTCATGTTCATGCTTGTACAACCTCTATTTTTCTGTTGCTGTGAAATGTCGTTCTCAATACACTGAAACCATTGTAACTAGATTAGCTTATTGTGCATCATTATACAGCTTTATCTGTCAGTTGATAATACTGATAATAATACTAATGATTATGATGAGGGTGATGATGATGAGGAGGATGATGATGATGATGATGATGATGATGATGATGATGATGATGATCATCATGAATACCACCCCTCTGCCCGGACCACAGCTTGGCTGCACTCTCAGCGGCTCTCTGTGGCAGGACCCCAGACCCCAGATACAGAGGTGGAGGAGACTTTATCCATGGGCAGCAGCGGCAGCTTCCAGGACCAGGGCTATGCAGCCTCCGAGGGCATGGGTGAGGCTGAGGACTCTGGCCTAGTCAGCTCCCCCTCGGCCTCCGACACCACTCACCCTACCTCCCCAGACGGGAGCCTCTCCCTGGGCTCTTCTGGCTCCTCTCACCCCATGATCCATCCCCTCAACAAGGACTGTTCTAGTGATAGTGATGAGGGCTGTGCCACGTGGGGCTCCAGACACAGGTAGTAGAGCTGTACTACCACTCACCTGCTCTGCTCACTGCATTGTCATAGCAATGTTCAGGGTGGGCACTTAGCAAAGTCAAACTCACAATGCTTTTCAATTATTACTTCTTAGCTATCCTACCCTTACGCACTTACTACTAATAGCCTTGTCGCAGACCCTAGCTAACCCTGCTTTTCTCATTGGAAGGGTACCTAGTCTTGGATGGCCCAGTAAACCAACAAGTCAGATCCTCCCTATGATTTACTAACTCCCTCCTCGCTCCCAGTTATCAGTTCTGCCTCACGTTTCTCACTATTTAGTCATTTATCTCACGTCTCTCACGTCTCTGCACCGGCTGGTTTTTAAAGGCCTGTTTTACTGTGCCAACAGTGCTTCCTGATTGAGTCACTGCAGTCCACATGTGGCTACCTGCCAAAGCTTGTAGCGTCACTTAAATCTGCTGGACTCTAAAGTGAGGACTCTGGGGGTTTTCTCAGTCCTCTACCTAGTCTGCAGGAGGAAAGTTCTCTTTGTCTTGCCCAAGAAGATTAAGAATATAACCCCCATGCCTTTTTAGTTTTAGTTTAGAAAAGAAACACATAAATAAAACATAGGAATGCTCAGTGGACACCTTGAACAGAGTGTGAAATAAATATAAACTCCAAAACACAAGTACTACATTTTTATGAATAAATATTTCATTGGCAGCTGACTCCGCCATGATCTAAATTTAACTTTCAAACTTTCCCTCTTCCCTTAGACACAGCAGTGATATCAGCCACAAAGACAAAGCAGGCAAAACAAAGGACATCTATGAAGAGGACCCAGAGCTCACCGCTCAGCTCAACCAGACTCTGGCTGATCTGGAGGCTGATTTAGAAGGTGAGCTTTTAGTAGAAAACAAATGTATTATTGTCCATCAAATGCACATGAATTACATACTGGAAACCACATTGGATGCACAGGACCTAAACAAATATTTGATGTATAGTCAATAAGCAGGCCGGCTAACACATGTATTTTTGTTTGTCCCTGTCCACTAGATATAAGTCACATAAAGGCTGTTTCAGTGCAAGAGTACCCCTACGTGATGTCCACTGAGAGCAATGACATCCCAGTGTCTGTGGTGGATATGGAGGTCCCAGTCACAGCCATAGATGAAGTCCTGGAGGACTACGAGACCCAGAACATGACGGATTACCAAACCACGCTAATGAGTAGCTCTCAAAGAACGGACAATAAAGACCTGAACCACAGTCATCATCATTCAAGTGTTGGTGGCATACAGAACAAAAACAACAACGCCTGTACGTCTGACGGCTCCAGCAAAGTCAGCTCTGGTCAACCACAGCCCGCGCAGCGCCTCAAATCACCAGGGAAGAAGCTTGCCAATGGCGCCACGGGGAAAGACCACACAGCAGCGGTCTCTAAGACTAAAGCTAAAGTGGAAGTTCAAAGACGGGAGTCCACTGAGGGAGCTGAGAGGAAAGTCTCACCTGTCAACAGCTCTCTCGCAGTCCCAGAGAGCCGTTCCAAGTCCCCTGAGGGAGAGGTTCCCGTCTATAGAGGCCACGCTGCCTCCCAGGCACAAACCAAAATCACCTGTAGCCCAGTCTCCCGATTCGGTATGAAGACATTCACCATTGTCCCTCCCAAGCCCGCAGTTGCAACCCAGCCTCAGAAGCCAGCAGAGGCCCCGGCCACTCTGACAACAGGTGCCATTAGAATCGACGATCAGGGCAACATGGTCAAAGTGGCCATCGCCCGAAACAAGTTTGGCGGTTCCTCTGAGTCGGGGATCAACAAAGATGACTCCGTCTCACCACTCCTGGGGAAAGCCAAAGCCTTCTGGAGCTCCACGGAGATGCAGGACAAACTGGACACTTCTGCACCTTCAGTCCCCACTAGTAGAGGGCCTTTCGCTTTCACAAAGACCCAGAGCACAGAGCTTGAGGTCCCCAAAACCACCCCTTGGGTCGTAGCCTTTGACCCACCTGCAGCCAAGGCAACGCCTAAGGCCTCTGAACCTGTAGCCAAGATGACACCTAAGGAAACATGCAAAGATGTTGCTGAGGTAACAAAGGACGTCTCACAGGAAGCAGAGGGTAAGGCCCCAGTTCCAGTTTCAGAGACGCCTGTGCAGCAGCAGCAGCCTATGAAACTGAACCCTGGTATTCTCCAAGATCAGAAGAGAGACCTTTCCTTCCTCAAGCCGTCCAGGAGAACATCCAGTCAGTACGTAGCTTCTGCCATTGCTAAATACGCTGTGAAGCCCACCACGGCCAAAGCTGGCAACATCCAAGAAGTACCAGCAGAGTTGTGTGGCCCCGTGAGAAAGCCACCTGGCAGTTACGGCTATCAGAAAGAGGGTCGATCCTTTCATGTAAATCCACAGCAGTCCTCTGGTACATCTACTAATGTACCAGTGAAGAAGGAGAGCAGCTCTGGGTCTGGGTCCTATCACACCGGTGGTAAATGTTACCCTGACTACCTCTCAGCAGAGAAACGGGTAGTGTCCGGTGAGTCAACGCAAGGAGTGGACAGAAGTGGCTATGGGAGCAATTCTACCCTGCGAGGTGGAAGAGGGGGCTCCAAGTCACTGGACTCTGATACGGTGGCCAATAACACTAAGCAGCACGGGCCCAACAGTACCTGTCCCAGACAGCAGACACAGATGACACCCCCACTACCAACACCACAATCCCCCACTAAACAGGTACCTGTCATCTCCAAGCCCTCACAGGGTCAACCACCTCCACCTGCACAGAGCAGATCAGAGACAGTAGGTCCCAAAGGTCGTCCAGCCTTGGCAAAGAAGCCTGAACCACCAAGAGTGGCTGCAGCTGCTACCAGCAACGACCTCCCAGAGCCCCAGCAGGTCAGTCTGTTTGGGCCGGTGAAGAAGTTCAAACCTGTGATCATGAAGTCGGTCCAGATGGACACGTCGCTACACACCACCCTGATGTCAGCCATCCAGCGTGGGGATGGGAAGGAGAGGCTCAGAAAGGTGTGAGAGATAGAGAGAACTTTACAAAGATCACTGTTTTTATTTTTATTTTTAAGGGGAAGTCTACAGCCACTTAAAATGGGTGTAATGTAGGGGTTTGGTTTCTAATTTCCCTGATTTTCCCTGTCGGACTAGATATCGGACTCAAATGCAAGCAGCACTTTGAAGAAATCATCCTTTGTTGAGGAAGAGAATGAGCGATGTGCGCTACTGGCAGCCATTAGAGGCCAAAGTAACTCTGCAGGGCTAAAGAAGGTAAGCTATAGCCAAGAGTCAGACAGAGTGGTGTGCAACGTCTTGCTGGAGCACAGATGATATGTTGCATTTCAGTGAATAGCTCATTTCTGGAGAACAAGCAGCACTATGTTGATTATATATGAGTCTATTTGCGTTCCCCTTGAATGTGATGTGGTTTGTTTTCATGTAAGGACCATGGTGAAATGAGAGGAGGAAATGTGCAGTTGTAGTTGTGAGGGAGGCCCGATGTGGTGAGTTCTAGAATGTTCCTGCCCAGCCCACCAGCAGGAATCTCAGAAATGTGGTTCTCAGGGCAATAACGTAGAATTAAGGTTTGATAAAAAAAGAAAGGAATGTTTAATTTCTATTGATTCTATTCCTTAGCTACCAGTCGAATTTAGTTGGAGCTGAAGCTAAAGTAGATCCAGGCTAGTGACAGCTTAACTTAGTTGCAAAGCTGCTTGAAATGCCTAGTAAACCACTTGGGTTAACAAGGTATATGAGGGAAGTTGTAGGTGTGTAAACAAGGTATATGAAGGAAGTGTGTGTGTGTGTGTGTGTGTGTGTGTGTGTGTGTGTGTGTGTGTGTGTGTGTGTGTGTGTGTGTGTGTGTGTGTGTGTGTGTGTGTGTGTGTGTGTGTGTGTGTGTGTGTGTGTGTGTAAGCAGCTGTCATGTGGGTCTATGTATCTGGACTGCCATTGTTGTCCTCTCTACGCTTCACAGACCAAATCCCAGGCTGCAGAGGAGCTTGATACGTTCAGGAAGACTGAGGAGGAAAACAGAACTCAGTGTGATGCCTTCCCTGCCATGCCTCCCCCTCCTCCATTTGTGCCTCCGCCGCCTCCACCACCCTCTATGCTCCCTCCTCCTCCTCCTGCCGCTCCCTCCACCCAGCCCAAGCCCCCTATGGTGGGGGTGCCTCTGGGGGCTGGGGGGAACCCTGCTCTAGCCCGGGATGCAATGCTGGAGGCCATCCGCTCTGGCTCTGTAGCTGAGCGCCTGAAGAAGGTACAGTATGTTGCTGCTTGAGCAATATATTAAGCAATGATAAAAAAATAAAAAAATACACTTTCCCTTCACAAAAGATTCTACTTCTTGCATGATCTGAACTATGTTAACTTTAAATCAATGTCAGATATTTTTTTAATCGGTACAGATCAAACAATAACACTGGTTTTCATGTTTCATCTATTTTATTCAGGTCAATGCCCCCACAAAAACAGTTCAAGTGAACGGTAGACTCGGTACTATACAAGCAGCATCATCCCTCTCACAACAAGGACAATAAAGAGTCTTCCAGAATGATTACAGAACATCTTGCTAACAATCTGATTAGAATCGTCATAGGCAGCCAAATAATATGTAATTTTTCACCTTAATTTATCAGTTTCCTTATGCACAGTACCAGTTAAAAGTTTGGACACACCTACTTATTCAAGGGTTTGTCTTTATTTTTTAAAACTATTTTCTACATTGTAGAATAATAGTGAAGACATCAAAACTAGGAAATAACACGTATGGAGTCACGGGCTCCCAAGTGGCGCAGTGGTCTAAGACACTGCATCTCAGTGCTAGAGGCTTCACTACAGACAACCTGGTTTGATGCCAGACTGTGTCACAACTGGCCGGGATTGGGAGTCCCATAGGTCGGTGCACAATTGGCCCAGTGTCGTCTGAGTTTGGCCAGTGTAGGCCGTCATTGTAAATAAGAATTTGTTCATAACTGACTTGCCTAGTTAAATAAAGGTTAATTATAAATAAAAAAAGTAACCAAAAAAGTGTTAAACAAAACAAAAAATATTTTAGATTCTTCAAAGTAGCCACCCTTTGCCTTGATGACAGCTTTGCACACTCTTGGCATTCTCTCAACCAGCTTCACCTGGAATACTTTTCCAACAGTCTTGAAGGAGTTCCCACGTATGCTTGTTTTCCTTCATTCTGCGCTCCATCTCATCCCAAACCATCTCGGGGATTGTGGAGGCCAGGTCATCTGATGCAGCACTCCATCACTCTCTTTCTTGGTCAATTAGCCCTTCAAGTCAAGTCAAGTCAAGTCAATTTATTTATCCCACTAGGGGAAATTTAGTTGCATACAGGTATTAAAACACATTCAATCCATCATAAATACTACATAAAAAATAGCATACCCGACAGGACACAGAGACAACAGTACAATACAATACAGTACAATGATCACTTCATGTTGAAACCCAGGAGAATATTCATTTATGCAAATTTAGCCTCCCAATAGCAAAACAAACAAAAGAGTCCTTAAGTCTTTTCGTTCTGTGGTTAGGAACTCTATACCTCCTACCTGAAGGCAAGAGCTCAAACTCCCCCTTCAGGGGATGGTCAGTGAAGGCCAATATGGCCTGGGTCTTCCTTAAACCTGCCTAACGTAAAGATTGGAGAGCTGAATTTGGTTCACCCCAATAACTTTGTTGGCCACTCTGACAAGCCGATCAAGCCTGTTCTTATTAGCCAAGTTTAGATCCCCGAACCAGACCACAACACAAAACGTCAGCACCGACTCAATAAAAGTTCTATAAAACAGAGTCATAATTTTGGTGCACACCTTAAGAGTTCATTTTTCTCAGGAAATAAAAACGTTGCTGTACCTTCTTAGAAATTTCATCTGTATTGGTCTGAAAGCACCACCTGTTATCAAACACAGTACCCAAATATTTATAATTCTCAACCAAATCAATCTCAATTCCCTCAATAGTTAGTGAGTTTGGGAATGGGCACTGACTTCCTGAAGTCAATAATCATATTGACAGTGGATGAGTGTTGCTTGTGTGAGAGGACACCATTACCTCTCACACAGTGTGATCTGTCTGTCATAAAGTCTAAGATCCATCCAATGATATTAATATCGAGATTGAAGTCAGAGAGAAGTTTCTCTACAAGCAAGTGTGGTTGAATGGTGTTAAAAGCCGAGGAAAAATCAATGAACAGAAGTCTAGCATGAGTTAGTGGGCCCTCGAGGTGACGATACAAGTAGTTCAGCAGCATCAGGGTGGCATCCTCAACACCCCTACCAGCTCTGTAAGCAAACTGCAGAGGGTCCAGAGAACCCTGTACCTGCCGCCGGACAGCCTGCCCCACCACCTTCTCAAAAACCTTCATAAGTAAAGATGTGAGTGCTACCGGTCTAAAATAATTTAGGGACTTTGTTTGTACACTTAGCGACAGGGACAATAATTGAGTGTTTCCAGATTTCCAGAATCTTTTGTAACTCTACACACCACATCAGTAAGTTCATTTATGTCGTCCGAGGAGTCCAAGAACACTGACCAGTCTGTAAACCCGAAGCAGCCCTGAAGGGCAAGGGAACCTTCCTCAGTCCAGACCTTCACCCTTCGCCTCACAACCTGCTCACGTTGAAGGACAGTCCTATAGGTCGGTAAAATGTGTACTACATTGTGATCCGAAGATCCAAGAGGGGGTCCACCAACAGATTTATAAGCCCCCTTGATAGGGCCATAACACAAGAATTTTATTATAACGAGTGGGGCTTGAGACATACTGATAAAAACCTGTTAATGTGCCCTTTGGTTTACAATGGTTAATATCTCCCAGAATAAAATTGGGGGAATCTGGAGATATAGATATAGTTCTTGTGTCACTTTAAATATTACATCAGCTGCTGCTTTGGAGTTTGCTTTAGGATGTATATAGACCACCGTAACAAATAATTGAGGGAATTCCCTCGGATGGTAGCCGGGCCTAAGCGAAAGAGAGTAACTCTATGTCAGCTAGATAGACACATTTCCTTACAGTAAAGTTTCTACACCATCTGCGGTTTATATACAAACAAACGCCACCACCTTGAGCCTTCCCCGTTACCTCACAGTCACGATCAAGTCTTAATAGGAGTCCCGAAGCCATCAATTTTCAGGGAAGAAGCCGTCTCCATGTTTGTTAGACAAGTTTCCGTCACCGCCATAATACAAGCTTCTCTGAATTCCCGTAAATGAGTGACATTCGCTTGCAACTCGTCGATTTTATTTTTTTAAGACTGCACGTTTGTTAGTATCATAGAAGGCAGTGGGAGGCGATTATTCTGTAATTGTTGACTGATCCGCCTACGAACACCACCACTTCTTCCACGTTTCCTGACATTAACTTTCCCAGACTTGTATCCTCGTTTAGACAACCTGTCATGCGACACCGCATCTGGTGTCGATACGCCAAATGACGATTTGTCCATAAAGTAATCTGGTACTTGTCGATTCCATTGTAGCCCCAAGAGGAATTCCCGAGAGTACTGAATTTTGATTGTTTGGGAATGGTGAAGGCCCAAAGTGAAATTTAGAATGGAGATAGCCACCAACAGAAAAAGGATCTCCATAATCAGTGATCTTATACAACAGTACTATGAACAGTTAAAATTTAGGAGTTAAGAAACCTCAAATTATAACAAAATAAGACACAAAGGAAGACGCTCAGACGCTCAACACCTGCTGCTGGTCGCCACATGAGCAGCGCCCTATGAGATAGATAGTGTGTGTAGAGTGTTTCCTGACCACCCTTACACAGCCTGGAGGTGTGTTGGCTCATTGTCCTGTTGAAAAACAAATGATAGTCCCATTAAGCGCAAACCAGATGGGATGACGTATCGCTGCAGAATTCTGTGGTAGCCATGCTGGTTAAGTGTGCCTTGAATTCTAAATAAATCACAGACAGTGTCACCAGCAAAGCACACCCACACCATCACACCTCCTCCTCCATGCTTCACTGTGGGAACCACACATGTAGAGATCCTCCGTTCACCTACTCTCCGTCTCACAAAGACACGGCGGTTGGAACCAAAAATCTCCAATTTGGAATCATCAGACCAAAGGACAGATTTACACCGGTCTAATGTCCATTGCTCGTGTTTCTTGGCCCAAGCAAGCCTCTTCTTCTTATTTGTATCCTTTAGTAGGGGTTTCTTTGCAGCAATTCGACCTTGAAGGCCTGATTCACACAGTCTCCTATGAACAGTTGATGTTGAGATGTGTCTGTTACTTGAACTCTGTGAATAATTTATTTAGGCTGCAATTTCTGAGGCTGGTAACTAATGAATTTATCATCTGCAGTAGAGGTATCTCTGGGTCTTCCTTTCCTCATGAGAGCCAGTTTCATTATAGCACTTTATGGTTTTTACGACTGCACTTTAAGAAACTTTAAAAGTTCTAGAAAGTTTCCGGATTGACTGACCTTCATGTTTTAAAGTAATGTTGGACTGTCATTTCTCTTTGCTTATTTGAGATGTTCTTGTCATAATATGGACTTGGTCTTTTACCAAATAGGGCTATCTTCTGTATACCAATCCTACTACATGGTTACTACATGATTCCATATGTGTTATAGTTTTGATGTCTTCGCTATTCTTCTACAATGTAGAAAACAGTAAAATAAATCATGAATATCCCTGGAAGGAGTAGGTGTGTCCACACTTTCGACTGGCAGTGTATATGTATCTAGTTATGTGTACTTGAATAGTTGCAATAACTGGAAAGAGGAAGCGCTGTACAAAAGCATGTGCCAATATTTTTTGTTGCTTTGGAATATTTATTAGCTGCTGTTGCTGATAATATTAATCTTAGGAGATTATTTTAGTTATTTTATTATTTGTATTTTTTTATGTAACTTTTTAATACTGGTCCACATGCAATTGATGCCTCATACTGTCTTACTGTCAGTGTTATATTTGATTATTACATATTTGTTCTATATATTCCATGTTATAGGATGCAATTGGTCAGAGTCCTTAATATAGTGCAATAAGTAACACTGGCCAAGCATGACAAAAGGTTGCTCCAAGGGACTCTCCAGGCGGTGATTAGGGCTGTATCCCAAATGGCACCCTATTCCCAACATAGTGCACTACATTTGACCAAAGCCCTATGGGCCCTGGCCAAAAGTAGTGCACTATATAGGGAATAGGGTGCCATTTGGAACGTCATTTAGTGTATTTTTGCAAAGCTCTGGGTTTTTAGATCTCTATGCTGCTGTTCAACCTTTACATGTTATTATTCTTTGATTTATAATGTATTCATTTTAATCTTCATAGTTAAGATGACTAACATATCCTTTCTTGACATCACAAAAGCATTTTTGAAGCATTTCAGTTTATGTGTAACTATTGGTGAATAGTATCACCATGACTTAGTAAAATATTTGACTAATTAATAGATATAAGAGTAACGAACCAGAGGTATGGGCTGTTACTCTGATTACTATTGGTGAATAGTATCACCATGACTTAGTAAAATATTTGACTAATTAACCAGAGGTATGGGCTGTTACTCTGATTACTATTGGTGAATAGTATCACCATGACTTAGTAAAATATTTGACTAATTAATAGATATAAGAGTAATTAACCAGAGGTATGGGCTGTTACTCTGATTACTATTTGCTATGATTTTGTTGTTTATTTAATCACAAAGTGTTCTATGTTGTTTGCATGGGGCTGCAGTGCACAGCTTTTTGTTATTGTATTCAACAGTAGATCTGATGTGCAGTAACTCTACATGAGCTTGTGAGCCTCCTATATGTTTTATGGCATTACAATGGTAGTTGAAATTAAGCAAAAGTGAATATTATAATATATTTTATAAATGAAGTGCTATCAATATTGATCAGAATGACTGAATGATAGACTTAAAGGGCCCCCCAGTATAAAGCATGAAAATAGTGACCACAGGATTCGAAACGGGTCTGTCAAAAGATGGATCCAGTTTCTTAAAATTCAGTTTGGATGTTTACTTATGTTCTAGATCACGGGTATTCAACTCTTACCCTACGAGGTCCGGAGCCTGCTGGTTTTCTGTGTTAAATGATTAATTCACCCACCTGGTGTGCAAGGTCTAAATCAGTCCCTAATTAGAGGGGAACTTGCTTCAAGGTCCAGAGTTGAGTTTGAGGGTAGAAAATTGTATACTTAGATTATTACAGTAATTATTACAGTAATAAACTGTACTAAAATTGGAAATAAACAGAATAATATGAATCTAATACAATTGAGCTTTATAAGCTATTGCTTTTTTTATGTTAAGTGCACATTGTTTTTGGAAGAATTTCACATTTTATTTTGTCTGCACAATTTCTTTTTTCATTCAATAAATGATTTTTGTAACCATGTAACAGTTTTTTCTTCTGTACATTGATCTTACATTTTCCACATTCTCTACTGTCTGGATGTGCACTTTAAATTACAGTGTAGCTATAATGTAAGTACACTAACTACTTGCAGTAACCCTAATCCTAACCCTATCCCACACCCTAATCCTAAATACAGTGTAAGTACAATGTAACGAGCTTCTAACCCAGCAGGGGGAAATCTAACGTGTGTATGTACTGATCTTTGGTAGTGTAGCAAGCTCTTATGTCATGGAGCGGATAATCTAACATGCAGTAGATTTGTTTCTCATTTGGTTGTTGGCTGTGGTTATTGTTGTTCTTAAAAATGAAATCTGGAAGCAAACCAGACCTCTTTCTTATGATGCCACCAGGCTTACATGTTGTTTTGAGAGGATTGCCACATCAGAGCTCTCCCAACTATTCCAAGCTACTCTGAACCATGACTCATCATGTGCTCATAATTCTCATGGAACTTTACCTAAACTTTATTCCCTGACCATACATGGCCTCCTGGGCCCTAACCTTTCAATGTTTGCAGATCTGAACGGCCTGGATAGGTATAATCAGGTTTATTACACTATATTGATTCCATCTTACAGATAAACAAACACAGTTAGGGCCAAGAGGAAGGGGTTAGTGAGAGAACTGAGACCGGCAGTGGGAGCCTGATCTGCCTCACTCAAAGGCCAGGCGGGCCGACAAAAACTAAGTGATCTGGGGATTGGGTATCTGGGTATGTGTCTGTTGTCTGCCATTCGATTCAGATTTCATCATCTACGGAGAGAGAAAGTATTCATCCCAAATGGCACCCTATTCCCTGTATCGTGAACTACTTTTGACCAGAGCCCTATGGCCCTTGGTTAAAAGTAGTGCTCTATAAAGGGAATAGGGTGTCATTTGGGATGCAAACAGAGAGAGTTATCCTCTCCACACTGTAGGTCTGTACATTCTTGCTGGCCCACAGGCCCTCCCTCTGTCAGAATTCCTGCTAATTTGTGGCCATTCTCTGTGCTACGAAACTAACTGCAGCAAGACAGAGTGCTTGGTTGGTTCCAAGCCAACCACCGCCACAACCGTTAATGCAGAAAAACCAATATCTTTCTAAATCAAGACTTACTGGCAGCTCATGACACATAGAAGGTAGTGGTTAACTCACAGCCTTCATGGTTGAGAAGGATGATAGCTATCAATAATTGTTTGTCTCTTAAAACCATTTCCAAGTTTTAGTTTTGTAAGTCAGATTCCTGCAATATCAATTCTAATGTTATTTGTCACATACACAGTTTACAGCAGGTATAAAAGTTGTAGCTAAATGCTTGAACATCCTTGTAATGAAAAACATGGGAAGAGCAAATGTAGCTTTTCAATGCAACCATGTTCACATTAGCCTCAGCTCCCAGGCATGGCCGAAGTGAAAGCCTGTGAGGCTATGTTCACATGGGCCTAATGCATGAATAATGTCACATGGAGGAGATTTGATCCGAGGTGTGACGTGATGTTATGTCTGTGTACAATGCCCTTTTATATTGTGGCGTGTTTGGCAGGGTCACACAGTATGGAATCACTGTTGTTCTCTTCATCCAGATACTGCAGGTCCGGGACGGGTCCTCTGTCTTCCCTAACCCTTCATTAGGCAGGCTCAGCTGGAGAAAGTTCCAGACGTACGACCTTTTGCACTACAGACTCTTAGAATTCTTCCCCCATGGTTGAGTTCAGGGAGTAAATCATATTTTGGGTGTCTTACTAGAATAATCAGATTGATAAATCACATACTGTGGCATATTAATAGCACAATGGCTACATTTGCACAATTATATGAAGGAAATTATACTCAACTCCAAGGTTAGTGCGGGGCATGTAACCCCCGTATTCCTATTGCAACACAGTGCTTGGCGGGGGGAAATACCAAAACACTGCATAGGAGTAGGGAAAGGTAACTCCAGAGCAACTCCAAGTCTTAATTAGACTTTTATGCAATAGGAGATTATGAAATTGAAAAACAACAACTGTACATTTTGTAGTGTATACCAAACCCTACAATTCCATGTTATTTTGTATGTGATTCTATGGTGTACGCTTACTTCCGACTCACTGATTTACAGTAGCTCTATGTAATAATAATATATGCCATTTAGCAGACGCTTTTATCCAAAGAGTCTTACAGTCATGCGTGCATACATTTTTACGTAAAAGTTGTCCTGGGAATCAAACCCATTACCCTGTTGGCGCAAACGCCACACTCTACCAACTGAGCCATACAGGACCACTATGTGAGTATCATATAGATTTACAGTTTGAAAATAGTGACACAATGGACCGAAATAAAGTTAGGCCAAAGGACTGGAACTGAAATAAAACCTGAGCAATACTGTGAACTTTCCAGGGCCCTCTCTACACTTCACACACATGCTTACTCCAGGCTGAGACGTGAGACCCCAGTGTCCTATTTACATGGGAATGATCATGGGGGCTGTATCTACTGATTTGGGAACAGTTTGCTGTGTGTAGAAGTGTCTATTTTTGCAGGAGTGTGCTATAGCTGCAGTCTGCAGACAGTACTTCTCGGCATGTCTCTCCCCCTTCCCCCCCTGCACACACACACAACATGTTAATGTTTTATTGTAAAGTATTTTGTCTGTAATGTATTTTCGTTGTGTCGGACCCCAGCAAGACTAGCTGTCGCCATTGGCGTCGGCTAATGGGGAGCCTAATAAATCAAATAATAAATCTGTCAATTCAATTCAAGGGGCTTTATTGGCATGGGAAACATACTGCATGTTTACATTGCCAAAGCAAGTGAAATAGATAATAAAAATGAACAGTAAACATTACACCCACAAATGTTCCAAAATAATGAAGACATTTCAAATGCCATATTATGTCTATATACAGTGTTGTGAAAATAGTTGAAGTAAAAAAGGGAAAATAAATAAACATAAATATAGGTTGTATTTACAATGGTGTTTGTTCTTCACTGGTTGCCCTTTTCTTGTGGTAACAGGTCTCTCTTTCTCTCTGTTCAGCTGATAGGTCTACTGAATATTCCTCTGGAACCCAGAGCCAAGAGACATGAGGCGATGAGGGCGGAGTCAGCCGAAAGGGAGGAGTTGTTTCGTGTGTGTGTTGAGTCAGCTGAGAAATAAACTGTGCTAGCTGCTTGTCCTCATCGGGAATGTTGACCACTGGAGCCTCTTGAGCAAGAAAACCAACGCTGTTGCGCTAGATACTATTTTCAAGAGTAGAGTCTTCCGCTCCCAAGTGCAAGGCTGTCTGATTGCTCTTGTTTGAATGTATACAGAGACCTGGCAATAAGGTGAGTGTATTATTACAAGATCAAGGGAGTATTGTGTTATTTGAAACATGGTGTAATTGTTTGCATCTTTCTTGACTTTCTAGAGAACAGCAAGAAAAGGTTTAGTTTATCTATCTCGCTAGTGTCTCTGGATGTAGACTACTGTCTGGTGAGAATGGAATACAGCGCGGCGTGGCTAGTAGCGGGGGGCTCTGTCTTTCACGAAAGTGTGAGGAGGGTTTGGATGTGGATAGCTGTTAGAAATTGTTTTACAAATCAGTGTAATTTGTTGTCTAAAACAGGTGAAGATTGTACGTTAACATTGTGAATCACAGATGTGACAGTTGCCGAATAACCAGAGTTGAATATAGCCACATGTCTACCCAGCGCTGTCGGGACTGAGTGCAGGCTGAAAAGCTGCGTGCGTTCAGGACGAGGTTGGGAGAAGCATGATCTCCTGTAGTGGGGCAACTAAAGCTTACTATAGTTGCGTAGTTAAAAGTACCAGTCCAGAGGGTATCAATTAGTTAGCCAGCTAACTTTGATAAAAAAACTAAACTAACTATATATTTTCTGGTTCTTTAAAAAAACGTATGTGTTGTTGGTTTCAGAGTCAATTAGACCATGCTCATTTAAAGCTTATCGTTAAAAAAAAAAAGAATTGCCCATATTCCTTATTGCCAATATTTAGGCAAGTTAGCTGGATAACTCATTCATCCTGCTTTGTAGTATACAATTCTGATAGGCCTCAATATAGAAACAAGGTTTTGCCTGTCTGTCGTCACGACTTTCTGACTGTTTACTGTGCTGGCTTGTTAACAGCGATTGCATAACTACTTACTATCCAACTACCAGCCAGGCGCAGTCCCTGGTGAAGTCCCTGCCTATTCTACCCTCTGTAGCCTATCTGCCCTACCCTTTTCACCGGTCCGGTCGGTCGTATCCCATGGCTAATTTGCTTTGGGGGTGGGGTGAAATACGTTTTTCCAGGCAGCTACTCGTGTACTGAACGTGGATGGCAACACGCGCAGCAGATACAGTATACAGGATGCTTATAGTAGGCTTATTCAGAGGCTACGTCTTTCAAATCTAATTGGATGGGACATCAGGTATGCATTTTGCAAGGATTTTATTAAATGAAACTGATGTTATGCTGTAGATGTGATCGTATTAGTTATCCAAAAACAACAGATTTGTTTGATTTTATGCTGATTCAGCAGAAATACCCACCAGTGTACTGTACAGCTCATCTAAGAAATAAGTTTGTTAGAACCATACAAATATATAGAGGGTTCACAATGGGTAGTACGTTTTGGCAACAGTCCCTATCCCATTCCACTAAACTACATTTTTACTATACACTTAAAATGGCGTTACTAATGTAGGCCTACTATGTAATATGTTAATACAAAATTGTTACTACTTGTGTAATTACAGCATCACC
Source organism: Thymallus thymallus (assembly GCA_023634145.1). NCBI lineage: Eukaryota > Metazoa > Chordata > Actinopteri > Salmoniformes > Salmonidae > Thymallus > Thymallus thymallus. The sequence goes on along the minus strand of CM042415.1, from coordinate 17,612,563 downwards.
ACACCGGTATAACAGCAACTTAATATACATTGTTACCAATATAAAGTGTTACCAACTAGTTTTACATTCACTCCCTCTGCTACAATCGAGCTATTTCAAGTACATGCTCTGTAAGCTACTGACATGATGAGGCATGAGTTAAGGAGGCCGGAGACAGACAGCTTTCTCAGAGCTGCTGAGCGCACATATTTTACATAAGCAACCTGTCTGGCCATGGTGGTTCAAGTCTCTTCTCTGGAAGAGTCTGACTAACAAATGGCTTTGTTGGATCATATCCTATTGGCATTTCATTTGTTCTACCAATCTATTCCATTCATCATACAAGCAGTTCATTCAGTGAATGTAGGCAGGACTATTAGCTTGTTGGTATCGTTTATTATCGGGGGATGGTAAGTTAAAGGGCTAGTCCTTGTTCACCCAAATTACACATTCGCTTGTTGAGAGCTGTCCAAACGTTCAATCCGAAGAGGCCTTGCAGACATATCAATTGTACTTCCACATACATTTTATATTATTGTGCTCTCTGTCATAATGGTGAGCTCTCTTACCCAGGCCCTAAGTAGCATTCCATTCGGCCTTGCCAAAGTTTGCAGTCATATAACACTCGCTATTCAGTGCCAATACCCCCTTATTGATGGCTGGTCATTCCGAATTCTAGGATGCAGAGTGAGAGTTTAGGCCTAAGTCAATGACACCAATTAATAGGTTATGTCCCATTCCTGCCCAAGTTATTTGTCTCATCAGTTATGACCACAGCACAGGTGATGTTGACTAATCAATTCTAGTAACTCATTTGAAACTGAATTTGGGTCTGTGGGTGTGGTGGTAGGTGCTGTTTGGAAACAGGTAGCTGGATCATGAAATAAAAATGATATTATAGGCTAGGCCTACTTTTCTTTTGTAGGTAGGCATCAATGGTTGTACAAAGCACGAGTTGTAATGCCTTTATTAGATTATATGGCAGCAGGACAAGATGAAAAAGCTTTGCGTGCAGCTAGAGAAGCCTTAGTTTGTCAGGGTCACTTACCTTTAATTTCAATTTAATCATTATTTTATCTAGCTACCTCAGTTATAGCTAAGTAATTACATTCTGGTTACTAAAGTAGTCTTTAATTGATTTACAGAAGGGCAACTTAATATATTTAGCCTACTGGTCTTATAAATATGGACCTGTACTCGACTGCCACCCGCCATCATCCACCCATGATTACCCAGAAGGCAGAATGATGCAATGATTGTCTTACCAACCAACCAAAGCAGGTTGGATTAAATTTCTCAATGTCTGGAGCCGGTCCAAATCTGTCTGAAACCTGAGAAGCAGGAATACTTTAAAGCAGGTAACGGAACACTCCTGCTAGTATGTTTGTGTGCAGGAAGAACAGAGAGAGTGGTGCAGAACGATGGCAATGTTCCAGAAAATGTCACTCAGCTACTACGAGCTGGAATCTGTGCTGTAAAATCTAAAACAAACCAGGGTTAGTGGGCTTGGCGAGATGTATTCATGAAAACAAAAGGGTTTTGAGTGACATTCTTCCCTTGGTGCAACTTCAGAACAATAGGGGCATTTGTGCTCTTGAATTTTATCGCTGTGCCCGGACATCATTAGTATTCTCTTCTCAGAGTTTAATGGGACATTTGACTTTATCTGTACATTGTTTCTCATATTATCAGAACATATTTCACCAAGCCTATAAGTGATGAGAACATGGAGAAAGTTATTTCAATGATTTATAACATACAGTAGGTAGTACACTATAAAATCGTTTTTGTGGATATCATCATTTATTTAATCTGTAGCCTAATAAACCACAAAACCTATCATCACGTGACTCCCAAGTGTTCTTCGATATAATGGTTATGATATCAATATTTGGGCATAAAGGTGTTTCCACCGCCATTCCTCGCATAATTTATGCGCACTTGCATTAAAGGTTAATTACACCCAAAATTCTAAATTTCTTTGAATTTTCCAGACTTCAAAAGTGGTCTCCTGATGTGGTGTAACCCTTTACAATCGTACCCTTTTACAGGGTGAAAATGGAAGATTTGGGCACTGATAAAGGCCTAAATTGGAATGCAGTGGCTGTCCCGAGTAGCGCTGTGGTCTAAGGCACTGCATCTCAGTGCAAGAGGTGTCACTACAGTCCCTGGTTGGAATCCAGGCTGTATCACATCCGGCTGTGATTGGGAGTACCATGGGCGGCGCACAATTGACCCAGCGTCGTCGGGTTTGGCCGGGGTAGGCCGTCATTGTGAATAAGAATTTGTTCTTAACTGACTTGCCTAGTTAAATAAAGGTAAAATAAATAAATACAGTAACATGCTACACATGATGTCAATGGTTTGTAGCAATTCTACACAATCTCGCACTCCAGACTTGTATTTCTATACTTTTTCATACTGCCGCTCTATGTATCATGTATCGTGTATCTGTCTTTTGTGTATTTTCGTTCTGGCATTTTGCACCTGCCCTATGTTTTGTTGTAGCTGCTTGACAAATAATTATCTATCTATCTATCTATCTATCTATCTATCTATCTATCTATCTATCTATCTATCTATCTATCTATCTATCTATCTATCTATCTATCTATCTATCTATCTATCTATCTATCTATCTATCTATCTATCTATCTATCTATCTATCTATCTATCTATCTATCTATCTATCTATCTATCTATCTATCAAACTGGCCACTTTCAATTGCTACAATGGTTATGCATATGCTTTTCATATTTCTTCTCTAACAAACATTTAAATTTAGCCCTATCCCACGGGTGTAAAGGGTTAAGCATTGTTGTGGACTTAGAACATCCTATTTTGTTGTGATTTTGAGAGAGAGAATCTGATTTTTGTAGGGGGGGGGGGCAAAACCTGTAAAAACTAAACGGAAAAAAACAGAATTTGGGGAAAAACTAAATTGAATCGGGCAAAAAATACAACTGATTTTATAAGGCCCTACTATCATGTTTCTGATTTTCTAGGGGGGTTTATGCTGAACATTTCAAAGATGGTAAATACAGCAAGCCTCTTTCTCCTTTTTGCTCTCATAGCCTCATGAAGCCTAAATTCCCTGCTGTTTATGCCATGTTTATTACATAACTTGATGTAGGCTATTCAATGTTAGTTATAAACTCTCATATGTCCATATGATTAGTCTCATGAATCCGTTATCCTATTTATACTTCTTGATCTTATTAAAACTTTTTGAATAACACCAATAGATAAAAGCTTGAATTCTTAGTTGAATACAAACTAAAATAGCCTAGCCATAGCCAACCCTGGCAGCAGGCTTGTACACAAGCATAAAATCTCCCTCCCGTCCAAGCCATTCATTATGCACATTGCATAAGGTCATTTCTCCCAGCCGGCCCTATGAAATCCTCATCCAATTAGCGATTGTCCATGTCTCCCAAATCCTTTCTCAGAGACTTCTGCTATTCAGCCCTCCACGATGACACCAGGCTCTCTCTTATAACCTTCTTTACGCTGCTGCCCCAAAATAATGAAGCTGCCAATTAATGAAGAATCAACATGTGAAACAAGCACATCTACTGAGGTGTGTCCACAATCTGAACCAAGCACATCTATTGAGGTGTGTCCACAATCTGAACCAAGCACATCTACTTAGGTGTGTCCACAATCTGAACCAAGCACATCTACTGAGGTGTGTCCACAATCTGAACCAAGCACATCTACTGAGGTGTGTCCACAATCTGAACCAAGCACATCTACTGAGGTGTGTCCACAATCTGAACCAAGCACATCTACTGAGGTGTGTCCACAATCTGAACCAAGCACATCTACTGAGGTGTGTCCACAATCTGAACCAAGCACATCTACTGAGGTGTGTCCACAATCTGAACCATCCACTGATAAAATAGTCAGTCATGACAGAGATGGTAGTATTCATTTGGAACGCAGTCCAGTAAATTAAAGCCTGTACTGTAAAAAAAGACGGTCAGAAGAACCTTATTGGAGAAGTAGGTATTTATTTATGCTCTTCAGTAATTTCATATGCATTAATTTGCTTATCGAATGTTTACTGCAAACTGAGGATACATTCTTCATCTATGGTTAAATGTTTGTATTATCTATAGATTACTATGTCATTGCTATAGGATTACTGTGTATTGTCAATTTCACAGATTTAAACTGATGATTTACTCCACTCAGGACCTTTCTTCTCAAGCTTACCATGCACAACAACAAAAAACAGTTGCAAAAATTCTGGCCTTCCAGTAGTTGTCATCCCTTCAAGATATGTCTGTCAGCAAACTGCAAGCTGTTTTATTGATTCATTTGACATATCCTTTGAGTGCTTCTACCTTAAAAATAGGTTACACCATCACCTTACTGTAGAGAGGCAGGCAGTCACAAACCAAAATCCTTCTTAAATGATGTATTTTGCATGACAGTGCGCCTTCCAGCAACATTGGACTGCTCTGTCTTGCTTGACTTCAGATTTTTAAATGGTGTTCCATGTACAGCTTGAAATACTGCTGGAAAATACAAGGCTCTTCTTCAGTTGTTTGAGCCTAAACCTCTTATCATTTGTCCCGATCAATGTGGACATGATGATGTAGGTTAGTGATTAGACAGAGATGCCCATGAACCCTAAAGAACAGTATCTTGTACACTGTCTGGCGCTTCCTACCATTGCAGCAGTCTCCTCAATCCTGAGTCTGTGCATGTGAGTGTCAGTTGGATGTTACATATGTCATTTAGGTGTAAGAATGAAACAATGGAGAGAGAAGGTATGTTCAGTTGAGTTTCACATGCTGCTCTTGCAACCGTCACTGTTTGAAGGCGAGACATTTTTTTTTAGCCCCTAATAGGGTTGGTTAGCTACCTGCAGATTCATGCAGGGTAGTAACGTCATGAGTTGGGATTATGGTTCATTGTTTACGTAGCTAGCTATCTACATGTCTTAACAAAAGACTCCACTATGCAAATAGCCATTTCGGTTGCGTTCGTAGATATGCCAGAGCGCAGAATAACTGATGAATTTACACTCATCACCTGTTGAATATGGCCGGTGTCAGTAAACGTTGGCAAAAAAGCGTAATTCAATTGTTGCCAGCAGCACAGTTACAGTCACCAACGCTCTAGATAACATGAAAACAGCCTAACCAGCTCTGCTAGGGCGAGTAAAATGGTCAGTGGGGTGTTCTCTCATTTGTGTCTGGAAGTAGCTAGCCAATGTTAGCCAGTTAGCTTGGGTGCTTGACTGCCGTTGTGAGGTCAGAACGCTCGGATCAACCCTACTCATCGGCCAGAGCGTCCAGTGTGTGAGCTAAAGCTTAAGAGGGTGTGAACGATGCTGAATGGGTGTAGACAAAGAAGAGCTCTCCAGTAGGTACCAAAACATTAAAGGCCATTTTCTCAAAAGTGAGGTTACAAGTTTATCAACTTTCAAAGGAGAATTACTTTCCCATTGTTCCTCAAAAACAGTGTATGATATACCATTTGTAGCTCTGTGTCTATGCTTTTAGCCACTGTAAAAAACACAATTTTGCTGCATAAGACTGAATCAAAGCGGTCTGTCATAATTTATTAAAAATAAAAAACGGAAAGTTTCTACCATTCTTCTCTGCAGATCCTCTCAAGCTCTGTCAGGTTGGATGGGGAATGTTGCTGCACAGTTATTTTCAGGTCTCTCCAGAGATGTCTGATCGGGTACGGTCTCTGGCTGAGCCAGGTTGTCACGTAGCCACTCCTGTGTTTTCTTGGCTGTGTGCTTAGGGTTGTTGTCCTGTTGGAAGGTGAACCTTCGCCCCAGTCTGAGATCCTGAAGCAGGTGCTCTGGAGCAGGTTTTCATCAAGGATCTCTCTGTACCTTTTCTTGTTCATCTTTGCCTCGATCCTGACTAGTCTCCCAGTACCTGCCGCTGAAAAACACCCCAAAAGCATGGTGCTGCCACCACCATGCTTCACCGTAGGGATGGTGCCATGTTTCCTCCAGACGTGGCGCTTGGCATTCAGGCCAAAGAGTTCCATCTTGGTTTCATCAGACCAGAGAATCTTGTTTCTCATGGTCTGTCCTTTAGGTGCCTTTTGACAAACGCCAAGCGGGCTGTCGTGCCTTTTACTAAGGAGTGGCTTCCATCTGGCCACTCTACCATAAAGGCCTGATTGGTGGAGTGCTGCAGAGATAGTCCTTCTGGAAGGTTCTCCCATCTCCACAGAGGATCTCTGCAGCTCTGTCAGAGTGAACATCGGGTTCTTGGTCACCTGACCAAGGCCCTTCTCCCCCGATTGCTCAGTTGGTTCGAGCGGCCAGCTCTAGGAAGAGTCTTGGTGGTTCCAAATTTCTTCCATTTAAGAATGATGGAGGCCATTGTGTTCTTGGGGACATTCAATGCTCCAGAAATGTTTTTCGTAACCTTCCCCAGATCTGTGCCTCGACACAATCCTGTCTTGGAGCTCTGCGAACATTACCTACTGATCCTTGATTTCGGCGATGTCATTTACAAAATAGCCTCCAACACTCTCCTCAGCAAATTGGATGTAGTCTATCACAGTACCATCCATTTTGTCACCAAAGCCCCATATACTACCCACCACTGCGACCTGTACCCTCTCGTTCGAGGAAAGGAAGGACCGACCGTGGACAGCCCCAAAGGTCCCCCATATTGACGGTGGAGTGGGGGGTTGTGGGGACCTTGGGACGCGAGGGATACGGAGGAGGAGGAGCGGCTGAGGAGGTATTTCGGGTGGGCCGAGGAGGACGGCTGGAACACTTCTATGCGTCGGTGCCCAGGCTGGGCACGGCGTTCAGTCCCGCTTTGGAGCCGGAGCTCCTCAGCGTGTTGGTGCCCAGTCCGGGGCCGGCAGCCAGCCCAGCTACACGGCTGGAACTCACCTCTGCGTCGGTGCCCAGGCTGGGCAAGGCGTGCAGCCCCGCTTTGGAGCAGGAGCTCCTTAGTGTGCCGGTGCCCAGTCTGGGGAGATCCTCCCTGGCCTAGATTAACCCTGCGAAGTGCCATGCAGGCTGAGGCTGCAACGAGAGGGACTAATATTGCTTGAGAAACCAACCTCAAAGGTCACTTGTCTTTATTGTTTCTCAGTGGTTATAGCCTACTCTTGTTGAGTGTCACAGTCTTGTGACATGCAGGAGACATGGTTCGAACCCTGTCAGTCACAAGAGGAAGATTAAATAGGGAGTCGAAAGGCTATCCTTAGAAGGGCTATTCAACTATATTCTTATGGAGACCAAATTGCGATTTTTGTGACACTCATTTCTAACGTGTCCTAATAGCTTATAGCCAAAATGGTTCAAACCTTAAAGGCAAAATCTAAGGAAGCAAATACATTCAACATGCCGCATTGGCTAATTTAGTTTAATTTATGAATTCAATTATTCAATTTATGCATTACAAATTCAAAAATATTACATTCAAATTCAATAACCTAATACAAATAAAAAATTATGAAATTCATTTTCTGTTGGCACTGAAATCGCTCCATAGAATGGTTGCCTGCGAGTCATAGAGGTGTACAATTTACCTCCAATAGTTGATTGCGCTCTCATCAAATCAAATCCAATTTTATTGGTCACATACACGTTTAGCAGATGTTATTCCGGGTATAGCGAAATGCTTGTGTTTCTAGCTCCAACAGTGCAGTAATATCTAACAAATTCACAACAATACACTAATCTAAAGTAAAGTGAAATTAAATGGAATTAAGAATATATAAATATTTGGACGAGCAATGTCAGACTGGCAGAGACTAAGATACAGTAGAATAGAATACTGTATATACATATGAGGTGAGTAATGCAAAATATGTAAACATTATTAAAGTGACTAGCGTTCCATTACTAAAGTGGCCAGGGATTTCAAGTCTATGTATATAGGACTGCAGCCTCTAATGTGCTAATGATGGCTATTTAACAGTCTGATTGCCTTGAGATAGAAGCTGTTTTTCAGTCTCTCGGTCCCTCCTGTGACATCGGGTGCTGTAGGTGTCTTGGAGGGCAGGTAGTTTGCCCCCGGTGATGCGTTGGGCAGACCGCACCTAATGTCCAAAACCGTTCATAATGAGCTTGGGAAATGCGAGTGGAAAACTCTAGGTGGCTCCGGGTCTCCTACCTCCAAGGAGCACATGAACGCAGCACCAGTTGATGCTGGGGGACGGGACAAGGTACTAAGGAGGGGCCATCACTGTCATGCCAGGCAGCGGTACACCATGAGTCATGCCACAAGGCTCGCCAGTCCTATTTCAACTGGACTTTTTAAAGACCATTGAGAATTACACTGACTATCCAGTCACGCTAGCCAGTCTATTTCAAAAGATTGACTGAATGCAAAGCACATAACGACTCTGTGAACCTCCTATAGGCCTACTAATACACATCCTTGTTTTGTTTTACATTGATTAATGACTTCTCTTGACGCAATGGACATAACCCATAATAAGTGGCGTCAAATCAGTTACTGCAGGTAGATGTCTCTGCCCAATGACCACATGGATACTGCAGGTAGATGTCTCTGCCCAGTGACCACATGGATACTGCAGGTAGATGTCTCTGCCCAGTGACCACATGCATACTGCAGGTAGATGTCTCTGCCCAGTGACCACATGGATACTGCAGGTAGATGTCTCTGCCCAGTGACCACATGGATACTGCAGGTAGATGTCTCTGCTCAGTGACTACATGGATAATGCAGGTAGATGTCTCTCTCCATCCGACTTCATCCGAGACCATGAGAAACAGAAGAAAGGCCCATTCTGATTCAGTAGATAGGAGGCTTACAGTCCGGCAGTGGTGGTGTCTGGTAAGGGAAGTCTCTCTCTAGGAAGGGAACTGCCCATAAATATGCTTGTTATTCACTTCTTGGCTTCCAACCCCTCCTTCCTAGCCCCTCCGGCCACAGTCCCTGCTCCCCTCCCCCCAGCCCCAGTATCTCCAGCCTATTCCCTGCCCCAGCCCAGCCCAGCCCAACCCCTCAAGCCCCAGCTTCCCTGCAGCTTCAGCCTAGCTCCCCTCCAAGGCAGCTCAGCTCGCCAGCCCCAGCTCTGCTCCAGCCCAGCTCCAGCTCCCGTTTCCCCTCATAGCTCAAGCAGCTCAGATCCACAGCTGAGCACGCCAGGGCTGCACATTCCAGTGCTCCGGGCCGCACACTGCCAGAGGGCCTTCTCTCATCACCACTCTTTGGCCTACAAATCAGTGCATGCCATTCAGGGCCTTGCTCTCTTAAAAAAAAAAAAAAAAAAAACCTATCTGGAAAGAATTTGCTCCCAGCATTCCAAAGAGGACTGCAGTGAGCTTCGTCCAGTGATCATGTGGTGTGGTATGGAGGGGATGATCTGCAAGCAGGCAGGCAGGCATTGTGGCAGGTAGTGTAGTAGTATGCTCTTTAAGGCACAATCTGGGATATTTCCTGCTGTTCAATGAATGGGCTGAAACACAGATTGTGTCTTTAAGGCGGGCCAGAATTCAACTTAAATTAGCCTTCAATTTGAACTTTGTCATTTTTTTTGGGCCAAAGGCTCAGATTGTTAGAGACACCTGTGAGGTTTCAGTTGCTTGTATTTCAAGTTTACACATCTAGGCCTACAGTATATACCCATTTCAAAGTTTTAAGCATAGTAAGCATAGTGCTGTAAACGTACTGGGTAGTAATGACTAGATCGACTTGTGTACGAGTCTGCTGCACAGTTTGCTGTTATAAATCTGGATGCCCAGAACTATAAATAACTCTACTATTTTGAAGTGTGCCCCAATTTGGAAGGGAGGGGAATGTATAGCGCTGTGAATGCTATACAGTTGGGCAATGTGAGGAGAGGAGGGAACACAGACAGGTCCCAGAGAACCCAACCCACCAACACAGTTTACAAGGCATTTTTGGTTGCCTAACTGCAATATTAGTGTATTGTTTTTTTCCAAGGCGAGTGTCATTTGCAATAAAGTCTAGGCAACAAATAACATTGCATTGCTTTCTTTAAATGTTTTAACTGTGAGTTACTTTACACACATCATGAAGATCATATTATTTGTTGTTTAATGAGTAAAACTTGCATTTATTTTTTGTATGTTTCGGTGCAAAATAAAAGACTCACCTTTTTAGGCCCTCACCAGTTTGCATCCCTGTGTTTACCCTATGTTATTTTTTGCATTATGAATGTAAAGAACGTGTGAGGGCTTGGTTGTGGTAAGGCCTCTTACTCCCACCAGGGGGGGTGAAAGGCACACAATCAAGTCCTCACACCCTAACTGGGGAAGTTAATGATCCCCAATCAGAGACAGCTGTCTAGAGTTGTCTCTGATTGGGGATAGTATTTAGGCCCCACACACATCCACCTCTGTGTGGATCATTGCCTGTGTTTGTGTGGTCACCTGTACTCACGTCACGGTGAGGTACGTTTATTGTTTTGTTAAATATATTTAGTGTTAATAAATATGTTTGTTTTCATTACTCTCGCTCTGCGCCTCGTTCCCTTCAACCACAACGTAACAATCATTAGGGTGTTTGTAGTTGGAGGCATTTGTATAGCTTTTTTACCTAGAGATTTTAGTCCTGCAGGCTATTTGATACCAGTGAAGGCCTTAATGAAATTATTTGGTGTTCCATTCCTTCATTCAGTCTGCATTAATGAAAGCAATGAAGTTGACGACACCGTTTTGTAAATCTGTGCTAGCTTAAGAAGCTTGCTAAACGAGCGATTCCTTCTTGAATGGAATAGCAGCCACTGATTGACCAAGCAGTCAGTGTGGCAGCTAAAGACTCCCTAACACCCAACTCTGGTCCCAGCCTGGGCCTTAAACCTGACAATGTGGCGGCTAAAGACTCCCTAACACCCATCTCTGGTCCCAGCCTGGGCCTTAAACCCACCCATTGCTGGTCCCAGCCTGGGCCTTAAACCCACCCATCTCTGGTCCCAGCCTGGGCCTTAAACATCTCTGGTCCCAGCGCTCATGGCGATCCCAAGCCTGGGCTTTGCCTCTGTTCTGGTGCTAATCACTGCAGGATATTAAAGCCTTCCCCTCACAGTGTAAGCACACATTAAGTTCTTACTGTATTGTACCACAATGACCAAGTAAAGCAAGCCATCCCACCACAGTATGACTGTCAATGTGTGGTTGAAATCTAGAATGTAAAGAATCAGCGCATATGAACATGTTACTGTACTACAATGACCAAGCAAAGCAAGCAAGCCATCCCAGAGCCTACCACAGTAGGACTACTACATAGTTCCAATATAGCATGTGAAGAATGAGTCCAAATTAAATGCATGCATGTCAGCTCTCATAATTATATATATATTTTTTAAATTTAACCTTTATTTAACTAGGCAAGTCAGTTAAGAACATATTCTTATTTAGAATGACGGCCTACCCCAGCCAAACCCGGGCGACGATGGGCCAATTGTGCGCTGCCCTATGGGACTCCCAATCACGGCCGGATTGAGATACAGCCTGGAATCGAACCAGGGTCTGTAGTGACGCCACTAGCACTGAGATGCAGTGCCTTAGACCGCTGCACCACTCGTGAATAATGTCACAGACAAAGGAAAGTCTAGTAGCTATGTTGATGTAAGGTATCCACTTTCCACTGTGTGTTAAGATGACATTGACTGTTATACCGTCAAAACATAGTTTTACCATCACGTACATTTTAGACCTACCGTTGTTCCCTAGTTCAGTGTGAATAGACAAGAAAAGACAACAGAAAGAGTTAACTGCAAGAGAAACATGAGCATAGCCCGAGGAATAGACCTCAAACCTGCAACCCTCCCTCCCTGGCATGGAGAAATGTAGACTTGAAATCCCAAAGCAGACAGAGGAAATTTGTCTTGTTGAATAAGAGGCCAGTGGAGAAGGAGCACCCCTTACTTTAACAGTTAAGGCTAAAAGTTAGCATGCTCTCTCTCTCCGCTCTGTAATAATAAGGCCTAGCTGTGATTAAGATGTCCATTGGCTCTGTTTGAAGTTAAATTATTCGTTCATGCAAGCTTGAGCAACAATCTCTCTAATTAGTACAGCTGCGTACAGTATCAGTGGCACATGGTGTTCTAAAGTCCCCAGCCTTTCTAGTTGATCTATGCGTTTGGGGCAAATTGCTCCGTTAAGGTCACAGGTAATCATATTTCACTATTCTGTTGAGTCAAATCAAAGAAATCTGAAAAGGAATGATTAAACATAGGTATATGTTTTTGGTCAATATGTCCAATTATGCCAAGTCACCCCCAAGGCACGTGTCATAAGAACATGAGTTTGGATTTTATTCAGGGAGGAAAGCCCTTCCAGCCATATCTCACAGCAGAGTGTTTATCACACATAGGTATGCCTTTTGTGCCTCTCCTCTCAGACCAGCTCTATGATGAGGGCTTTACTGTTAAGTGTCAAAGGCGAGGGGCAAGAGATCAATGTGTCTTGTGTTCTCAAGATCACCCGTACAGTACAGTATGAATTGTGAGTGCTTGTTATAAACAATGTGACAGTAAATTAAACTTGGCTCTCACATCACAGAGGGAAACACACACAGACCGACACTGAGACACACATAGTAGTACAAAGCACACACAGAGCGTTCACACAGAGGACACACACACACACACACACTAATTACAAGTGAGCCCATTCAGTGGTTCTATTGATCCAAGTGCCATGTTCTTTATTGTAGATATATTCATGAGTGGATCATTATTTGCAAGTTTAAAACTTTGTTCATGCGGCGCTTCCTCATCAAATTGGAAACGATAACAGTTGCTCAGGACTTTGAATATCGTTTATGTCCAATTGCCTGTTTCTATTCTGGGGATAGTTCATATTTTGTTATCAGGTTTGGCGGGCTGTAATGCTGTTTAATTATGAGGAACTTGGAGGAACTGTTCTTTGGGCTACAACAATATTTTAATTGAAAAGTTTGCCTAGCTTAAGTTTGATTGACCACTCCAGATGGCGATGATGAATATCTAAGAATACGCTCAGTACTTTCTCACATCAGGCCTTATCTCTGCAGCCTCACCTCACCCTACCAAGTCTGTTCATCTAGGTTTTTCTATGTTTCTAAGTCAAAACCCCAGGAGAAGATTTTGCTGCCTTTGTTTGTCAATCTCAGAGAGAGGCAGCATGAGGAAGAAAACTCATGGAATCTGCCCACTACTTTTCTATTGAAGCTAGTGGCGAGGGCCTCCACGACCCAGTGGAACAGGCATCTTTTTCGAGGAACTCAAACTGTTCAGTCAGTTCCACTCAGCATCAAGGCCTGGGCCTGCCTGGCTCTAGTTCTCTATCTGATGAGAGTGGAAGGCAGCACTGGTGCTGAATGAAAATGCTGTGCTACTGTATTTCCCCTGCTGATAAATTAACAGCAGATACTTACTAACAAAAGGTCTCTCTCTCTCTCTCTCTCTCTCTCTCTCTCTCTCTCTCTCTCTCTCTCTCTCTCTCTCTCTCTGTCTCTCTGTCTCTCTGTCTCTCTGTCTCTCTGTCTCTCTCTGTCTCTCTCTGTGTCTCTCTGTCTGTCTCTGTGTCTCTCTCTCTCTCTGTCTCTGTCTCTCTCTCTCTCTCTCTCTCTCTGTCTCTGTCTCTGTGTCTCTCTCTCTCTGTCTCTGTGTCTCTCTGTCTGTCTCTGTGTCTCTCTGTCTCTGTCTCTCTCTCTCTCTCTCTCTGTCTCTCTCTCTCTCTCTCTCTCGTGGCTCTGACGATGGTCCACATGATCTATGGCCACCATGACATCATTCAGGAGGCTGCCTCTTCTTTTGTAGTGGAGCAGGAAAGAGTAGGAGTGGTGCTGCTGCCGCCTGTGAAACTTGCGGCCATCTTCTACTTTCTTATGTAGTCAGGCAGGGCCACGGGGACGGGAAATAGCACTGTAAAATCCTGAGAATTTCTGAAAATAGTCCATGACTACATGGCATGGGACAGTCTAGGCTAACTGCAACTCCAAACACCAATTAATAGCCTGATAGAAGACTTGTATTTCTGACATATCATCAAGAGGGTCTCATTCAGAGCCATCTACATTGAGTGTACAAAACATTGCTTTTTCCACGACAGACTGACTAGGTGAATCCAGGTGAAAACTATGATATGGTCCCATAGGCCAGGCACACCGGTTTGATTGTGTCAAGAACTGCAACGCTGCTGGGGTTTTCATGCTCAACAATTTCCTGTGTGTATCAAGAATGGCCCACCACCCAAAAAGGCATCCAGCCAACTTGACACAACTGTGGGAAGCATTGGAGTCAACATGGGCCAACATTCCTGTCGAACACTTACAACACCTTGTAGTCCATACTCCGACAAATTGAGGATGTTCTTAGGGCAAAAGGGGGTGCAACTCAATATTAGGAAGGTTGTTTTGTCCACTCAGTGTATATGTCCATACTCGCTAAATATATGGTTCTGGTCTTACTGTATGTATGCAAAAGGTAAGGTAATTGTGGTTTGAGTTGGTGGGAAAAAATTAATTCAGTGACAAAGTGGCCTAGGCCTAAGCCTGCAGACGACTGTGTCATGTATAGGGCCTTTATTTCAGGGGAAATGTTTACAAGTATTTGTAGATGTAGGCTACCAAGAGGTTAATAGGATACTGACTTTAAGATGTTCAAATAGACCAAAGGTCCAACTTGTTGAACTTTCTCCTGTCTTGACCCAGGGATTGGATGAGGCTTTAGCTACATGTCAACACTCACAGGAAGCACCAGCAAAATACTGGCTGAAGGGAATAACAGCATTATTGTGTCAGTTGCTGTTTCTCTTTTTGTCAGTTGCTGTTTGAAATGTGACCTTGTCTGACTTACCAGGACTCTCAGACAGTGGTTGCAACAAAATACTACATGATCTGATCTGCTTGTTTTCATCTGGGTTGGAACGGTCAACACCACCAACCAGGCCCGGGTGATAAATGTGGTCAATTGTACTCTAAACCTCTTGAGAATTATTTAAAAAAGCAAAATAAAAGTAACATAAAAAAAACAATTCTCTGTAGGTTTGATTAGGTTAGTAGGTTTATCCACACACCACAGTGGTTTCAACTTAAACGTTTGAACAACCATACCATAGCCTTTAACTAAGACCTGAGTTGTTAGCTGCTAGACGCGGTTTACTGTTTAGGCTAGTGTTTACTGACCTGTAGAACTATGTGGGTTAAGATGTGTTCTGTGCTATACTAGTGTTTACTGACCTGTAGAACTATGTGGGTTAAGATGTGCTCTGTGCTATACTAGTGTTTACTGACCTGTAGAACTATGTGGGTTAAGATGTGCTCTGTGCTATACTAGTGTTTACTGACCTGTAGAACTATGTGGGTTAAGATGTGCTCTGTGCTATACTAGTGTTTACTGACCTGTAGAACTATGTGGGTTAAGATGTGCTCTGTGCTATACTAGTGTTTACTGACCTGTAGAACTATGTGGGTTAAGATGTGCTCTGTGCTATACTAGTGTTTACTGACCTGTAGAACTATGTGGGTTAAGATGTGCTCTGTGCTATACTAGTCTCCACTGTTTGAGACTTCCTTTTCCTTCTGAGGCATTTTAGTTTAATTAACGTCCACCATGAAGCTACACACTGAAGAAGGATGTTAACCTGAAACGTCTGTGTATGCTGTCCTTGATGCAGTAAAAATGATTGTAAAAGATCATTAAAAACGGAAGTAAGCTTTATGCAACAAATGTTTTATTGTGGACCCGTTAGCTACATTTTTGCATATCTAGTTTCATTAATCTCTCCTGTTTTCTTCTACAGGTTCTTGCCATTATCTATCGAAAGTGAATGTGAAAACTCAAAGAACAGAGATTCAGAAATAGCTCCATAACATGGCTGTAGCAGGATGTCCAGATTATTTTCTACACCATCCAAATTATCAGGTAAATAATGCATCTCTTTCACT
Source organism: Thymallus thymallus (assembly GCA_023634145.1). NCBI lineage: Eukaryota > Metazoa > Chordata > Actinopteri > Salmoniformes > Salmonidae > Thymallus > Thymallus thymallus. The sequence goes on along the minus strand of CM042415.1, from coordinate 17,596,714 downwards.
ACATCAATATTTCAGTACTTTTACCTCTTCGTCTTTGGTCTTGAGTGTTCGTTTGGAGATTTTAATATGTCAGAGATTTGGAATAGCATTTACGAATGTTACGATTACTTTTATTTACTACTGTGATGTTTTCTGTTAAAACTATTGGCTTAGACCATAGCTAACCACACCATCTATCAGACCTAGTTTCAAATATGACTTGTTTTCTTTCAGTAACTTTGAGCGTTTGCTTGAGCCCGGCTGCAGTGCCAGTTGGGCGGGGTTTTCACTTTTGTGAGTATTCCATTGGTACTTTTTCACAAGGCAAGTTCAAGCAAGCATAGCTAAAGTTTTAAAAGGATTTCAAATACTATTTGAACCCAGGTCTGCCATGTTTTATAAGCCCTTTATTAGCAGTGGTAATATTATAGTGTTTGCTGAAGCTGCACCATTTGGGATTTGGAACTCTTATGTCATAAATGTGAGATAAGAAAACACTCTATATGCATCTAACATATGGAACTGTATATAAAACCATACATGGAGTGGTTAGGAAAAGACTGTTTGAACACTCCCAGTTCCACTGCTATAAGCCCTCCCTCACCCTAGAGCGGGAGAGAGGTAAAAACCAAACGGGAGAGAGAGGTAAAAACCAAACGGGAGTGAGAGGTAAAAACCAGATAGATTTGGCCAATAGATTTAGGGGCAGAGCATGAATGAAAACAGAAGAGCCAATGAATGGCAGTGGCGTGGACACACATTCCTTTGGGCTGAATACATTGATAGTGATTCACATGGTGCATGGCCCAGCATGGGGAATCTGGACTCGACGTAAGACCATCAGCGGGGGCCTCAATCAACAGATTAACCGGATTGTTTTGAGGGGCTTTTTATTTTTATTTATTTATTTTTTTACATTGTTTGTTTCCACAGGCAGCAGTTCAACCCCAGTCCAGTTTAACATAGACTATCAATCAGCCTGGTCACTCGCCCTGTAGAGGAGAGTTCAACCCATCCATCCCTAAACGGCTATTTAGGAAGCCTGTGCTGTGGGGATTTTAGCTTGTCACACACCACCCACCCTCTCCCTTGGGCTTTCACTGTGGTTAAGGCTAAAGAATAGAATACGAATAGGCTATATCCACTTTTCTAGTGTAAGACACACTCGTTTAGTCATGCAGCTAAACACAAAGTATCTCAACTAGCTTAACAGTTCCTAGAAGTAGCTAGCCTATGGATGTGATATCTTCCTCGACGGGCTCATTCACACTGTCAGTTTTTTTCATTGGTAAATAATGGGCAGAAACAGCCTCTTTATCCTGGGGTTATATAACTAGTAAATGTTATGGGATTCTGGGCTCAGCTCCAAGGAAATGTTGGAGAGAGACCGAGAGAGAGCTTGGTGAGCTGACTGGAGGTTTGCCAAAGCACTCCAAGGAAAGCTTACCAACTTAATTACTGTATTGAGTAGGACTATTGAACTGGATTTTATATGGATAGAAATGTCTACGTTTTTTGTACTTTCAATTAGAGCTAGGGGATATAGACCAAAATCCATATTGTTATAAATTGCCTTAATTGATTCGATAATGATAAATAGAACTAAGTTTATAAAAAAATTAAAATGATGGTCCTCTAAACTACTAGTTTGATGGAAATTGTCCCATTTAACAATCACCCATATTAGGAAACTTATTTCATTTCAAACTTCACATTTCTCTACTATAGGCTACTTATAGTAAAGAACGATATCAGCAAAGGTAATTGATAATTTTCTGTTTATCGGCCCAGCTCTACTTTCAGTTAAACACTGTGTGAAATGTTAGGTGTTTTGTAGTCCTGTTATGAGTTTGTATCTTCTGAGTCGTGTTCATTAGTCACCAAACGGAATAAAAAAACAGGGAGAGTCTGGACACAAACTTTAAATTTTCTTTTGCAAAAAGTTTTTAATCGTTTTACGTTTTACGTGTGCTGTAATGAACCAAGTCGGGTTTTTCTTGTGTTTGGTAGATCTGGAGGGTCGCTTCATGTTTCCATGTTGGCTCAGTCAGTGATGGATCGATAGACTTCTGTCATCAAAGATGGTACAGTATATGGTAGGGGTCAAAATATTGACCCCCCCTCTAAAAAATTCAAAGTTTAGTATTTGGTCCCATATTCCTAGCACACAATAACTACATCAAGCTTGTGACTCTACAAACTTGTTGGATACATTTGCAGTTTGTTTTGGTTGTGTTTCAGATTATTTTGTTCGCAATATAAATTAATGGTAAGTGATGGGCTTCCAAGTGGTGCAGTGGTCTAAGACACTGCATCTCAGTGCTAGAGGCGTCACTACAGACAACCTGGTTCAAATCCAGACTGTATCACAACCGGCCGTGATTGGGAGTCCCATAGGGCGGCGCACAATTGGCCCAGCGTCGTCCGAGTTTGGCCGTCATTGTAAATAATAATTTGTTTTTAACTGACTTGTCTAGTTAAAAAAATGTGTCACTTTTATTGTAAATAAGAATAGAACATGTTTTTAGATAGATAGATAGATAGATAGGTACTTTATTGTTCCCCGAGATCAAACACTTGTATTAAACACTTCTACATTAATGTGGATGCTACCATGATTATGGATAATCCTGAATGAATCGTGAATAATGAGGAGTGAGAAAGTTACAGAGGGTCAAAGATCACAAGCTTGATGTATTCATCATTGCATGCTAGAAATATGGGATAAAATACTAAACGTTTGACTACTTTATTTGTAAGAATCTTTAGGGGTGTCAATGATTTTGCCCCTACCTTTAAGAAAGGTAGAACAATTGAATTAGTATAATATAATGTCCCTATATTTTTTAGCATACAATATACAGTGGGGAGAACAAGTATTTGATACACTGCCGATTTTGCAGGTTTTCCTACTTACAAAGCATGTAGAGGTCTGTAATTTTTATCATAGGTACACTTCAACTGTAAGAGACAGAATCTAAAACAAAAATCCAGAAAATCACATTGTATGATTTTTAAATAATTAATTAGCATTTTATTGCATGACATAAGTATTTGATCACCTACCAACCAGTAAGAATTCCGGCTCTCACAGACCTGTTAGTTTTTCTTTAAGAAGCCCTCCTGTTCTCCACTCATTACCTGTATTAACTGCACCTGTTTGAACTTGTTACCTGTATAAAAGACACCTGTCCACACACTCAATCAAACAGACTCCAACCTCTCCACAATGGCCAAGACCAGAGAGCTGTGTAAGGACATCAGGGATAAAATTGTAGACCTGCACAAGGCTGGGAAGGGCTACAGGACAATAGGCAAGCAGCTTGGTGAGAAGGCAACAACTGTTGGCGCAATTATTAGAAAATGGAAGAAGTTCAAGATGACGGTCAATCTCCCTCAGTCTGGGGCACCATGCAAGATCTCACCTCGTGGGGCATCAATGATCATGAGGAAGGTGAGGGATCAGCCCAGAACTACATGGCAGGACCTGGTCAATGACCTGAAGAGAGCTGGGACCACAGTCTCAAAGAAAACCATTAGTAACACACTACACCGTCATGGATTAAAATCCTGCAGCGCACGCAAGGTCCCCCTGCTCAAGCCAGCGCATGTCCAGGCCCGTCTGAAGTTTGCCAATGACCATCTGGATGGTCTTCCAGCATGACAATGACCCGAAACACACAGCCAGGGCAACTAAGGAGTGGTTCCGTAAGAAGCATCTCAAGGTCCTGGAGTAGCCTAGCCAGTCTCCAGACCTGAACCCAATAGAAAATCTTTGGAGGGAGCTGAAAGTCCGTATTGCCCAGTGACAGCCCCGAAACCTGAAGGATCTGGAGAAGGTCTGTATGGAGGAGTGGGCCAAAATCCCTGCTGCAGTGTGTGCAAACCTGGTCAAAAACTACAGGAAACGCATGATCTCTGTAATTGCAAACAAAGGTTTCTGTACCAAATATTAAGTTCTGCTTTTCTGATGTATCAAATACTTTTGTCATGCAATAAAATGTAAATGAATTACTTAAAAATCATACAATGTGATTTTCTGGATTTTTGTTTTAGATTCCATCACTCACAGTTGAAGAGTACCTATGATACAAATTACAGACTTCTACATGCTTTGTAAGTGGGAAAACCTGCAAAATCGGCAGTGTATCAAATACTTGTTCTCCCCACTGTAGCTCAGTATTTGAATTATTTAATTTATACAGTAATTTTTCCTCATCTTTATCAAGGGTGTCAATAATTGTGGACCCCACTAATTGTTGTAGGCCTACGTGTAGGGTTAAGTTTTATCTTTAATAGTTAATGGACACATGGATTGCGTCCCAATATCTAACAGGCACCATACACATATTTATACATAAAAGTGTAAAAACCCACAAAACATACCGCAGTTATTTTATGGCTGGTTATGACACCTACAAAACAAGTGTATTTTCTTAGTCTGAGGTAAGTGACACAGGATGGTCATAATGCTTCTTGACAATGTCATAAAGTGTATTTTCTTTGGCCAAGTAAAGTGACCCAGGTTGGTCATAATGCTTCATCACAGTGTTATTTAAGATATGATGGAAAAATCATGACTGTAAAGAATGAATTACAACAACAACAAAGGATTTAAGAAACAAACTTTCAAACGAAAGGAAACTTCTTGGCTGGGAAAAAATACATTCTTATGTAGGTGTCATAATATATGGGTCATGACAGTGTTATGACCTTATGACAGGTTATGACAAGTTTTGCCAGTTATGACATGGTTATGACTGTGTGTTACCAAAATGGTAATAGTTTGCCTAATTTCAGTTTATGTGACAAAACAAGCAAGTATAGTGTAGAGAATGACTACCATCTAATCTGCTGTGAAATATATTTTCCAAAAATCTTGTATTTTTAGCTGTTTGAAGCGTGTACGAAACTAAAGGAAGACACAAAAACGTAACTTGAACAAGGGACGCATAGATATAGTGCACATAGAACAGATCTAATGCTTAGACTCACATTTCTATGTGAATTTGGTTTGGTCGCCCAGCAAGTATCATATTACAGCTTTAAACGATTCAAAAAATTGAACTCACAAGAATACGATTACAAGGAAAATCTCTATGGAAATGACAGAGGTGAAATGCAAATTTGGCAATGTGAAGTAGCACATTTTAACATTCCTCATATACTGTAAGCATGAGTCAAAGTTCAGCAGAGAGAAATACAGTATATAGGTTAGCTATAGGTTTATCATCTGGTCGGTGGCCATGTTGACTCTGATTGTGTCCCGAATGGCATCCTATCCCCCATGTAGTGCACTACTTTTAACCAGGGCCCATAAGACTCTGGTCATAATAAGTGCACTATGTAGGGGATATCATGCCGTTTGGGACACAAGCTTTGGCTTCACGCTGCTGTAGCCATTAAAGCTACTCTTATTCCCTGAAACAGATCGGTCTTTCGCCTTGAGTTTTATAGGTGTTTTTAGAGTGAATGAAGCAGGGATTTTTCTGGCAGAATATGGTTTTCTGTTCCTGGAAGTCAAACTTTCTAGTTCTGTTTTTTCTTGGAAGTAAAGAGGTGGATTCAAACATCTTTCTTTTTGAGGCACAGACCGCCAGGAAAGGTTTGGCTTGAGCTGCGTTTGTTGAATCGGGATGCATTTTAGGCATCTAGCGGGTTACATGACAAATGTGCCCTGACTTGTAAAAGAAAAAACAAGTTCAGTGTTTCAAAGCCTCTCTCTCTCTCTCTCTCTCTCTCTCTCTCTACCAGAGAAACCTCAGAGGAAACAGTAGGCCTAGCTACATAAACATACAGCAATAAAATATGCAGTTTAAATTGGTATAAGTATCCTATTAAATTAGGCTACTGGACTAGGAGGGGGACAGCGTCTAGCAGTAGAGAAGGCTACTTCACCCTAGCCTCTAGTCCACAATACATCTCCATGCATTTGTAGTTAGATTAGCATGCAATGAAACAATTGGACCACATATTGTTATTGTTTATATTCAATAGAGTTAAACAATGTGACTTTTGAACATAATGAATTATCCTTAGTGTGAGGATTATGCTGGATTTATAGACTCTATGCAAAACCACAACATCAGTTTTTGAGAAAAGTGAGTCAGTGTTGAGTATTATGAATATGCCTACCAGAATAGAACCTAGGCCTAGACATGAGTAGGTCCCTACTTGTTCAGTGAGGTAGCCCTGCATATGGAAAGGGGCTGTGTTTATTTTGTATTGTATTGGGTGTGCTGGGTGTGTTAGTGCCGGATGATAGAAATACCTAACAGCTGTTAGGCTATCCTATGTCCACCCATTACTGTGGAAACAAATAATAGGCCACACCTACTCTCATTCTCATCCTCTCACTGCCTCCAAAGAGACTGCATAGTGAGGAAAGTACAAATTGAACTCTTGATCTTCTTAGTTAATTATGTAGGCTAATGAAGAACTTCAATTGCTCTCTGGGGATTTAAGAATATTCTATTCTAACAGACTAGCCCTGACAAGTCTTTGAATTCCGCTTAACGCACACAACACAGCCCCATGAAGGACCATTGTGATTGTCAGACACTCCCCTTTCAACACCACAAACCTTACATTGACCTTGCCTTGACTTTGTTCAAACCCCCAACCTCAGCCTGAACCTTACCGCTGTCCCTGTTTTAAATCCTTAACCCTGACCTTGCCTTGACCCCTACCTTAGCCCTGGTCCTATATCTGACTTAAATCTGCCCCTTTTCATAAACCGTTACTAAAACAAAGCGTTGTTGTGGGTTGGTCGCTGTACTTTATTTACCACTCTAAACCCAACATGTAGTGGTTAGATCAATAGCTTCTTCTCAGAGTGTCTGAATTGAGCAGGTGTTTGTTTCCAACCCCATGTTAATATAGAGTAGTAATACTGTTGTAAGAGTTGGCATGGCTGAGAAGAATTATCCCGTCGAAGGGAACAAAACGTTGTCCTAGTCCTATTAAAGACTTTGGGAGCATTATACCAGCATGCAGATTTACTTTTTGTTCTACATTGTCTTCTCGGATCCAGCACCTAAAAAATGTTTTTTCATGGATGTGCGCCTCTAAACATGGCTGAGAATTATGCAAAAACAGAAAGTCCTATTTTTTTTACTTCCAAATCCCCAAGGCCAACATTCAGTCAATTGCCAAGGGGGTGTCAAAGGATGTGTGATCATTGGGCTTTTTGTTGACAGTCCAGAACAACTCAAGGTATGCTTTAAAGATCTGCTAATTCCCGGGGAGAGTTAGAGAGGGGAAGACAATTCTCTAAACAGAGGAAGGGGAAGACAATGCCTCAGTCCCCAGCAGATGAGGGTCTAGCGCTCTAACCAGACCAGTCCCAGTGCCAGACAGCCGTATAAAGTAGCAGCGTTAAAGGCTGTGATGCGTCTGGTGCCGGGGGCTGGGGCTCACTGGAGCTGAACCCTGGGCCGGCTGGGACTGGCATATATGGCTGGCCCCGTCCCAGCAAGCATGTCACTGGCTGCTGCCGTTTGGGGGGTGGGAGTCGGTCAGGGCTGGGTGGGTAGGATCAGTCACACTCTGGTAGCTGGACCTTTAGCCCTGTCTAGTCTGGTGGTGTCCATGTCCAGACACTGCACTGGGATTAACTTGGAGTCAGGAGGACAAGACTGGAGAGGGCCACCACTATACTGCTACTGCTTTTTCTCAGTGAGTTGATTTAGATCCTATTAAAAACCGATCTTAGATGGCATAGATTCTAATTTTGGGGTTAAGAGTTATTATTACACATTTTGTTATAATAGGCCAGAGGCCTAACTAAGATTGTGTAGAGTTTGTTTTATTGAAGTGGGCTCCTTCGAGTTGTGAATCATACTTACCAATGGTCGACCGTGGAAACCAGTCTTCAAAATTACGAAGGAATGTTCGAGCCTCTTCAATTTCACAACAAAACCATTTCATAAAATCATATTTCCTGTTTCACTGGGGCATTAAAACAGCTACAGCTTTTTCTGCCATATCAAAAGAGGTCTTAGTCTTTACGTGGGTGGGAGTGCGTGTGTGTGTGTGTGTGAGCAACCTAGTAAGCCAAACACAGTAGTCCACCACAGTACATTCTGTTCCCGGGGCATGCTGTGAGTGTTCCAATCAGTGCTGTCCCACACTTGTTGTGATTATGTACGAGAAGACACAGTGTTCTCTGGGAGCATGTGTTTCTGTGGGAAGCCATGTAATCGTATCAAGTTCTCTGCTACTCGCTGTTTAGGCCTGCATCTGAGGCAGAACAAAGCAAAGTTGCTTTAAATAAAACAACTAGCCTATCTACCGAACAACGAGCATAAACACTGGGGAGAACTCTGAACATTGGCTTCCAACACTGTGGTTCTCCCTGTGGATCGCTTTTCACACATGTACTATATCTACTGAACACATTCTATGGTTCTACTGAACACATTCTATGCCCGGATTAATGTCCTATAGACTGAAAAACTAGTCCTTTTACTGTGGACTAGCAGGGAAACCAGACCGGCCGCGTTTTGTGTGCAAGCATTGCAATATAAATGAACATGTACATGTTATTCAATCATCTTATCCATGCACGTCAATGGGAGCCTGCGTTGCCGAATGCTTAAATAGAACTTGGTTCTATTAGAGACGCTCAACGTGCAGCAATCTTCTCATTGGTTTTCACAAGCATACCAACCAACGTGGATGCTTGAAGAGATTAATCAACGATAACTAACTAAAAACTAACTAGGCTTCCCCTTTTAATTAATAATCGGAGTATACAAACACACAATGTTGTATGACTCCTGGTCATAATTATACAAAGAACCAGCTAAAAAAAGGACCATATGAATTTCAGGTAAAATAACAACCCAAATGTTCATCTCCTAGGAAAAACTAGCTTGCAACAGTTTACAGCCACAGTAACTGCTTCCTAGTCCATGACTGAAGACAACAGCTTACTGCCACAGTAACTGCTTCCTAGACCTTGACTGAAGACAACAGCTTACTGCCACAGTAACTGCTTCCTAGACCTTGACTGAAGACAACAGCTTACAGCCACAGTAACGGCTTCCTAGACCTTGACTGAAGACAACCAGTTACTGCCACAGTAACTGCTTCCTAGTAAATGACTGAAGACAACCGCTTACTGCCACAGTAACTGCTTCCTAGTAAATGACTGAAGACAACCGCTTACTGCCACAGTAACTGCTTCCTAGTCCATGACTGAAGACCACAGCTTACTGCCACAGTAACTGCTTCCTAGACCTTGACTGAAGACAACAACTTACTGCCACAGTAACTGCTTCCTAGTCCATGACTGAAGACAACCGCTTACTGCCACAGTAACTGCTTCCTAGTAAATGACTGAAGACAACCGCTTACTGCCACAGTAACTGCTTCCTAGTAAATGACTGAAGACAACCGCTTACTGCCACAGTAACTGCTTCCTAGTAAATGACTGAAGACAACCGCTTACTGCCACAGTAACTGCTTCCTAGTAAATGACTGAAGACAACCGCTTACTGCCACAGTAACTGCTTCCTAGTAAATGACTGAAGACAACCACTTACTGCCACAGTAACTGCTTCCTAGTCCATGACTGAAGACCACAGCTTACTGCCACAGTAACTGCTTCCTAGACCTTGACTGAAGACAACAACTTACTGCCACATTAACTGCTTCCTAGTCCATGACTGAAGACAACCGCTTACTGCCACAGTAACTGCTTCCTAGTCCATGACTGAAGACCACAGCTTACTGCCACAGTAACTGCTTCCTAGACCTTGACTGAAGACAACAACTTACTGCCACATTAACTGCTTCCTAGTCCATGACTGAAGACAACCGCTTACTGCCACAGTAACTGCTTCCTAGTCCATGACTGAAGACAACCGCTTACTGCCACAGTAACTGCTTCCTAGTCCATGACTGAAGACAACCGCTTACTGCCACAGTAACTGCTTCCTAGTCCATGACTGAAGACAACAGCTTAGTATGGGGTTTTCTTACTCAACCCAGAAGCTGGTTCTAGAGTCTTTGCCATGATCTCATATCCAGCCTAAAACATGGGCTGGTTGGGTGGAAGAAGTGTGTTGCGTCATGGTTGTGCCCTGGTCTGAGCAGATGCTCTGGTTTAGACCGGCAGGAGGAGAGCCAAGTATATAGATTGTGTTGTTTTTCTCATCCTCATGTTTGCCCAGATTGATACTACATGCAGTAAAGTCTTAACCAAATGAATGTTCATGTGCGTGTTAGACTAACTAGACAAGGACAAACCCAGTGTTATGATGTGATGCTCTGTTGGCTTTTTTCTCAGCAGGACAATGCAGACCGAGCCTCCAATCACAGACCAGCAGATCTAATTGGGCCGAGTTTCCAGAAGTCAACCAATCGGAACTCTCCTAACCATCAAGGTTGGTGTTCTTAGAATGTCAGTACTTAGAAATTGCCATGGAAATATTCATTAGATTTATTGTGTTACTGCTCAAATTACTTAACAGATATAGACTAGTTATATGGTGTAAGTATTGATGGTATGTCAGTACATTTCCAGGAGTGGGATGCAACATATTTGAAGCTGCATAAATGATCTCAGAAAACAAAGACAACTGTTTAAAAAATAAATATATAATAATCACAGTTTTTTGCTCTGAGAATACTAACATCACTAACAAGATTATTTTCTAAAATGCGTTCTGTTTGTTTTGGAATTGCAGCTTCAGACGATCCTTATCACATAGTTAATTCTCAGATCCAAGATTTGCGATCTCATTTTCTGTATTCCACTTTAATCAACAATTGTGTTTTTTTAAGTGTGTGTATGTGTGTCTTTTCAGTGTTTGTGTGTGCATGCACGCGCTATGATATGGGAGGGGGGTTACTGTTGACGCATTTTATTGCGGAGGGCTCCGTTGCTCATTAAGTTCAGATTAGGATATACTGTATATTCGGGGGCTCTTCCGCTGTAAACATTTCAGCAGTTCAAAGGGTGATTTGTAAAGACATGGGGTGCCATTATAATTAAGCTTTCAATCTAATTGTGCTATACAAATTTCATCCATGATAATCGGAGCATGAGATTTACGCACAATATTGCCCCAGCATGGGAGGTAAAGCTTGAAGGTGTTTGAACTGTCTGGTAGTGGATGAGAAAGCTTGGTGCTGTCATGGAAATAAATGGAGCAGAAATTACATTGTAATTTTTCACTGTCAAGAGAGCACTGCACTGGCATCTAGGATAAAGAATAACTTATGAATGGGGAAAAATATCAAATTATTTTCACAGTGAAACTTTGTATAATTTTATTACAAATGATATTTATTTATTTTTTAAGAACGCTTTGTAAAAAAATAAATAAAAATAAATAAAATAAAATAAAATATACCAAAAATTGCCTGCTTTGCTATCTATGCCATCACCAATTTGTATAAAGATGCCCCTCCCTCCATAATATCAAGATCAGATTGAGGGAATTAATTAATTATGGAATGCATTGATTACAATTGAAAGGCAACTGTTCATTGTTTATACCATTGAAACGATACATTTCAACATTGGTCAATATTATTAATATAGACCCTTTGATAATGCATTGTCTTTTATCCATATAGAAATGGGCATTTGACATTGGAAAAACATATGTGCGCATTTATCTATATGCCAACAGCGAGCAACAAGGCTTAATTTCTCATAACATTACAGATAACAGGTTATAATTACTAAATTGCCCCATATATATTGTCAATAAAAAACTATTTCTGCTCGGCACCAGACACATTTTGTGCTTTGTTTGCGCTTCTCCACTCGGTTGACAATTCACTAACTGGGATTCGATCAGCAGACAGCGCTCTGACAGACAACCGTAGTTACCTTTCTCTAGTACTTTTCTTGCTGTAGCCTCCATTCCTCTGGTAAAATGCTAGATTAACTTCAAGCAAAACATTAGATTAGGAAATGGCTGGCTACATTCTTTCTTTGATAAACATGACAAAATACAGTATGATGGCCATGCATAGTTTTTGCAAAAAAATACGTAAGCTCATTTACTTGTGTGGCTGCTAGTAGTCGAGTACTCAATCACTCCATAGCACAATGTGTATGAAATCAGAAGCTCATACATATTTCTGCAACACATTTCTGGTGTTATGGCATTATTGTAGTGCTACAATCCTCTGTGAAGTTTGGAACTCACAAAACCCACACTTATAGGATTTTAATAGAGCTGAGGGCTAAGACCTACTTTTGTGTGTTTGTCATAAACCTCATTGGTGCTTTAGACAGAAAGAACAACAGGCTTTTGTTGAAACGGCACTCTGAATAATTTTAGGAATGAGAAGGATTGATGTAGTTTATCATATGTTTACTTTAATTATATAATATATAATTTGTCAACACACACAAGTGTACCGTACAAACTATTATGACATGTTCTTATAAGATGTTATAACATTGTTGTGTTTAGAAATGTCTTGATGTCAAGGTGCAGTTTTGTTGACATGGCTAAATCCTGTTGCAGACTAACATTTTTCACATAATTAAGTACGTCAGTAGTGAGAATTAGTACTAGGCCAAAATGAGGTGAAAGATTATTTGGGTTTTGCGCTGTTACTGTGTGTGGGTGGCATGGTGTTGTGTTGTTCTGTTAATGGGACCAAAGTATTGGTAGTTTTGCCATAATTTCTTAAATCTTATTTACCAGTCCAGTAGTAGTCTAGTATTCATCGCCTTTGCAGCCTGCCTTTAGTTCAGTGTTGTTGCTTTAACTATTGACTTACAGTATTTAATATGTTCATACAAAGGCTACACTGAAGGCCAGGTGCGGTCTGGTCAGTGAAGGGTTAATATGAGATGTTTATCATACAGGACTGTGGTATGCAGGGAATAATGTGTTTGAGCTCCATTATTAAAGAAACCCCATGGGATGCTCCCCTTTCTTCAAAATGGTTGGTTCCTCCTTTCTCTCCCATACATTCCCATGAGAGGGGCTGGGCAGGTGGGAGAGAGATTAGCTGAAGAGATCAGATTAACATTGCTGGCTGCGTCCCAAATGGCACCCTATCCCCTATTTAGTGCACTACCTTTGACCGGAGCCTTATGGGCAGTGCTCTGGTCAAAAGTAGTGCACTATAAGGATAGGGTGCCATTTGGGACGCAGACACTGCTGCTGCTCCCCTGGACAGGCTGTTTGTGAGCAGCAGGATCTCATCCTCATTCTCCACCCTTGCACTTGCTCCCTCCCCGGTCATGGATTGAACAATGGTGGGCACTCCGTCCCCGGCCAGTCTTTACACCAATGCAATGCTTTTAAATCCATGACGGGATTGTGCAAGTTCACACTTTGGGAGAAGTGTGGAGAATCGCAATGCAGCCTTCAGTTATTGCATAAGGAGATAAGTAATGGTGGAGTGAAGGAGGCTGGGGTTACATCCCAAATGGCACCTTATTCCCTATGTAATGCACTATAGGGCTCATAGGGCTCTGGTCAAAAGTAGTGCACTATTAAGGGGATAGGGAGCCTTTTGGGACTGAATCTGGAGGACATGGCTATAGGCTGAGGCTGACTCTCAGGGGCTTCACTTCAGCAAGGTTGTTGTGATCCAGACATGGCAGGCCCAGGGAGGGGTTGGACTAGGCCTGACACGGCAAGGCATTCTTCTCCAGGTCCCACCCCTCATCACCAAAACACTTGGATTTCTTTATCTAATTTCTATGAGGCCTAAACATTATCATTCCAGAGTGGTTGCAGGACAAACTCACCAGCTGAACTTATCTGACTCCATCTGTCGGTGGATCACCGATTTCCTGACCAACAGGACACAATACGTGAAGCTGGGGAAACACCTCTCGGATTCTTTATCCCTCAACAAGGGACGACCGCAGTGTTGCGTCTCCTCTACTCACTCTACACCAATGACTGCACCTCCAACGACGCGTCTGTCAAGCTACTCAAGTTTGAAGATGACACCAACGCTGGTGGGCCTTATTTCCAATGGTGTTGAGTCTATGTACCGGAGAGAGGTTGACCGAATGATGGTCTGGAGTTGAACTCTCGAAACCGTGGAGATTGACATCAGGAAATGTCCGTCATCACCTCTCCTCCTTGAAATCAATGGCTCAGCTTTAAAAACGGGACCATAATCTCCCAGAATCTCAAGTGGGAAGACAACATCACAGGTGATCACAAAGGGACACCAGCGAATGTACTTCTTGCATCAGCTGAAGAAATCCAACCTCTCATAGACAATATTGTTTCTGTTCTACATGGTGTCCATCTTTACCTCATCACTGCCTGTTCCAAGGACAAACTGCAGCAGATTCGGCTGCTAACTGCCCTCAGTCGAGGACCTGCTCGACTCCAGGGCAAAGTGTGCAGGAAAGATCATAGCCGACCCGTCCCATCCTAGACGCCCCCTGTTAGAAAGACAATGCCTTTTGGCAAAGGGTTCAGGTCAATCGCAACAAAAACCTCCCACCACCTGAACAGCTTCTTCCCCCGCGTTGTGGCCATTAACCAACCGGCCACCTGACCCACGGTGATAATTACATTCATGAACTCTACACTACACATTCACGGACAACACACCCTGCACTAACTTCCTAGAACTGTACTTTGCTCATCTATGCACATTCTTGCACATACATTATGCACCTGCCAATTTGCACTCTGCCACTGACTGTGCATATGCAGTATATAGTTACATCCCATGCACATTATTTACTGTGAATGTGTTTATACAGCCGTACAATGCAAACTTATTCTGTTTTTGCTCTTTATAGTATAACACTGTATGTGAATTTGTGTAAATCCTCTGTCAATTTATTAGGTACACCCTGTTCACAAATCGTTCACTCCTACAGACAGTGAGTCACATTTGGCTGTGGCTTGCTATATAAAGCAGGCAGACGGGCATCAAGGCATTCAGTTACTGTTCGATTGAACGTTAGACTGGGCAAAGCGCGTGACCTAAGCAACTTTGAGCGTGGTATGATCGTCAGTGCCAGGCGTGCCGGTTCCAGTATCTCAGAAACGACAGTGTCTAGGGTTTAGCAAGTATGGTGCGACAAACAAAAAACATCCATTCAGCGGCAGTCGTGTGGGCGAAAACAGCTCGTTGATGAGAGAGGTCAAAGGAGAATCGTGCAAGCTAACATGCGGGCCACAAACAGGTAAGTAACGGCGCAGTAGAACAGTGGTGTGCAGATTGCAGAGTCAGGATGGACCCATCCTGCCTGGTGCAGGTTGCTTGATACCAATTGAGTTATAAACCTTTCCGTCACCTTGTGTTGAATCTGTCACCCGAAGAATTCAGGCTGTTCTGGAGGAAAAGGGAGGTCTGACCTGGTACTAGATACCTTAATAAACTGGCCACTGAGTGTATTCTCTCTGTATATTATGTTTATCGTCTATATACTGTCTGTTTAATCTGTTTACTGTGGCAGCACCATTTCACCAAATAAAATTTCGGGGAAAGGAACTTGGCGAATAAAGGTGACTCCAAGTTTATATTCTTGCTTATGAATTTGTATTTACTTTGTCTTATAGGCCTACGTTTGAATTATTTTGAGGTTTAGTTTCATTAAGAGGGTAGTTTATAACTGTCTTTACTGAAAACCTCTCCTTGCTATAGTGACACTGTATTCATCTTATGTAGCCTCGCCTGTTTGACCTGAGCCTTTTGAAACACGTTTGTCTTTTAACTTCCTGCGCATTGACACACAAACAAACCCAGGGTGGAGATGTTGTTAAAAATGAATGACATTTTTCAAAACGATTAAATAACATGCACATTATTTGAAAGATGTGTTAATTACATTGTCTGTTATGGAAAATTATATATATTTTTTTTAGTGTTTGTTTTCATATGGTATAAGCACTATGACACCAATGTTAGCAATGGAAGAAGTTCAAGATGACGGTCAATCTCCCTCGATCTGGGGCACCATGCAAGATCTCACCTCGTGGGGCATCAATGATCATGAGGAAGGTGAGGGATCAGCCCAGAACTACAGGGCAGGACCTGGTCAATGACCTGAAGAGAGCTGGGACCACAGTCTCAAAGAAAACCATTAGTAACACACTACGCCGTCATGGATTAAAATCCTGCAGCGCACGCAAGGTCCCCCTGCTCAAGCAAGTGCATGTCCAGGCCCGTCTGAAGTTTGCCAATGACCATCTGGATGATCCAGAGGAGGAATGGGAGAAGGTCATGTGGTCTGATGAGACAAAAATATAGCTTTTTGGTCTAAACTCCACTCGCCGTGTTTGGAGGAAGAAGAAGGATGAGTACAACCCCAAGAACACCATCCCAACCGTGAAGCATGGAGGTGGAAACATCATTCTTTGGGGATGCTTTTCTGCAAAGGGGACAGGACGACTGCACCGTATTGAGGGGAGGATAGATGGGGCCATGTATCGCGAGATCTTGGCCAACAACCTCCTTCCCCCAGACCGAGGGAGATTGACCGTCCATTTTCTAATAATTGCGCCAACAGTTGTTGCCTTCTCACCAAGCTACTTGCCTATTGTCCTGTAGCCCATCCCAGCCTTGTGCAGGTCTACAATTTTATCCCTGATGTTCTTACACAGCTCTCTGGTCTTGGCCATTGTGGCGAGGTTGGAGTCTGTTTGATTGAGTGTGTGGACAGGTGTCTTTTATACAGGTAACGAGTTCAAACAGGTGCAGTTAATACAGGTAATGAGTGGAGAACAGGAGGGCTTCTTAAAGAAAAACTAACAGGTTTGTGAGAGCCGGAATTCTTACTGGTTGGTAGGTGATCAAATACTTCATGTCATGCAATAAAATGCAAATTAATTATTTAAAAATCATACAATGTGATTTTCTGGATTTTTGTTTTAGATTCCGTCACTCACAGTTGAAGAGTACCTATGATAAAAATTACAGACTTCTACATGCTTTGTAAGTGGGAAACACTGCCGATTTTGCAGGTTATCAAATACTTGTTCTCCCCACTGTATCTCCAACTGGCCTCACAACCGCAGACCACGTGTATAGCGTTGTGTGGACGAGCGGTTTGCTGATGTCAACATGGTGAACATAGTGCCCCATGGTGGTGGTGGGGTTACAGTATGGACAGGCATAAGCTATGGACAACAAACACAATTGCATTTTATTGATGGCAATCTGAATTCACAGAAATTATATACCCTCCCTTTGCAACCCTAGGCTGAAGCATAGGGCTAAAGCATAGGAATGCAGAATAGGGCTGTACTCAAAATGGCACCCTGTCCCAAATGACACCCTCTTCCCTATATAGTGTACTACTTTGTCCAGAGCCCTATGAGCCGTAGGGTGCCATTTGGGATGAGTAAGACTGATGCTAGTGTGGGTGTGTCTGCCCCAGCCCCAAACCTAGACAGGCACAGTTGCTAGGTAATAAATCCTATCAACGGTACCAATGCACTCCAATTATCCACTTTCTCGTTGAGAAGTTAAATTGTATTTCAAGTATCAAAATATAATTCTTGTTCCCAAAGTTATTCCTTTATGCTTTGTTGAGAGTCATAGGCCCTGGCTTGTAGCCCCGGCTGGCGCTCAGGTTTTGATGAAGTCTGGAACAGGCAATATCCAAGCACGCATTCCTCAGATGAAAGAGAACGTTTTAGTGGTGAGGAGGGTGGCTCTTTTGAGATTATGGTTGCTGATCTAAATTAAATACGCTCATTTAAACTGATTAAGTGTTTCTACTTTTTTTTTTTTTTTTTTTTTATTTCACCTTTATTTAACCAGGTAGGTCAGTTGAGAACAAGTTCTCATTTGCAACTGCGACCTGGCCAAGACAAAGCAAAGCAGTGCGACAAATAACAACACAGAGTTACACATTAAACAAACAGTCAAAAAACACAATAGAAAATCTATAAACAGAGTGCAAAATGTAGTGCAAAAATGCAGTAAGTTTGGGAGGTAGGACAATAAATAGACTATAGAGTAGAAATAAATTACAGAATTATCATCATTAACACAGGAATGAAGGATGTGCAAATTATGATGTGCAAATAGAGATACTTATTCTGATTGGGCTTAGATTTTAGCTTTGCTCTTTCTCCACTCCTCCTGTCCTCAGTGGGTGTGTACTGGTACTCAGAGTATTGTTCTATCCACTGTAGTACCACACTGTACAGTTAAGACTGTATCTGTGTGAACTGTGAAAGAATGGGTCCGCTGATTCCTTTCACATGTGGGCCATTTCCCCTGTGTTGTCTTCCTACCATCCGGTCTCCTCGTCACATCCCAAGGACGCTGTGCCGCGTCCCGACTCCCACCCACCCACCACAGCCATGCCAGCTCCTCTTTGTTTACTACACATTTGAATGCTAATTGACAGTGGCTGATTAGAGGGACTGGGCTACGTTGTCGACACATCACTTTTGCTAAAGTACTTTTTGATTTGTTATCCCGAACTCCTCATAAGAGCAACTAATGTTATCTAGGGCAAAAAATGATCATGCATACTCTTTTCATTTTAGCTTTCTAGGTGTGTGTAGCACCAGAACATTGGGAAAAGGTGGGGGGGCTTTGGTTGAGACGACGCCACTCATAATGAATTCAGAGAGGAAGATTATAATGAATACATACATTCCTTTGTGGTTGTTAAGAAAAGCCATATGGAATTCGCTCCATATAATGGTTGGCTAAGCATCGTAAACATCCCAAACAGATTTTATGTAGTTATCACCAGGGCTTGCCCGCCTTTTCCCTTTTCCTAATTAATAATAGACGGTGAAAAGGGATGCCTCGGCTGTTGAAGCAGGCGGGAGGGAATGCTGAGAGAGAGCGGAAGAACCATTGCGTCGCGGTGGAGGGCTTTATGCTAACCGCTACGCTCCGCCACCAGCCCAGCCCCGGCTTGGCCCATACAGTACAGACAAAGTGTGTGTCCCAACTGGCACCCTATTGCCTAGATATTGCACGCTACTGCCTGTGTAGTGCTCTGCTTTTGACCAGAGCCTTATGGCCCCCGGTCAAAAGTAGTGTTCCTTATAGGGAATAGGGTGCCATTTGGGACGCAGACAAACAGGACAGGCCCTGAATAAGACAGACAATAACCTGAATAGGGATCTGTTGTTGCCCTACTGAGAGACAGTGAGGGTCTGTCAGACTTACAGTTGGACGGATGTTCTGCTAGACTGACTGAGCATATGTGTAGAAATAGTAGGAGTAGGAGTATGACGTGGGTTCAATTAGTATTTGTTTTCTTTCAAATACTTTGAGCGTTTGATTAAGCCTGTATGGAGGGCCAGATTTGTATTTGTATTTACTATGGATCCCCATTTGATGGGGCCCAGCAAAATTAAGGCAGTTTATACACTTTTAAAAACATTACAATACATTCTCAGATTTCGCAACACACTGTGTGCCCTCAGGCCCCTACTCCACCACTACCACATATCTACAGTTCAAAATCCATGTGTATGTGTGTGTATGCATGTGTCTGTGCCTATGTTTGTGTTTCTTCACAGTCCCCGCTGTTCCATAAGGTGTATTTTTAGCTGTTTTTTTTATAAAATTGTATGCAATCAGTTACTTGATGTGGAATAGAGTTCCATGTAGTCATGGCTCTATGTAGTACTCCCATAGTCTGTTCTGGACTTGGGGACTGTGAAGAGACCTCTTGTGGCATGTCTTGTGGGGTATGCATGGGTGTCTGAGCTGTGGGCCAGTAGTTCAACAGACAGCTCGGTGCATTCAACAAGTCAATACCTCTCATAAATACAAGTAGTGATGAAGTATTTCTCTCCTCCACTTTGAGCCAGGAGAGATTGACATACATATTACTAATATTAGGTATCTGTGTACATCCACGGGCCAGCCGTGCTGCCCTGTTCTGAGCCAATTGCAATAAAACATTTTGTGGCACCTGACCACACGACTGAACAGTAGTCCGGGTGAGACAAAATTAGGGCCTGTTGGACTTGCCTTGTTGATAGTGCTGTTAAAAAGGTAGAGTAGCGCTTTATTACGGACAGACTTCTCCCCATCGTAGCTACTGTTGTATCAATATGTTTTGACCATGACAGTTTACAATCCAGGGTTATTCCAAGCAGTTTAGTGAATGATTTGTCCCAAATACAATGCTTTTAGTTTTATAAATATTTAGGACTAACTTATTCCTTGCCACCCATTCTGAAACTAACTGCAACTCTTTGTTAAGTGTTGCACTCATTTCAGTCACTGTAGTAGCTGACATGTATAGTGTTGAGTCATCCGCAAACATAGACACACTGGCTTTAAAGATTGAAAAAAGTAATGGGCCTAGACAGCTTCCCTGGGGAATTCCTGATTCTACCTGGATTATGTTGCAGAGGCTTCCATTAAAGAACACCCTCTGTGTTCTGTTAGACAGGTAACTCTTTGTCCACAATATAGCAGGGGGTGTAAAGCCATAACACATACGTTTTTCCAGCAGCAGACTATGATCGATAATGTCAAAAGCCGCACTGACGTCTAACAAAACAGCCCTTACAATCTTTTTATAAATTTCTCTCAGCCAATCATCAGTCATTTGTGTAAGTGCTGTGCTTATTGAATGTCCTTCCCTTTAAGCGTGCTGAAAGTTTATTGTCAATTTGTTAACTGTAAAATAGCATTGTATCTGGTCAAACACCATTTTTTCCAAAGTTTACTAAAGGTTGGTAACAGGCTGATTGGTCGGCTATTTGAGCCAGTAAAAGGGGCTTTGCTATTCTTAGGTAGGGTAATGACTTTGCATCCCTCAAAGCCTGGGGGCACACACTTTCTAGTAGGCTTAAATTGAAAATATGGCAAATAGGAGTGGGGTTTGCACTTTTGGGACTATTGCCTTGGTTCCATTGTGCTAGGCAACCTCAGTCAAGCACAGCTAAAATATACTGTATGACAGAAAACAAATACAATTTGATCCCAGGACAGTATGCTATTGTATTATTGTATTCATTTAGTTATTTTTTTTGACAATAGAAAATATACACACACAAATATCATCCTTCACAGACCCACCTGCTCACACCTCCATCTCCAGAGCCCACATAACTCTCAGCCACACGGCCTCAAGCTGCACCATTTTGTTTCTCTCCGTCGCCCACGCATTTTTAACATTTAGATAATAAAGCATTTGACCTTTCCATTGTGTTAACGATGAAGGATTGGTTGATTTCCAGTTTAAGTATACGTTTTTTCAAGATGATTGACGAGAAAAGTATCATCCAACCCATCGGGTATCTCACTGCACCCTCATATGACATGTCTTGAAATATATAGACTCTCTCCAGTACATACAGACAGACAGATGGATTAAAAGTGCATTTACATTGTAATACTTCTGACAGCCAACTTTCTAAGTCTGCCCATAACTTTTGGACTTTATCATTCCCAGAAGAACT
The DNA here is from genome assembly GCA_023634145.1 of Thymallus thymallus. Taxonomy (NCBI): domain Eukaryota; kingdom Metazoa; phylum Chordata; class Actinopteri; order Salmoniformes; family Salmonidae; genus Thymallus; species Thymallus thymallus. The sequence goes on along the minus strand of CM042415.1, from coordinate 17,575,379 downwards.
GATTATTGAGTCATTGTTAGTTTTACACTTAAGACATGACTCTGCCATTGTCATGTAGAATTTGTGGATTTTGTCTTTTGTATAATAAATTCTATACATTTGTTTATACTGGATTAAGCATACAAACGATTATATTGTATCATTCAGCCAAATCCAAATAAGCCTGAAACCTGAACGAGGTGTTCTCAATCCAAAATGTAAATTGTGCAGATTGTTTTAATCAGAGAGTGAGACGACTGCTCTTAATAAAGTATTTAGCATTCAAATTGCATGACAGCCATTTAAGGAAATTGAATAGTGCCCTCTCACTCTTTCTCCTGGCCTCTGCATGAGACGGATCTCTAGACTAGTGAGACAATGTTGCATGGGGATGTCAGGTTAGTGTTAGCCATTGGCACTGGAGAGAGTTAACTAACTACTACTAGAATTCCTTTTACTGGTAGAACTCGCACTCAAGACAAGATGTGGTCTCAACTTTATTTAGAAAGTCCAGTCTCTCTACCCTAATTCAGGTCTACTTGAAATGTGAAAAATCTGAAAATTTAAGACAACATGAACAGGTGCCCTATAACAGACAGTAATGGAAGTTATTATTAGATAGTGTCTAAACTTTCAAGTGCTCCCCTGACCCTGCATCTACCTTCTGACGGACCAGACCTTCAACTCCTGACCTCGGCTCTATTCCAGGCAGACTTCTATTAGCCTTGTGCCCCACTAGCCTCTGCTGTTCCTGAACCCAAGCATCACGTTCCATCCCTTCCCGTCCCTCTATGCTTATTGTCCTCATGCTACAGACCCATCCTGTCCCTGGCTGTGCTTGTCTTGTTACTAATAATATTACATGGGACTTGTACTGTATAGCGCTTTTCATGGACCCAAAGTCGCTTAAAGGTCCCTTTGTTGTCCATATGCTTCATCCTCATACTGTTGCTTCCCATTCCATCCCATCCTATCCTTCAATCCCTGGCTCTGCTAGCCTTGTCCATATGCTTCATCCTCATACCGTCGCTTCCCATTAATTGATGAACGCTGCTGTCTGCTCTCATGGTGTTTGATATTTTAAGAGCATCTAATTTATGGCAGTAAGGGCCAGGTCTGCTGGCATAAATAAAGGTGTTTATGTCCCTAAAACTTCTGCCAAGCCTTACTAGTGCAATTTTTCTATTTTCTGTGTCAAAGACAAACAACCCTGGGCATGTTACCCCTCTGGTGTGTGTGTATGTGTTTGTCCGTCAAGGTTTTAGCTACTAAATTGGGCCATAAGCTTATTGTTGACAATCTAATATGGCTATTATCCAACCACGCCCCCAAATATCTTGATCAGATTGGATCTTCCTTTCTAGAGTTTCAACCCCACATGTAATGGCATGTCGACAACATGTCTGACTACTTAGGTATAAGTAACTTTGTTGTCTTGTTGCAAAACACATGAATACTATTAATCTAAGCTATTTTAGACCGTACAGTACACTACTGTAGCCTGCATGTGTCTTTAACTCTACAGGATCTTGTAGAGAAGGGGCTTACCTCACTGACTAATAATACTGACAGATTAGGCACTTGTGATACATCTGGTTACTGGACACGTTTTCAGGAAAGGTTCCTCAAAAGGCACAGGTCTGTCTGTCTGTCTGTCTGTCTGTCTGTCTGTCTGTCTGTCTGTCTGTCTGTCTGTCTGTCTAATGTCTGTCTGTCTGTCTGTAAAGTCTGTGTGTCTGTGTGTCCGCCTGTAAAGTCTGTCTGTCTGTCTGTCTAATGTCTGTCTGTCTGTCTGTCTAATGTCTGTCTGTCTGTCTGTCTGTCCGTCTGTAAAGTCTGTCTGTCTGTCTGTCTGTAAAGTCTGTCTGTCTGTCTGTCTGTCTAATGTCTGTCTGTCTGTCTGTAAAGTCTGTGTGTCTGTGTGTCTGTGTGTCCGCCTGTAAAGTCTGTCTGTCTGTCTGTCTAATGTCTGTCTGTCTGTCTAATGTGTCTGTCTAATGTCTGTCTGTCTGTCTGTCCGTCTGTAAAGTCTGTCTGTCTGTCTGTCTGTAAAGTCTGTCTGTCTGTCAGCTGCAGCTCTGTATGAGGTTAGGGGGGAGAGTGAGGGAAGAAGAGCAACTGCACTGGTTCAGCATAGGTTGTTGGGAGATACTGGGGACTGTTCTCAATGGCACATTATTTGTTTGAATATTAGGCGATAGTTACATGCTTTACATTTGAAAATACTTACAATGGTTCATTATGAAGGCATTATAAGGTTGAAAAACCTTCAAAGTATTAATGTCTATTAATACTATTTAGGCTTGAAAATCCATAGTATGCAAATCCACATTCTAATTACCAAGGTGGCTTCCAAATCCTTGAATTGCATGGTAGTGTTTGAGCAGCATCTAGTGGTGAAATAGGTAACTGCAGGATAGCAATTGGGAATGAAAGTACTGTACCATCAGGGGAAACTTGAGAAAATATTAGTACTTTTCTATTACTGGCTATTAAATGTCTCAGAAATTATGATTTTTAGGAGATGACGTGCCCTGCAGTCAATCCCACATATTAATGAAACTAAGTATGCATCTGAAATGGCACCTTATTCCTTATATAGTGCACTATATACAGAATAGGGTGCCATTTGGGACACAACCCTGAACTATCAAACTTCTATCCGCCATTGACTCATTGAGAGTGACCTCTGTGCCTCTTAATCAATGGCCTGGTTTGATCTCTTACCCTGAAGCCAGTAGTGATTATGCTGTAGGATGGGAGATGGGAGTATTGAGACTACAGGTCTAGGCTTGTTCACTAGGCTTCCCCAGAGATAAAGAGAGCCTTGATAATATTAACATGTAGGTAACTAAGGGAATGTTTCAACAGCTGAGTTAGCTTCACTGCCTGACTGGTTGGTAATGATGATTAAGCAACGCCCTGTTAGTGTTATTGTGTGTATGCAGCTACGCTGTAAAACTGTTTGGGGATGACAGGTGTGCATGGAGTATTGCGAGAAGTAGACACACATGTGTAACCTATATGCTGGAATAAAGCATGTGAACAGTAGAGGTCAACTGGGTGCGGTAGAGACATTTGGGATGTGCATGTGATGTCTCACACACACACACACACACACACACACACACACACACACACACACACACACACACACACACACACACACACACACTGTGTCTTTCTCGGAATATCACTCACACAGACTCTCTCTCCTGTCTCTCTCTTTTTTCTTCTCTCTCTCTCTCTCGCTCTCTCTCTCTCCTGTCTCTCTCTCTCTCTCCTATCTCTCTCTCTCTCCTGTCTCTCTCTCTCCCTCTTCCCCCTACAGAAGATGATGTGGACCTGGAGTCGCTGGTAAATGACATGAACTCCTCGTTCGAGAGCCTGTACTCCACTTGCAGCAGTGTGCAGTCTGAGTTGGTTCCCCTCCTGCAGCATAACGGCCAGGTGCACGTGCACCGCGACCACCTCCGCAGCACCCACATGCCCCCCCACACCCACATCTCCTCCAGCGAGCTGCAGCCCAGCCCCACCTCCCCCAAACAGAGACTCCGACGCTCCCAGCCCATGCACATCCTCGCCGTGAGGTATGTCTGGTTTGTTGGCACCCGCGCACACACACACACACACACACACACATATACACACACATACACACACACACACACACACAACACCTACTGGACACACTTGTGTTTCTGGCATGCTGTTGGTGAGCACACATACACACACAACACACCCACACCCGATAGATAAATGTCCTCTACAAGGGGCCATGTTCTCAGAATGCTCTGTGAGGACCGGTACTGTATATGTGCTTATTCCAGTTAATCGTTTTGCCTATCCACAGCCTCTGTGTGACCCATTCTCACCCCGTCACTTTCCCCTGTCCTAGCATAACATAGCAGAGGGGGACACCAAGTTACAATTCTCTTTAATTCCAGAAACAGGGTGCCAACTGCTCCCATAAATTGAGATGAACTTTTAATCACCTCAGGTCTTAATGAAATCTAAACCGGTCTGTCAGAGTTGTAACATCCATTATTTTGGATCCCTAGAGAAAGTTTGGCACTGGCTGGTAATGAGATGTATCGTTGGTGTATTCTGTCTGTTGGATTGAAATGATATGCTTCAGCTTATTATTCAGCCCTGACCTCCAAATAACACCCTGCTCCTCTCTCACATGGAACTACATCAAACTACATCAAAAGCATCTCCTTTTGAACTCCCCTCCATTACCCGCCTGGGTTTGGAGAAAGTGTAGAGAAATGCTAATGATGGCTATCTGCCTGGCTGCTGCAGTTCGCTTCAGATGCTAATCATCTGATAAAGCCAAGCCAACCTCTAGTCTGTTTCTGATTGACAGTCAGGGGGCCGCATCCCAAATGGCACCCTAATCCCTACATAGTGTACTACTTTTTACCAGAGCTTTATGGGCCCTGGTCAAAAGTAAAGCACTATAGATGGAATAATAGGGTGCCATTTGGGACACACCCCTAGTCAGTTTCTTATTGACAGGCAGAGAGTGAATGAACAGGCTGTTTCTCTTGCAGCAGGTCATGAAATGGGTTCTTTCCTCTTGAAACTGCCTGAAATAATGGTTTGATGAATATTGTATTTAATTAGTAGCTCCAAAAAACGCTGGCAATCTTCCTGTGGTGTGGCAGAAAGAATCAGCTCACAGTGCAGTGATCAGAGAGAAATGGGCATGAGGCCTCGGCTCGGCAGCAGTCTTTCTCTCACTGTGAAACCATGGATTATTCATTATTCATACTCAGCCACAAAGCATTGGGTTTATATCAGGGGAGACTGTCCTCATGTTCTCATGATCTGCATTCATCTGCTTCATAACAGCTTTTTCAGTCTTTGTCTGTCCCTCACTGTGTTAATGTCCTCCCTGAATGTTGTGATTCTCAGGAGACTGCAGGAAGAGGAGCAGCAGCTCCGGACGTCTTCTCTGCCGGCCATCCCCAACCCCTTTCCCGAGCTCTCCAGCTCTCCTGTCCTCAGCCCTGGGTCCTTACCTCCGTGTCAGCCCTCAGGCACATACGTAAGTCAGAGACCCTTCTCTTCACTCCTTACTATGGTAGCTTAGCTAACTATGAAGATTGATCATGAAAATGGCCACTAAAGTATGGTATCGTACATCTTACAGTACCACAGCAGTTTGGTTTATTTCTCCCACGGTCATTATCTCTCATCAGAATCATGTTTTCATTTAGCAGTGGCGGGCTGCCGCTGCTGAATCGTTGCCGCCACTCCAAAATATGTTTTTTAAAACATATTTTCAGTATGATAAAACGTTTTCAGTGTAAACTTAAACGACTAAAAACAGATAGAAAAGATAATGGAGCTATATGTTTTTAAATAAGATCATCTTTGAGAATTTAACAATCATCAAAATAAAAACTAGACAGGGAGAACCTAAAATTCCAAAAATGTCATGGCATGGACCCTCCATTGATTTTTTATTTTTACAATGTTTGAGTCACAGAAACATAAGCCATGGCAAAATGTGTAGAATTGCAGGAAATTAGCTTTCAAACTGCAATTGTTTCGGTCAGCCCCATGACAAAATGTTTAGAATTGCAGGAAATTAGCTTTAAAACTGCAAAAATGTTTCTCCATGGCCAGGAGGACGGCCTTTAAAATGTTTCGTTGGAAACCATACCATTGGCCACGCCCACTGAGTTGAAAGAGATGGGAAGGCTGTGGTGAACTCTTTCCTGGAAGAGAAAGTCATTCTTAATCGTATCGCTCTTAATCATTACTATAACAGAGCCGAGATTACCGTAAAAAGGATGTATATTTCTAATAAATATCCCAGGCTAATCCTGACTTGACTTTTATGGCGCTGGGGATCAGAGCCTGTATTAGCAGACCCTGGGTTCAAATTGTATTAGTTCAAATACTTTTAGCTGTTGATAGAGCTTGCCTGGCTCAATGAAACCAGTGGAAAGCCAATCTGGCACTTCAGTTAGGCTCATTCAAAGTATTTGACAGAAGACAACTACTATTTGAACCCATGTCTGGTCTGTAAGAACTGGCAGCATGGGCTGTAGTCTGGAGATGCAGGGAGCTGGGTGATGGAAAATAACCATATATTTAGTTAGTACTATGTACCTTTGGCTAGAACATGCAGCTGTTGTAAAGCAGTTCTAAAGCATGTTTTTCCGGCTTGTGATTGGCCCACTGTACTGAGATAAAGACATATGTTGCCTAAAAACCTTTGCATAGTGTGTGTGTGTTTGTGTGTGTGAGTTTGCCTGAGTGTGTGTGTGTGTGTGTGTGTGTGCACGCGCATTTGTGCATCTGTGTGTGTGTGCACGTGTGAGGCTGGGGGTCGTAGAGATGTGCCCTACTCGACAGCTGGCTCTGCTTTGCTCTCCCAGCATGCAGTGCCTGCCCTCTAGAATCGGCTCTGTCTGTCTGTTAGTCTGCCTTCCTGCCTGCATGCCGACCCTGGCGGAGAAGGGCTGGTGAGGAGTTTAGTTGTTTACAGAATTTTCCGACCTCTGGGCGCTTTCTGACAAGCTCCCATTCCTCTTCCCCAGCCCCCGCACAGTGGAGGCACGCGAACGCTGCACTGCCGGCTGGCCTGTCAGGGATCACTGCGCAATCTGTTACCCGATGCCCATATGATTTTCATTTGCCTCCCCTCCAAAGTCTCAGTAAATGACCTAGCACTCTCTCTCTCTCTCTCTCTCTCTCTCTCTCTGTTTCACCCCAGCCGTGCTCTTAAAATGGCAGTGTTAACAAATGTAACGTTATGGACGGACGGATGTTCACTGGCTGGCTTTGACAACCCTGGTGGCGTAGGGTCTTTCATGATCTGTTAACTGGGCTGGAGATGGATGGTCTTGACCAACCAGTAGTCACAATACTGATTCTGATGCTGCCAGCCTGACTGACCTGGACACCCTGTCCCTAGTGTTGTGTCTTCAACTAATCTGGATACAATGTTCTCTGTAATTAGTGGAAGTATGCTGATGTGAATTGTCCATGGGTTGGCACTGGTTGGACAGAAGCTGTAGATCTGAATGTGCTGTCTGTACCTTGAGCGCCCTCCGTCCCTAGACTGTTGTTAAGTTGCCACACCTGTGACACAGGGTCACCTCCCCTCCCTTCGCCTGTTCCCTTGTGTGCAACGCTTTATCCTTTTAAATCTTTCTGTCAACTCAGCAGCTGGCACGCACACACTGACTGAAAGGAGAAGAGGAGTCGGAGTGTGTGGAGAGAGAGATGAGCAGTGTGGTTAATAGCCTCTGAGCTCATTAATGTAGCAATGCATATTTACACATGGTGAGGTAACAGGCTTGGAATAGCTGCCACTCAGTCAGTTAGTGAGTGGCATTGGTGGCATAGTGGGAGAACATGACATTGGTGGCATAGTGGGAGAACATGACATTGGTGGCATAGTGGGAGAACATGACATTGGTGGCATAGTGGGAGAACATGACATTGGTGGCATAGTGGGAGAACATGACATTGGTGGCATAGTGGGAGAACATGACATTGGTGGCATAGTGGGAGAACATGACATTGGTGGCATAGTGGGAGAACATGACATTGGTGGCATAGTGGGAGAACATGACATTGGTGGCATAGAGGGAGAACATGACATTGGTGGCATAGAGGGAGAACATGACATTGGTGGCATAGTGGGAGAACTTGACATTGGTGGCATAGTGGGAGAACATGACATTGGTGGCATAGTGGGAGAACATGACATTGGTGGCATAGTGGGAGAACATGACATTGGTGGCATAGTGGGAGAACTTGACATTGGCAGAGTATGTGAGGCCACTCATCAATGTCACAGTAAACTCACTACATGTTAGTAGGGATGTGCAGCATTCTATCACCTCCACAGCTGAGCATCATACTTGGCTGCTGGAGATTCAGGAATGCCCGAGTTTGGGTCAGAGTTCACCTTTTTCCACTGTAAATAAAATGTTGGTATTTTGCTGATGTTGGCTAGTCTGAGTGTTTAGGTTAATTGGTTGGAACCCAATCTCAAGTTAATGTGTTCTGCAGCGCTTAGTTCAAAGTGACCAGTGCCAGAAATGTGCTGCCTCGCTTCTAGACTAGAGGGAGTCTGTTTTAACAGGCTCTTAAACCACACCAAGAGTGAAGCAGCACATCCCAGATCCCACAGCGGGCTGACTTAGTGTGCGTGCCAAATGTCACCCTATTTCCTATATAGTGCACTACTTTTGATCAGGGCCCAAAGAAAAATAAAGTAGTGCACAATGTAGGGAATAGAGTCCCATTTGGAACGTAGGCAAAGTATCATGTAATCACGGCCCATAACTTTTCAGAGCCCTGTGTATTGAAGCTATGCATGCTTATTGTTTCTCCTTCCCAAAGAATGTTCTCAAATGGAACATGGAAGGATTACATGGGATCAGTCAGCACTCTGCGTTCTGTGCTGCTGCTGGGAGAGATAACATTCTACAAGCAGCACTTTCAGCTGTCTCCGCTCTGGCTAGATCTTTCTCAGCCCCCCAAATAGAATTGTTTGCGTTCAATTTCATTAATTGAGGCACGTTGCAGGAAGAGGTACTGAAGAGGAGAGGCTGCTGTACTGTAGACCAGTATCTAATCTCATACGTAGGTGAAGTAAGCATGTTGTTCACATGCAGGTCTTAAATTGGTGCCTGCATACGTGTGTGTGTACGTGCATGTCCGAAATAGCCTACGTGTCTGTGTGCACCTATGTGTTGCACGCTGACTGGCAGCACTCTTGAGATACAAATTGCAACTGTGTTGTTAACAAATGCTTGTTGGAGGTGTGCCAGGGAGCTTGTGGTTTAGTCTGGAACATCTCATGTGTCAGGCCATATTTAACCCTCCACTTACCCAGCAAGACAAGCCTCGACCTGCTGCTTGGATTACTTGGCCAGTGCACTAGTCACTCAGTGACAAAGATCTGTGACTGTTTAATCGACAGCCCTGCCTTGCTCTACTCTGTGTGTTAAGTTCTGGGGAACTCAGAGATGCTATGCTATATTAGGCTAGGCAAGGGGTATTCAAATCTTACCGGAGGTCCGGACTACTGCTTCAGCCAAACGCTATGCCATGCCTACAGAGGTTCATTTATTCTCCGCATTGAGTCCCTGAGTAGCTCCCTGACTCTGATTGGTCCAGAAACCGATCGGTTGGAATAATTTAGTGTGAGTCGTCAGGCTAGACTACTGCTGGTTTTCTGTTCAACCTGATAATTAATTGCACCAACATGGTGTCCCAGGTTTAAATCAGTCCCTGATTAGAGGGGAAGAATGATATGCTTTGAGGTCCAGATATGAATTTGAGGGGGTACTAGGCTATGCTAGACCATGCTAGTCTAGGTTATACTAAACGCTAACTGCTATGAGGTAAGCTTACCTGGACAAGCTGGCTGGCTGTGGTCCCCCATTGGGAGAAGGACATTAAGGTCCCTCACTCTGTACACTTAGCCTGCCAGGTCACAGGTCAAACTAAGTAACAAACCTATTTTCTATGAGCTGATGAGGTCAAATGGTCAACATAGATAGATAGATAGATAGATAGATAGATAGATAGATAGATAGATAGATAGATAGATAGATAGATAGATAGATAGATAGATAGATAGATAGATAGATAGATAGATAGATAGATAGATAGATAGATAGATGGGTACTTTATTGATCCCCCGGGGGGGAAATTTCTTTGTCAAGCAGCTACAACAAAACACAGGGCAGGTGCAAAATGCCACAACGAAAGTACACAAAAGACAGATACACCGTACATGATACATAGAGCGGCAGTATGAAAAAGTATAGAAATACAAGATATCTGGAGTGCAAAAAAAAGCTATAAAAAGACATTACATAGTATGGGTGGTTGGCTGAATATGTACACTATACATTGGTGGATGTTGGATGGTTAACTATACTATACAGGTCGATGGCAGATAAATACTTCAGTAGCTAAAAATTAGTATGATATGAGTGAGGGTAATAATAGTTTACTTAATTGACAGACTGGCTAAATGAACAGGTAAGTGAAAATGTTGCGTGGTTAAATTAGCTGTACAGGTAAGTATACAGTTATATTTACAGATAAGTGAATACTTGCATAGTTACACAAACTGTACAGGTAAATGACAGGAAGAGATACTTTAATAGCTAAATGTGTGTATGATATAATTTGGGGTAATAATAGTAATTCCCTTAAAATACAGTCCTTAGTGCGCAGGGTTTAATTACAGACAACTGCACGTATTGCATATTGGATATACTAAAAGAAATGAGAAAAGGTGCAACTGACAGGATACTAATATGCATTCCTGAGTGAATGCCTACGTAAGTTAGGTCCAAGAATTACTAGCAATATTGCACGTGATATGATATAACAACTGTACATGAGTATGTATATACAGACCTGCATGAATAAATAGGTCCTGAGTGAATGAGTGCTGACGGACCAGAGTTACTCACGGATGGATGCATAATTGTTAAACTAGGTCCTAGCACCCCAACAGTTCCAGATCTATGTTGCCGACGGCACGGCACCCCAGTGAGGCATTATATAGTCTTAATAGCCGCCGGCAGGAAGGACCTCCTGTAGCGCTCTCTGGCACACAGTGGTGGGATCAGTCTGTGACTGAAAGTGCTCCTCTGCGTCATAACCATAGCGTGCAGAGGGTGGGTGACGTTGTCCATGATGGCCAGCAGTTTGGCCAGGATCCGTCTCTCCGCCACCTCCTCTAGAGTGTCAAGGCTCATCCCCAGGACAGAGCTAGCCTTCCTGATCAGCTTATTTACCCGAGAAGCATCACCAGCTTTGATGTTTGCTCCCCAGCACACCACTGCAAAAAAGATGGCACCACAGACTGGTAGAAGGTATGCAGTAGTTTACTGCACACGTTGAAGGACCTGAGCCTCAGAAAGTAGAGTCGGCTCTGGCCCTTTTTGTACAGGGCCCCGGTGTTACCAGCCCATTCCAGCCTGTTGTCCATATGGACTCCCAGGAACTTGTATGACCCAACCATTTCCACATCCATCCCCTGTAGAGGGACTGCAGTCAGTTGTGCCTTGGTTCTCCTGAAGTCCACCACCATCTCCTTTGTTTTGCTGATGTTGAGCTGAAGGTGGTTCTGCTCACACCACAACACAAAGTCACTGATTGTGCTCCTGTACTCCTCCTCCTGCCCACCCCTGATGCACCCTACAATAGCAGAGTCATCCGAGAACTTCTGTAGGTGGCATGTTTCAGAGTTATATCTGAAGTCTGAGGTGTAGAGGGTGAACAGGAAGGGGGATAGGACCGTTCCCTGGGGGGCCCCTGTGTTGCTAACTGCCCGTTCTGACACACAGCTCTGTAGTCGCACAAATTGTGGCCTACCGTTCTGGTAGTCCGTGACCCAGGAGACTAAGGATGCTTCCATTTTCATCCTCCTCATCTTCTCACCCAGTAGCAGGGGCTGAATGGTATTGAAGGCACTGGAGAAGTCAAAAAACATAACCCTCACTGTGCAACTGCGTTGTCCAGGTGAGAGTAGGCCCTCTGCAGAAGGTAGATGATTGCATCATCCACCCCGATGTTGCGCTGGTATGCAAACTGCAGGGGGTCCAGTGATGTACACACCAGGGGTGAGCGAGGACTAACTTTTCCAGGGTCTTCATGATGTGGGATGTTAGCGCTACAGGTCTGAAGTCATTCAGGACAGTGCGGTGTGCCTTCTTGGGCACTGGGACGAGGCAGGATGTTTTCCACAGCACAGGGACCCTTTCTAGGCTCAGGCTAAGGTTGAAGAGACGCTGTATGTATGTACAGGTGATGTTGGGTCACTCACAGGCAAGCACTAACTCAACTTCGGTGAGGGAAGTTGACATAAAAGTGTATTTTTTCATGCTGCTAAAAGCCTTGGTTGCTTTGTGTTGTTCTTTTCTTCATTACGTTAACAAGAACAGAAGGTTATAGGTCGACACCTTCATGTCCCCCTGTGTTTTGTGTCTCTTTTTTTTCAGATTGCTAGACGGTACCCTGGTTAGCCGTGTCATGCTAGCTTAACTGAGATAGGCACATTGAGTTCTCTTAGCAGGTAAAGTTACAAGCCAGAACCATTCCCTCACTTTGTACAGGCCTGTTCATTACTGTAGCACAGGGATCATCAACTAGATTCAGCCGCGGGATGATTTGTTCTTGAGCAGATTGTCGGGAGGTCGCAACATAATTACAAATAATTTGTAGACTGCAAATGGACCGCAAGAAGCCCAAATAGATATAATATTTGACTAAAACATAATCATTTCAAACCTTGCTTACATTTGGATATGATCACGTGTCTCTCTGTTATGTGTAGCAATACTTGAATACAGATTTATGTCCAATAAGGAAAATAAAATACCATAAAACCACCCATGGGACAAATTACATTTGGCAAATCTGACCATAACTCTATCCTTCTTATTCCTGCTTACAAGCAAAAGCTCAAACAGGAAGTACCAGTGATGTGTAAGTGGTCCAATGAAGAGTATGCTAAGCAAAAGGACTATTTTTGCTAGCACATCCGATGACATTGAGGAGTTTGTCACCGGCTTCATTAATAAGTGCATCGACGACGTCGTCCCCACAGTGAATGTACGTACATATCCCAAACAGAAGCCATAAATTACAGGCAACATCTGCACTGAGCTAAAGGCTAGAGCTGCCGCTTTCAAGGCGCGGGATACTAACCCAAACGCTAATAAGAAATCCACTATGCCCTCCGACGAACCATCAAACAGGAAAAGCGGCAATATGGGACTATGATTGAATCCTACTACGCTCGTCGGATGTCACAGGGCTTACAAAATATCATGGATTACAAATGGAAACCCAGCCGCGAGCTGCTCAGTGACGCGAGCCTACTAGACAAGCTAAATGCCTTCTATGCTCGCCTGAGTCAGCCAATAGGAATGCAACAACCTCTCCCTCTGCAAGACAAAGGAGCTGATCGTGGACTACAGGAAACGGAAGGCCGAGCACGCCCCCATTCACATCGACGGGGCTGTAGTGGAGTGGGTCGAGAGCTTAAAGTTTCTCGGTGTCCACATCAATAAGGATCTATCATGGTCCAAACACACCAACACAGTTGTGAAGAGGGCACGACAATGCCTCTTCCCCCTCAGGAGGTTCAAAAGATTTGGCATGGGCTCTCAGATCCGCAAAGTTCTGCAACCGCACCATTGAGAGCATCTTGACTGGCTGGATCACCGCTTGGTATGGCAACTGCTTGGCATCCGACCGCAAGGCCCTACAGAGGGTAGTGCATACGGCCCAGTACATCACTGGGGCCAAGCTTCCTGCTATCCAAGACCTCTATACCAGGCGGTGTCAGAGGAAGGCCCTAAAAACTGTCAAAGATTCCAGCCACCCAAGTCATAGTCTGTTCTCTCTGCTACCGTACAGCAAGCGGTACCGATGCACAAAGTCTGGAACCAATAGAACACGGAACAGCTTCTACACCCAATCCATAAGACTGCTAAATAGTTAATCCAGGTAGGTATTTGGTAACTATTTAACTATCTGCATTGACCCTTTTTGCACTAAATGTTTTGATTCACATATGCTGCTGCTACTGTTTACTATCTGTCACTTTATTCCTAATTATATGTACATATCTACCTCTTACCTCGTTGCACATCGACTCGGTTCTGGTGCAACTTGTATATAGGCAAGTTATCGTTACACATTGTGTATCTATTATTACAACAGTTTTATTATTTAGCTATTTTCTTTCTCTCTGCTTTGTTGGGAAGGGCCCGTAAGTAAGTGTTTCACTGTTAGTCCACACCTGTTGTTTACGTAGCATGTGACAAATAACATTTGATTTGATTTTAATTAGGCCACGGGCCGGGCCGCCAGTTGGGGAACCCTGCTCTAGCATGTGCGAGTCCCAGATCATGTCCCTGTTTTAGAGAGTTGCTGTTTTGTTTTTGTTAGTATAACCTAATTCGGTTCATTGCACTCATTATGTAGACTAATGATTTTCACTCCATCTTTGGGGAAATTAATCCATGATTTTCAGTATTTTAATGTGATCGTCTGTACTAAACACAAATGGATAGTTTTTCACAGTTTCCCACCAGTGTTTAACACTAGTTTTACACCAGTGTCAACCATGGATATGCTCCCAAAGTTCCTGCATGGGCCACAGTTTTAGTCGGAGAACATTGTACAATAGCCGTCTATATATAGAAGTGTGTTTTTAGCCTATATTGAAAGTGTGAGAAAAGACCAGTTGATTCATCATTGCATGACTTTACTGGAGGGAATGTGAACTACCCTGCTCTGTGTCCAGGATGGAGGCTTGACAGGGAGGAATGTGTTGCTGCAAGCTGTTAGTTCATCTGGCCAGAGTAGAGTGTCTCAGCGGGACCGCCAAGCTTCAGCTGGACTCATGTAGGTCATGGAGACTGCATGGAATCCTCCACTGCAGGGCAGCGTAGGCCTCTCTCTCCCTCTCAACTTTCTTGCTCTCTCAACTGAGAAGAGGGCAGTTTCTCCCTCTCAACTCTCTATCTGCTTTTCTCTCTGCCCTGCGTTTCTCTCTTCCTCCCTCTTTCTCAACTCTCTCTCTCTCTGCCTCTCCTTCTCTCTGTAAACTCTCTCTCATACAGGAAAGTAGGGCAGCTCAGATTTCTCTTAACTGGAACTAGTGTTCACAGAGAGAGGAGCGAAAGAGAGGGGAGAAGAAAGAGGAAGAAAGTGAGAGGGAAAATGAAAGGGGGAGAGAGTGAGAGATGGAGAGGAAAGTGCTTTCTGTAAACAGGAAAAAGGGGAAGAAAGAGAGACAAAATAGATGCAACAATCCTCCCCCACTCTCAGCATATACATTCAATTAATCTGTAACTTGTTCAATATTGAAAAGGCAACCGTTGGAGAAAATGCAGACTGACAACTGGCTTAATTCAAATAGCAGTAATGACTAAGTCCGGAGTAGAGAGCAGAGCTATTGAAATGGGGCCTGATCTCAGGTTCTCTCCAGAAACACCCAATTTTGTATTTAACCTTTAATAACTAGGCAAGCCCTATGGGACTCCCGATCACGTCCGGTTGTGATACAGCCTGGGACCAAATAGAACTGAGATGCAGTGCCTTAGACCGCTGAGCCACTCTGGAGCCCATTATACTGGGACTCAATGTACAGCTATGTGAAATCTCTGAAATCAAATCTGTCTCACCGTTTCTCAACACTCACCTTTAATAAACTGATTCTGCTGCTGACTTCTTGTATTGTGGTAGGTAGGCCTGTACCAGAGCAGATAATTATTGTGTCTGAGTGAGCTGGTTCTCTGTGTGTGTGTGTGTGTGTGTGTGTGTGTGTGTGTCTGTGTGTGTGTGTGTGTGTGTGTGTGTGTGTGTATGTGTGTGTGTGTGTGTGTGTGTGTGTGTGTGTGTGTGTGTGTGTGTGTGTGTGTGTGTGTGTGTGTGTGTGTGTGTGTGTGTGTGTGTGTGTGTATCGTGCAGCTAGCTGGCCTTGCCTGGCCTTACAGCTTGGGTGAACAGTGCAAGTAGAAGTACAGTGAGCGCAGCTTGTGGGCGGCTGGTTTTATTGTGTAGTCAAAATGTAATGATGTCATCCTTTGTGAGTGCCCGATGGCAGTCTCTGAGTTCCGTAAGGGGACAATGATCTGCGGTTGCATGGCCTGAAAGGGTGCTACCCAGGCCCCTGCTGCGCAATTAATCAGCCTGCTCCTATTGGGGAAATATTTTGGCTCCTCTCTGGATTGATCTCAGTAGGTAGCCGCAGGGAAAGAACTCAGACATTCAAAGGGGATTGTTGTGGTTGGAGGCTGGGGCCGATGTAATGTGTGTGGCAGGGAGGAGGTACGGGAGCTTCAGGCTCCGCTCAGGGGGGATTCTTCCCAGAGGAATGCACAGAGCCGATGGATCAGCCTCTATTTGATCTATATATAGACATCGACCGTGGGTCTTTTTGCTTGTGGTTTGAAGGTACTAAGGAATTGAGGGATTGTTTGGTTTTGTGGGTGCATTCCATAATGGTAGCTTGTTGAGTTTTTGTTAGTGAGTCAAGTTTTAAATTTAACCTTTATTTAACTAGGCAAGTCAGTTAAGAACAAATTCTTATTTACAATGACGGCCTACCTACAGGGACAGCCTTAGAAGTATGGCGCCCCTGGAGCAAATTAGGGTTAAGTGCCTTGCTCAAGGACACATCATCAGGTTTTCACCTTGTCGGCTCGGGGATTCGATCCAGCAACCTTTCGGTTACTGGCCCAACGCTCTGACCACTAGGCGACCTGCCTCCCAAAGTAGTTATTCTGCATTTTTAGAACAAATGCTGATATCTGCAACCACCAGAAAAAAATAATATACAATATATACTGAGTTAGTCATATATTATAACCTAATCATTGTTTTTCCAAAGAGACTGGTTTTTTCATCATTCCCTTTGAGCCAATAGACTGACTGTCTTTGACTAGGCTGCCCTGTACTGTACTCTGTACTCCCATGGCTAACGTTCGTTATATCAATGGGATATGGTTGGGTTTCAGCAACGAGCTGGGTGGTTTGCATGTGGGAGTTCGATGTGGATGACTAGTCACTGTGGCCTAGATGTTAGCCACAGTATGGCGTTAGTTCATCCACATCTCTCCACTTCTGAAAGCAGCAAAGTACTATGTTAACTGGCCCAAGCATCTGCTAAATACACTGCTAAACGTGCACGATAGTACTTAAAAACCTTCCAAATCATTTGTATTATTATATATTATGTTGTTTTATTTTTCTGTACCGAGCTAGCTGACTGTGTGAGAGGGAGGGAGAGTGCTTTGTACTTGGTAATGTGCATCCGAAAGCCCTCATTTTAGTCCTTGGCCGATGTTCTGGTCATTTTGCTGTTATAGTGAGACTGGATAAATCCCCTCTTTGGAGGGCGCTTCATTTGACACGAAACTTAGACAACAAGGAGCGGTTCATGTCCACCTCATGAGTCAGCAGTATTTACGTAGCGTTCCCTTTAGAGGCCGACTCAGCCCAGCACTCCCCCCCCGGGCCAGAGGGCTGCAGGCAGCGAGTGCAGCTCAGGACATTGCAGGCTCCTCTGAAAGTCAATTATCTTTATTCCACAAGGTTTTGTCTCACACTCTCATTAGTGGATGTCAATGGCCACTGCAGTTCAGAGACCACACAGAGCACACAGTACATTTTGCTTCCTTAAAGAGGTACTTGTAATCGGGACTGGTTTGTTGGTGGGTTGCAGAGAGGGGGCGAGACCACTGCTCAGTCAACCGCTAGCCAACACTGTTTAATCAATGGCTGTTCTTTTGGGGGATTAGAGAGTAGAGCCACTTCTTTGGTTTTGGTTTTTAATAACTTAGGGAGATAATGGAGTAAGCCTACAGAGAAGCACTAGATTTAGAATCACCTCCTTAGAGATTTAATTGAACTCAGGTTTTTCTTATGAAGGAAGATTTACGCCTAAAGGTATTCAATTGTAGGTCCGGGACAATACCAGTATCACGATACTCGTCAGTATTGTGGCAAGGAAACAAAATCCAAATGTCTTCAGGAAAACAGCCTTAATGTTGTCATCCAGAGTCACATTTATTTATTTCCCAAGCTATAGCACACAATGTTTTACATACAGCAGGTTTTTAAAGGACCAAAGAGTTTGGTCTGCTTCGTGTTTTCATTTTTGCCATGGAAATATTGAGGTACTGGTATCGTCACAGCCCTATTCAATTGGTTCCACCACTTACTCCTTGCTTCTTATGTCATATACAATACAATGTTCTTATATGGCCTGGTACAGTAGGTTATATTAAATATAAAATGCCTCTCAAAGAGATCAGGTCAGATGTTTCCATCAGAGGAATTACCCATAGAAATAGAAGGAACAGAATAGACTTGGAACCTCTAACCTTGGCAATTTCACTGGTAAACTCATGGGTGCACTGTGTTCTTACGCATTCTAATTTTATGGAATTACCACTACTACCCCACTGTAGCCTACTTACTGAACACCCAAATGAGATATCAGTGCCGTCTTCATTGGCTGCATCCCAAATGGCACCATTTACAGTACTTAGCATGGTAAAACACATTCAGTGGTGACCCTCTATATTACTTCATCATTCCTTTCCTGTGTGGGATACACTGTAAGTAGAGAGGACCTGATGTGTCACCACAACCTTATAGATTTCTACTGCAGTCCATATTAGACTGAGGTTAATCATCCAGGCTAGTAACCAGTAATAACCAGTAATCTAGAGTTTTTAACACATCCTTGATGTAAATGGTGTGCTTTTAATGCACTTGTAATGTGTGTGAGTGGCTGAAGAGGGACATTGCCTGTGTGTGTGTTGCTAGGGGCTTTCAGCAGTTTGTCCCTAGGTAATTACATCACAAGTCCTGAGTCATCCCGGAGGCTCACCACTGAATGAGAATAGTGTTCAGAAAGAGCTGGAAGACAACCAAGCTCTCTCTCTCTCTCTCTCTCTCTCTCTCTCTCTCTCTCTCTCTCTCTCTCTCTCTCTCTCTCTCTCTCTCTCTCTCTCTCTCTCTCTCTCTCTCTCTCTCTCTCTCTCTCTCTCTCTCTCTCTCTCTCTCTCTCTCTCTCTCTCTCTCTCTCTCTCTCTCTCTACCTCTCTCTCTCTCTCTCTCTACCCCTCTCTCTCTCTCTCTACCCCTCTCTCTCTCCTTCTCTGCCTCTCTCTTTATTTCTGTCTGTCTCTTCCCCTTCCTCCCTTTCGTTTTCCCTCTCTCTTTCTCCCCTCCCTCCATCCCTCTCGCTTTCTTTCCCTCCCTCTCTCTCTCTCTCTCCACCCCACACACACACGTAAATCTTTTCTCTTTTAGAAAAAAAAAGTGGAGTAGGTCAAGGAAGCGTGCCATGTCTCCTCAGTCCTCATCACTCAGTCTTTCTGTTCCTTTCATCACATTGGAATGCAATGTTGGATTGAAACAGGTTAAAGGTTGAGAGGTAATGTTCCTGTTCTTGTTTGGTTAAGTTAGGACCATGTGCTCCAATTCTCTACCCCCTGAAGTGTGTACTTGTTAACGCCTCTACACACGTTTAAAAACATGTGACTCCTCTCTTCATAATATCCAGTACAGTATGTATTCTAGGATAATAATGACTATGTAATAGGGATGTAATAGTGATGTAATAGGCATAGTGGTGTAGTACTGGCTTGTGCTATCTTATTCCACATAAGGAGTGTTAGCTGCTGGCAGTAGTATTGTGTCCTGTTGTAGTACAGCATGGTAGGCATGTGACATGGGGTTTTCCCCACTGATTCTCCAGGCAGGCCAGTAGTGAGGTAGTGATAAGTCAATGAGGAGAGGGGTGTGGCTGCAGTGACAGCTGGAAATCTAGTATATTGGGATGCATACTACACATAGTCCTACTACTACTGGACAAAGCCCTACTTACTACTATCACAGAACATTATTTTTTCTCCTCTTTTCTCTCTCTCTTTCACTCTTTCTCTCACCCACCTCACTGTCTCTATCGCATCTCACTATTGTCTGTCTCTGTATATCTGCTCTCTTTCCCTTTCACTATTTCTCTCCCTCCCTCCCTCCCTCCCTCCCCACTCCCTCTGTCTTTCACTATCTCTCCCTCTACTTATGTCTCTTTCTTTTCCTCTCTCTATCTATCTTTCTCTCTCTTATCTTTCACTATCTCTTCCCCTCTCTACTTATGTCTCTTTCTTCTCTCTCTTTCTCTCTGTCCCCTTCTCTCTGTCTCTATCTCTCTGCCTCCCACCCACTCCTCTGTCTTGTCATACTCCCCTCCCCCGCTATAGCCCCACTCTCTTTAAGGCTTTATGGTGCTTTCAAGACAATTGGAAACTCAGAAAAAATTGAGGTTGAATCATGACGTCAGTGATCTTCAGGTCGGTAAGTCGGAGTCCTAGAAAGTGGCCAATTTTCCCAGTCGGAGCTCCCGAGTTCCCAGTTGTCTTGAATGCGCTGAAGTCGGAAGTCAGAGATTTTACCAGTTTTGAGTTCCCAGTTGTTTTGAACGTGGCAATAGTAGTGAAACCCTAAATCATCCTCCCTGACCACTATGGCTGCTTCCTGCTTCCTACACTGGAAGGAAGGGAACTGTTATTTAACACCTCCCATTATCCTCCTTCTCCAATGAGCGCAGTGCTTTGTATATAGATATTGACCCATTGAGATGAGAGGATGTTTAAAAGACATAGGCTAAATGTCTACTCCAGACGGGGTGGGGCAGAGCCTTTGTCAGTCCAGTCAGTGGTGTATTAAGTATCTGAAGTTTTTAAAAAAAGAATGGGGGTGGGCGGCGAGCTGAATAGTGAAAACACTAACTTTCTGGGTTTTGTTCTTTTGAGAGAAAGAATGTTGGCATAAAGCTAGACTCGAGGGGAGGCCAACGAGAAGTTCAAGTACTCAGGTTTGTTTCATTTAGCCCGTAATGAGCCTTGCGCTGTCGTGAGAGAGATTTCTGACTGCAAAGTTCAAAGCGGAGAGAAAAAAGAAAAGAAGCAAGCCCTCACTTGAAACTTCAGAACATGTTGGGAGGTTAAAACGACGGCTAACAAACTTTCCTTCTTCTTTCGCTCTGCCCCACACCCCTCTTAAATTATCATTTTCACTTTTACTCAAAAAGAATCCGAAAGCTATTCAGAGCAGAAGCTTGAAAAAGTAGTCTGTGTCTGTGCATGACTGTGCGTCTGTGTATTTGAGTCTGTGTGTTCGTGCGTGTGAGAGAGAGAGAGAGAGAGAGAGAGAGAGAGAGAGAGAGAGAGAGAGAGAGAGAGAGAGAGAGAGAGAGAGAGAGAGAGAGAGAGAGAGAGAGAGAGAGAGAGAGAGAGAGAGAGTGAGTGTGTGAGAATGATTACATCAGCCTGAGCAAGCCCTATGATTGGTTAGGGAAGTGTGGTTTGATTCACTACCTAAAAGCCCATGGCTGTAACCCTTTGTGAGGGAAGCAGAGGGAAGTTGTCAGCTAGCCGGACTGGAAATAGTGCCATCTGCTTGCTCTATCCTGCACTAGGCAGAGGAGAGGAGAGCTAGAGGGAGATTATGTGACAGGTACCATAACAGGCAGCCGTTGACAGAGAGGAAGGAACTGCTGTACTACAGTCTTTTTTTCGACCAAGTTGTGGAGAGGGGAAAGAAAAGGGTTGTTCGTCTGTGTGTGTTGTGTGCGGAGGCAGGCTCACTCCAAAAATGCCATCGTGCTCTCCGGACTGCTGCCTATTACAGGCCGTGGAGGTAAGCTCTTATAGACGTATTTAACCGCTTTTCCCTTTTTCTCTGAAGTCTGACAAAAGGTTAGCTGAGACGAGTATACGCTTTAAACGCTGACTTGCCTAGTTAAATAAAGGTTAAATAAAATAAAATGAGGTGGAAGATAATTTGTCTTTTTTTCAAGATATGACGAGCGAGGAGGGAATATGTGAGAAGCTCAGAATGAATCGAAGCCCGCTTGAAATGAGAAATCATTTTTTCTTTCCTGTCGAAAAAATATATGATGTTCTGCTGTACGGCTTTGAATTTGTTGAAGCTATAGCTGGAGAAGGGAATGAGTATTTGTCTTTTTATAAGATCATGCTCATGTTCAAAGTGTGCGTACTGTAGCCTAAGTGGGAAGGCTAAGGAAGCTAAATTCCTACAAAAATCTCTTTTGGGGAACCAGAGGAAATAGGATCTGTGCTCAGGGGGGGATTTATCAGGGCTTTATCCATTGTTTCTAGTAATCCGCTGTATTCCGCTATACAGTATATTTCAATATCTTTCTATACAGTATATTGTTCTATACGGTATCGTTCTATACACTATATTTCTATACAGTATATATCTATACATTGTATCTCTATACACAATATTTTTTATACAGTATCTTTCCATACAGTATTTTCTATTCTGTGTATTTCAGTGTCTATACAGTATCTTTCTATACTGTATATTTCTGCACAGTGTATTTCTATACAGTGTCTTTCTATATAGTATCTTTGTGCCTAATTCTGTCAGTCGGTAATCTCTATGGAAACAGGTGGTGTGGATTGAAGGACTCAAACAGTTCCCTTAGTATTTCAACTTGAAGTATGATTCTGATGAGTGTCACATTTATGTTTTTATAATCTATATTTTCCCACAAAACCCCTGTCATTGAGAATGTATTGTATATGTCTGGTATGCTCATCAAATGTTGTGCTATCTAGTTATGCTTTCTATGTAAAACTATGCCTGTCTACGCCTGAACTATGCGTCTCATCTATCTGAATTATGTCTGTCTGCCTACGAGGTTGTGTCTGGGAATAGTTCTAACACGAGAAGGCCTTTTCTTTTCTCTTTTAGATTATAAAAATTTTCAGCGAGGACGGCATGGGGAAAGTAGTAGAAATACCAGCCGACATGACTGCCAGAGATCTTTGCCAGCTCCTTGTGTACAAAAGCCATTGTGTGGACGACAACAGTTGGGCGCTTGTTGAGCATCACCCTCTTCTCGGACTAGGTAAGTGGCAACGTCGTGTGCTGGATGGGTGGGCTGGTGTGCAGGCCATAGGCTGGCGCTCCCTCCTCCCTCGACCCTCCTTCTGTGAGAAGCCAACTGTATAATGAACATGTTCTCCTGCTCATGTTAAAGTCAACAGAGGTCTCTCTATGGAAACCAAGAGTCATCATAAATAATTGATAGCCTACATCTATAGCCTATATTTTCTCTTGTATATCATTATTTTTGTTAACAGTCGTTAGCTGCCTCTGTGACTGCTCTTAGTCTTTTAGACTGTTTCAGATTCTGGTGTAAAAGTTTGGCTTGGCTGAGGGGGTGGTGCCATAGTAAGGCTGGGTCATGTTATTGATCAAGAGATGATGCCAGTGAAAGTGATGGAGCTGATCGCTGACACTATGACCTTGCTTGTGTCCCAAATGGCACCGTATACAGTCAACTACTTTTGACCAGAGCCCTATAGGCCCTGTTAGAGGAAGTTCACTATGTAGGGAATAGGGTGCCATTTGAGACAATGGGCTCTTAGTGCAGGACCGGGAACCCTCCTGACATCACTCTCCTCAACCTTAGCTTGTTACAAATATCCGGTCACCTTCAGTTAGAGATTAGAATGTACTGTAATATGGTCATGTGTAATAATAATGTCATTATATGGTAATAATATGGTATGAGATGTCCTTTATTATCTAATTCTGGACCAGGAGTAGCGATCAATGGATCATACAGGTACCTTGCTGTGCCAAGTTACTGTATCTCTAGTCCCACCCCCATGCTAGTCAACATGTGTACAGGGACTGTATTTTGGGCTTATACCGTAGCGGAATGTTAGGTGAATTGAAGTCAAGACGTGGAATGCTTCATGTGGCGGCGATGCAGTGATTTGTTAGACTGCTGAGAAGGAGAACGTTCCAAACTCCAGCCGCCTAAGGAACGAGCAATTATAAAGCACATGTTGTGTCTGGGCTTATATCTTCATTATAACAGATGGGTAAAATTAGAGTACTGTATTTGTGGGAATGTGTAGAGACCTAAACACTGAAATATAGGCTACACAATATGTAAAGGGGGACAGTTATATGCAGTATTTAGGTTTGATGTTGCATATGTGAAGATGGTATAGTCCATATTCATATGTGTGTCTGAATTATCCAGGTTTTATAAACATCAATTTGCTTTTGATATCCTGAGCTCAATGTAGTCCAAAGAAAGGGGCATATTTATGTCAAAATCTTTAAACTAATCAAATTCTATGACGATTAGAACACAACAATATTACATATCCGAAGCATAGGCCTCTTAAAATACCGTCACATGATCTGTTCTGATTGGTTTGGTGTCAGCGCTGCCAAAATCGTGCTAAGTGCAGTTGGGATAGCCAGTATGACATCATCCCTCTACAATGGCCAAACTCTGGCCTACTCAATACAGACTACAGATGTGTCTCAAATGGCACTCTTTTCTTATAGTGCACTACAAGGCACTATATTGCACTGTAAGGTGCCATTTGGGACGCAACCTCTATCCGTTGTAAATGGAACCAGGGCTGATCTGACCTTTAGAAGCCTCCTGAATGGAGCCAGAGCCGGCTCTCTATGGTGAGTCAAGTCCACTAGAGGCAAGGCAAGGTCACTCTTTCTAATTGCTCCTTAATCTGACCAGGCCTGTCCAGATGGGCCTTGTTGTATAAGAATGACATCCATCCAATTAGATATGTTGCTTTCACCACCTGGCTCCCTATCTCCTCACTAAGGAGGAAACTGGGAAAGACAGGGAGACACACAGATCCAAAATGGAGACGGGGTCCCTGACTCCCTGGTATAAAGAAGGCTAACACTTCTGTCGTTACTGAGTCATCTCTTCTCTTCAGAGGAGATAGTTAAAAGACAACTTTCCTTAGAGAAAGAGAGAGAGAGAGAGAGAGCCCGAGAGACAGAGAGAGAGCGAGAGAGAGCGAGAGAAGGCTGCTGTCAGTCGTTGGGTGAATAGAATAGCTGATAAGAATAATGGCCATGACCCTCCCTCAGCTTCCCCCACAAAGGGTTACAACCTCTACAGGCTTTAAGCTAGTGAGTCAGGGGCTTGACTCATGGTCAGAGAGGAAGTGACTCACCAAAGAGAGGGACTCACTCATGACAAGGAAGAGAGAGGCCTCAGTAAAGGTAAGGTAGAGGAGGTACTGTATAACATTGGATTGGCTGTCAATGTTTTAGGATATAAGCGGACTGGAATCCAACCAGGTAGCAACATCAGCATTAAACTACACCAATAGTTACTGAAAACTTCCACATAATTTATTTCCTCATTATCTCCCTCTGAATCAGTTTGAGTATCTTACTGCTTGTCCAAGAGTGCCTGGGCCCTTCCTCCCCAGTCCCCAGTGTCTCCTTTCCTGCTGTCAAAATCTATTTAGGAATCCTGATTCCACAGTTGGATGTGAAACATGTGTTCCTGCAGAGAGAGCAGGGGCCAGGCAGGGTCAGTGGTCCAGGCAGACAGCAGGGTCTGTATAGCATAGCAGTATAGCCTCACTAATTGTTTGAGAGAGGGGAGAGTGAAATGTACTGTATGTTCAAGTCATCAACAGGATGGGGGAGAGGAATATAGCAGGGTCAATTCAGAAAGTTAACCAAATTCCAATTCCAAATGTTCCTCATTGAAAAGCATTGAAGAGCACTGGAATTGGAATTTCAATGTACTTCCTGAATTGACTGGAATTGAAATGGAATTTAACCTAACCCTGGAATATAGTGAGAACATGCTGATTTGTCTGCTAGCCTTGGATAAGATAGGTAGGCTGGGGATGGGTGAGGAGGGGTGTGGGGGGGGTCTCTGTTTTCATAGTCTGAACTGCTTGTTCTTTCATCGTTTGCTCTATACGCCAAATGTTCAGCACTTGAGAATTATTGCAAATTAAATAGATTGTTATTCTTTTGCTAGTTAAAGACGTGTGTTATTGTTGTGTCCTTATTTGTAGGCTTTCATCTGGTAACTAGTTTCTTCTCTCTCTCTACAGAGAGGTGTTTGGAGGACCATGAGCTGGTGGTACAAGTACAGGCATCCATGACCAGTGAGAGCAGATTTCTGTTCAGGAAGAACTATGCCAAATATGAATTCTTCAGATATCCCTTGGTAGGTTGTTTTTTTGTTCGTTTGTTTCCAAAGAATCCCAGAGCTCGCCTGCAGAGGTTTTGCTTGTCCTATTTATATTCTCCACATGTGTAAACAGTTACAACAAGCTAAACAGCCTTGATGTACTTTTTTGTTTACAAGCAATGCATTTCTTAAATTAGTGGAGAATGTTTGGTTGTGCTTGTTAAGTTTAGCATATTACCCTAATACACCTTCACAATCAAGTGGGCCTCATCTTTCACTCACTTTATAGGAATGTACCCACTCACACTCAGAAAATAAACAGATTGTCCCCTTCTTATAATACTGTTAGACTGTTGGATATAACTGTCCAGTACTAAGAAAGACTAGGCTAAATCAGGGTCCGGGTAACGGTCCGTAAACGTACTTATTTAAGAAACATTTTGGAACTATGAGAAAAATGTTATTGTTTCATGTTTTTCTTCATTTTCAATTGGGACAGGGGTCAATTTACTTTGTCTTGGCATTCCACCTCCGTCCTTCTGAGTTTCCTTTTACCCACAACCTCCTCTCTCACTTACCAACAGAATTTCTTTCCCGAGCATATGATTGCATGGTGCCAGGAAACAAATAGTGCAATCCCACCATCTCAACTTTTACAGGTATGTACCATAGAACCTCAACATACTGCATACTTCAGTCTGTGTTGTGTACTGTATGTCTGATCTCCTTCAAAAACCTCACCTTTGACCTCCTTGTGCATGTCTTGTCAGAGAACAGACTGTAACACTTGATGTTCTGTTGACATACGAGTGTCTCTGCACACGCAGGACAGGCGTGCCTAACAGAAAGACAAACAGACAGACAGACATTGCAGCTTCTGAAGGGAAAAAACTGAGAGGACAGTAAAGCAACGTACTGAATGTTCTAGCACAGCACGTCAGGCCATCATCCTCCCTTCCTGCACCAGGCAGCACAGTGTAGATGCTTGGTGCATTTAAAGACCTGAGGCTCTAATGGAATGAAGGTCACCTGTTCAGCCTGCAAGTGTAATAGTGTGACAAACATCATTAAAAGGGCCATGACTGGAGTCCATCCACTATGGCAGAAAGCTTTTAAAATGATAACATCCCTGACATCGGCAGATTGATTGCAGTCCATCCACTATGGCAGAAAGCTTTTAAAATGATAACATCCCTGACATGGGCAGATTGACTGGAGCCCATCAACTATGGCAGAAAGCTTTTAAAATGATAACATCCCTGACATGGGCAGATTGATTGCAGTCCATCCCCTATGGCAGAAAGCTTTTAAAATGATAACATCCCTGACATGGGCAGATTGACTGGAGTCCATCCACTATGGCAGAAAGCTTTTAAAATGATAACATCCCTGACATCGGCAGATTGACTGGAGCCCATCCACTATGGCAGAAAGCTTTTAAAATGATAACATCCCTGACATCTGCAGATTGACTGGAGCCCATCAACTATGGCAGAAAGCTTTTAAAATGATAACATCCCTGACATCGGCAGATTGATTGCAGTCCATCCACTATGGCAGAAAGCTTTTAAAATGATAACATCCCTGACATGGGCAGATTGACTGGAGTCCATCCACTATGGCAGAAAGCCTTTAAAATGATAACATCCCTGACATCGGCAGATTGACTGGAGCCCATCCACTATGGCAGAAAGCTTTTAAAATGATAACATCCCTGACATCGGCAGATTGACTGGAGCCCATCAACTATGGCAGAAAGCTTTTAAAATGATAACATCCCTGACATCGGCAGATTCACTGGAGCCCATCCACTATGGCAGAAAGCTTTTAAAATGATAACATCCCTGACATGGGCAGATTGAAGGAGCAGGCTGGGGGCGGTTCATAAAAAGTGGATCTTTGCACTTAATATTAATATTTAATATAATATTAATATTTAGTCTACTTTCAGTTTATGTGACAAAACAAGCTGTCATTGTGTAGAGAATCATTGTACTATCTAAACCGCTGTGAAATATGTTTTCCATAACCAAAAATATTGTATTTTTCAACTATTTGAAGCTGGTGTACAGAGCCGAATGTAAAATACGAAAAAGCGAAAAGTTCAAATGTAACCTTTATTTAACTAGGCAAGTCAGTTAAGAACAAATTCTTATTTACAATGACGGCCTACACGTTAAGAACAGGAAGCATAGAAATAGTGCACATAGAACACATCTACCGCTGCTTAGACTTGCTTTCAATGAGAATGACAGATCTATAACATTTCTATGTTAATTTGGTCAGGTCGCCAAAAAGTGACATATTGCAACTTTAATTAGTATCTTGTTGTTGTCTGAATGTGGCATAGAGAGTGCTGTATTAAGGCTGGTGCTTTAAAAAAAGAGCAGGTCATGTTAAAACCAGTAGGTGCTTATCTTATCGCTCCAGTCAGTTATTGGAACAACTTGCTGTCAGAATCAGAACTCCTTTTTGAATTGTCTATCTCTATAGTGTGCATGTGTCTTGGTTGAGACTGTTATGTAAGACAGAACATCTGTGTGAACATTTCTCTCCCATGTTTAAGGTGGATCGTAAACATTGGTATCACAAGAATGCCAAGATTGTTCGTTATATAAATGTTTTTGGCTAGGAAGGAAGAGGGGGGTTTATTTCCCAGAGCCCTATATAAATGCTCATGTTTCATTATTATAGCTGTGCTAAAGTCTTCTTCTTCTTCTTCTTCTCTCAGAATTTCTTGAACTCCAGCAGTTGTCCTGAGATTCAGGGCTTTTTATACGTGAAAGAGATGGGCAGGAAATCCTGGAAGAAGCTGTACGTGTTCCTTAGACGCTCAGGACTTTACTTTTCTACGAAAGGAACGTCAAAGGTACATGGCCAACCGTCTTCTACTGTATGCTTAGTACACTAACTCTGTTAGTATTAGGCTTGTATTGCCAATATCCCACATTTGAACTGCATTAGTAATAGCCTACAAAGTCTAATACTTTAGTTGTTAGTTAAGAGGCTGCTTGCCTCAATCATCAGTGTATATACTTGCTGCTTAGAGTTGCCTGCCTACTCTTATCTCCCATACAACCACTCAAGCTGCTATTGATTTGAGTGGAGCTCTGCTCTCTGTTACCTCCAGGCTTAGGTTTCTTCGTGATTAAATGACATCGGCTATTGATTTATCCTCCACAGGAGCCCAGGCATTTACAGTTACTAGCAGACCTGGAGGACAGCAATATCTTCACAGTAACAACAGGCAAGAAGCTACACAGTGCGCCGACAGACTATGAGTTCTGTATAAAGGTACGTTCAAGAGAAAGAAAAACCTCCGCACACGAGGCATTGCAAGTTATTCAGATGCTCATATGTTGTCTATCTATGAAGGACTAGCCGTCTCCTATTACAGTTATTGAACAGTGTCGTGTCTAGACTGTGTCAGCTTCCTGAATGGTGCACTATATAGGGAATAGGTTGCCATTTGGTACGCATCCTTTATCTTGCGGAGACATGCCTGAAAAGAGGCAGGCCTCGCTGCCATTGTGTGCTCTGTGTTGACCCACTTTCTGGTATAAATGTATAGAGAATCCAACAAAATCCTATTTTATTCTGCAACAAGATCAGGGTTGGGTAGGTTCCTTTCTAAATGTAATCCGTTACAGTTACTAGTTACCTGTCCAAAATTGTAATCAGCAACATAATTTTTGGACACTTTTGGATTACCCCAACTCAGTAATGTAATCGGATTACTTGCAGTTAGTTTTAGATTACTTTCCCCTGTTCTTATGCACGATGCAACTTGGAGTGCCTGGCCACAGCCCTTAGCCGTGGTATATTGGCCATATATCACAAACCCCAGAGGAGCCTTATTTCTATTATAAACTGGTTACCAACGTAATTAGAGCATACGGTATACGGTCTGATATACCATGGCTTTCAGCCAATCAGAATTCATGCTCAAACCACCCAGTTTATTATACCAAAACAACATCTATTGCAAAATAAATCAACGTTAGAGGCTACATAGCTGGCCATAAATGGATGTTGCATTTTACTTTATGGGTTTGTTATGTTGGCTTCTTCTAACCCATTCTTTCTACTTTTATACAGATAATAATAGGATTAGGCTACAGTATTTACAAATTGTTTTACCTGAGCACAACCCAAAAAACGAAGGACTTATTAGCCCGCTCTGTTGTTTATGATTTTGTTGTCATGGACGACTGATTGGGCTCATTTATTCGAGTTGGGGGAAAAATGCTGCTCTCATGGCGTGGCATGCTTTGAGAACTACCGAAAAGTGCTATTTGCTTGTGAAAAATGAATGCCATATGTTGCATTTGCTATAGCCCTACTGTTTATGTTTTTGTTGGTTACACTTTGGTATCTGTTTTAAGTCTATCTAAAGTGTGCGCGTTTGAGCATGTACACGTTAGGCCCATGGACATTTTGAATCGGCACGAATAAGATTGAGCCATGAAAGCCCCAGTCGTGGTCTTCTTAAATTAAACTTGTATGGAGCACAATACCACAGAGGAGTTTAGAAGGAAGGAATTCCCTCAAACGTCCATTCCATAGCCTGGGATCCGCACAATGCAGCTGTTGAGGGAGTGTATTTTCTCACTCGCTGTGCACTGGTTGCAAAAACAATGATTGATAAGAAGTTTAAACTTCTTCAACCATTATTGGGTTAAAATACACATATATATATACAGCGGGTGAAATAAGTATTGAACACGTCACCATTTTTCTCAGTAAATATATTTCCAAAGGTGCTATTGACATGAAATGTTCACCAGATGTTGGTAACAACCCAAGTAATCCATACATACAAAGAAACCAAAACAAATAAGTTCAGAAATTAAGTATGTATAATAATGTGAAATGACACAGGGAAAAAGTATTGAACACATGAAGGGAGGTTCAAAAAGGCATGGAAAGCCAAGACAACAGCTGACAACTATCAGTAATTAAAAAGCAATCCAGCCCACTGTCAGTGCAAATTAATATCAGCTGGTTCAGTCCCAACTGATGGCCTACAAAAAGGTCTCATTGCCAAGGTGTCACACAAGACACATCTCATGATGGGTAAAAGCAAAGAGCTGTCTCAAGACATTCGCAACCTAATTGTTGCAAAACATAGTGATGGCATTGGTTATAGGCGCATTTCTAAGCTTCTGAATGTTCCAGTGAGCACTGTTGAGGCCATAATACGGAAGTGGAAAGACAATAATTTCACCATAAATTTGCCTTTGTATGTATGGATTACTTGGGTTGTTATCAACATCTGGTGAAACGTTCATGTCAATAGCACCTTTGGAAATATATTTACTGAGAAAAATGGTGACGTGTTCAATACTTATTTCACCCGCTGTATATACACAATGGGGGCCAAAAGTTTGGAATATTACTCATTCAAGGGTTTTTCTTTATTTGCACTATTTTTTACATTATAGAATAAAAGTGAAGACATCAAAACTATGACATAACACACATGGAATCATGTAGTAACCAAAAAAGTATATTTTATGTTCGAGATTCTTCAAATAGCCACCGTTGTCTTGATGACAGCTTTGCACACTCTTGGCATTCTCTCAACCAGCTTCATGAGGACCGCCACAGGAATGGAAGACCCAGAAATACCTCTGCTGCAGAGGATAATTTCATTAGAGTTACCAGCCTCAGACTGCAGCCCAAATAAATGCTTCACAGAGTTCAAGTAACAGACACATCTCAACTTCAACTGTGTGAATCAGGCCTTCATGGTTGAATTGCTGCAAAGAAACCCCTACTAAAGGACACCAATAATAAGAAGAGACTTGCTTGGGCCAAGACACACGAGCAATGGACATTAGACTGGTGGAAATTTGTCCTTTGGTCTGGAGTCCAAATTTGAGATTTTTGGTTCCAACCTCAACCAAATTTAGATGAGTCGGACCGCAGTGAAGGAAAAGCAGCCAACAAGTGCTCAGCATATGTGGGAACTCCTTCAAGACTGATGGAAAAGCATTCCAGGTGAAGCTGGTTGAGAGAATGCCAAGAGTGTGCAAAGCTGTCCTCAAGGCAAAGGGTGGCTGCTTGAAGAATCTCAAATATAAAATATATTTTGATTTGTTTAACACTTTTTTGGTTACTACATGATTCCATATGTGTTGTGTCATAGTTTGTCTTCACTTTTATTCTACAATGTAAAAAATAGTGCAAATAAAGAAAAACCCTTGAATGAGTAATATTCCAAACTTTACCCCAGTGTATATATTTGTAAACAGCCATCCACAACAACCACAATCCGTAATGCGCAAATAACTAAATGAGAGCGCAGCAGTGTGATTCACATCAATGCGCTATGTAGATATAAAAAATACGTGATATCCATATCGTCCGTAGGCAACACCACTGCTGTTATCCTTGCCTCCAAGCATTTATTCCAGATGGTTAATCTTTGGATGCCGACAGCAGTCACAACATTAGAATACTTGGACTGTAGCCTACAAAAGCCTATTCCTGCTCTTTTTCCACAATCCATCAAACACATTTGGTGTGTCATCATAGTGGTCAGACTTTCTCCATCAGATAAACTTAAACTTGTGCCTTTTTCAATGCTGATATAAATGTCATTGAGAAAATAGAAAGGTGTCATAAAGAATTTCTGAATTTCTAAGTAATCCTAGAAGTAATCATCTAGTTTTTCAAAAGTATCTGTAATCTGATTACAATATTTTTGTTGGTAACATAATGGATTAGTTATTTTTTTTTACTCGCCAACCCTGAACAAGATCCACTATCATCTCATGGGATATGTCACAGTGTACGAGGGAGGATTGTTTCTAATGAGGTGTTTGTTTGGTCTCTCTAATTGGTTGTTGTCTGTTGATTGACAGCCCAACAAGAGGACTGAGCTGAAGGAGTTGAGGATGTTGTGTACTGAAGACGAACAGAGCAGAACTTCCTGGATGACAGCCTTCAGACTTTTCAAGGTACCAACACCATGGCAACAAACCCTCATTACACTGCAAAGTAGTGCCTCAGTTATGCAGATGCAAGTTCACTTCATATGGGTTGTTGTGAGAGTCAGTTATACCATGCTAATTTTAATACTATCTTTATGAACTTTACCAATATTTTGGAAGGTTAGCTATTGGTTGACTTAAACCCAAACAAAAGCAAACCTTTTAATTTGTTGATATTCTCCTTATTCTTTACAGTATGGAATAGTCCTTTATCAGAACTACAAGATTCCTCAGCAGAGAAAAACTCTGTCACACTTTTCAACCCCAGTGGTAAGCCTCTCCTTTTAACTCCTTACAGCCACCATGCCAGCCAAACTGTTGTTAACATCCAGACTCTTTCTCGGTTGTCTTTCCTTGATTCTTTGTGTCCACTATTTCAGTGATTCGAACCAGCGACCTTTCGGTTACTGGCCCAACACTCTTAACCACTAGGTTACCTGTCCAGTGCATTTTGAGAAGGAAGTGAGCAGAGGAGGACGACTTAATGATTCATTGACAGACCATTGAGAAAGAGCCCTTGGACTGTAACAGGGCATTTTCTGCATTGGAAGTGTATTGACATTGGCACTGATTTGTCTCCCCCTAGCGGAGTGTGTCTGAGAATTCTCTGGTGGCCATGGATTTCTCAGGAAGGATAGGCAGGGTGATCGACAATCCTTTGGAGGCCCAGAGCGCTGCCATGGAGGAGGGGAATGCCTGGAGGGTGAGTCTCTTTCTACCACGTTACTACAACCTTACTGCAATCTTACTACTACAATGGTTCTACAACAATAATAGAACCTTACTACGACGGAACTACGTTACAACAATGTTACCATAGTGTGACCATGACGCGACTACATGACAACTGGTCGGAGAGAGTTAACGTACTGCTGAAACGTTGGTGATTTGTAAATAATCTGTTGTATCAGAGCATAAATGCAACAACCTTTCTTTGAGTCATGCTTGTCCAGCTATCATGCTATCCGTCGCGCAGCTGTGCCAATGGAGTAAGAACCTTTTTATTAATAAACTAATCCATGTTTGTTTGTTCTGTATCTCAGAAGAGAAGTCAACGGATGAACATTCTAGGTAGTCCCAGTCCGCTACATCCCTGTTTATTAAGCTCAGGTAACAGTCGCTCTGTTATTTGAGTTGGCTACATTCTGTGTAGATAAAGCCTTGTTCCTGTCCTAAAGCTCTCCCTTTCCTCTTCCACGTCCAGTTATTCACAGAACACAGCTGTGGTTCCATGGGCGAATAACACGAGAAGAGTCCCATCGGATGATCCACCAACAAGGCCAGGTGGACGGGTAAATCTCCTCAGTCGCTCCTCAGTCTCTGCAACCACACAGCCAACCTATTATTACATTTGGATGTATTTGATTATCTTTAGAATGCCCAGCCCACATGCCAAACAATATTTGTATGGATTTACATTTGTAATGACAGATGTTGAAGTTTTTCACAAACAACAGATTTCCCCCCTTTTCTCCTCAGGTTGTTTCTGTTGAGGGACAGTCAAAGCAACCCAAAGGCCTTTGTCCTCACACTGTGCCATCACCAGAAAATCAAGCATTTCCAGATCTTACCGGTAAGTGAACTTTACCTTGTCTCTGGACTTCTGCTCGCTTTGACCTCTCATGTCTCCAGATGTCTAGATCTCTCATGTCTACAGATACACTAGAAAACCAAGTGAAGATGCCAATCATTTTATGAAGTAAAGTAACATTTGTTGTTCATTACTTCCTCTTGTTCTCATCTGGCTGTTGTCTCTGTTGTTGTTGTGTATTATTGTCACCTAACTGTTGTCTCTATGGTCCGTCCTGCAGTGTGAAGAGGACG
Organism: Thymallus thymallus; assembly: GCA_023634145.1. Classification (NCBI taxonomy): domain Eukaryota; kingdom Metazoa; phylum Chordata; class Actinopteri; order Salmoniformes; family Salmonidae; genus Thymallus; species Thymallus thymallus. Next base: position 17,541,017 of record CM042415.1, on the reverse strand, counting down.
GACAGATCTTCTTCAGCCTTGACGACGGGTCCACCAAATTCACCGACCTGATCCAGCTGGTGGAGTTCTACCAGCTCAATAGAGGAGTCCTGCCTTGTAAACTCAAGCACCCCTGCACACTCGTAGCCTTATGACCCCTGACCTATGACGTGACCGGACTCTGCCTAAAAACAAACTCAAGACTTTTTCTTTAGGAGAAGCTGATGTGATGAACTCATGTTGTCGTTGTTGTGTCATGAACTGCCAGAGACTGCGGACAGAATGGGACGGAGTGGTTGGTGGGCTAGGACGGACTCTAGTGGACTTCAGTGACCTCTGTGTTCCTGAAGGAAGAGATAAAGAAGCAAAGATGGCGACGTTGTTATTAACTCTTCAAAAAAATCAAAAACATTTTAAAGTTTGTATTCATAGTCACCAATAAGCTCTGATCCACTGGCACGGGTTAGTGACAGTTTATGAGATCAAGGTAGTTCTTATTTTCCTTGTACAATCATCAGGACTTTGTTTAGTCTGGGCCACTTTTTTACATAATTAAAGTATTTTTTTTGTTACATATCATCTATACTACAGCCTCTTTTTGAAAAGCTGATTGTTTCCTATTTTGGCACTTGTGAAACTGGGAACAGGCCTTTCCACACTGACTGAAGAAGAATTCCTCTATTGTCTCATTCTTCTCATTACCAACAATGGCAAATCCCTCCTGTGTTGGAGGGATGGATGGACAATCTGATATTCGGAAAAAGAACATCACGAGACAGATCACGAGGCCAGCTGTCTCTGTTAAGATGTAGGAAAGGAAAGGCCGGAGCTGGTCATTTAGGATGGAGCTGAAGGATACTCGAGGACTACACAGGATCCATTCCACTCTCATAGGACTTTTCTTTCTTTCTTTTGTGACCGCACAGGCTTTTGTATTCATTACATTTTAGTACTACATCATCAAATGTGTTCTTACTCCGTTTTAGTTTCTCATCAGTAGTCTGGAGCATTCAGTAGTCTGGAGCATTCTGATTTCTAATAGTCACACAACAACAACTAAATCACTACATCCAGTCCAGTGTTAAACCACCATCCACATACAGCCACGTGAACTTCCCCCCACTACTACAGGTATTCATTCACTCACCATCTCATCCACTCCTTTAAGTCTACCTTATAGACAGCTGTTGAGGTCCACACTGCTAGCCTAGTGCTATACGGTGTGCCATACCCAACCCTTCTATTGTTGGCTACAGTATGTATTCAGTATGGTACTAGGCTACCATGCTGCTCCTCAGGTGATAACAAGCAACATAACGGCTAAGGAAGGCTCTGCTCTCGGGTCTCTCTTGGTGTCAACGCAATAATAAAGCTATATGTAAAACATTGGAAAGCATATGGGCATCTTGTTGACTGTAATAACATGTTGTAAGCTCTCTGAAGACATGGTTATGATTATATGACTAAAACCTAACTTAGGCCACTGGGGAGGGAGGGTGCCACAGTTTTTTTTTCAAGCCTACCTGTTTGCATTCCCTCCATCAGAACACAGGGAAATATAACCACTACACCAACCTCTTGTGATTCACTAGAGTTATCTGACTAGGTCAGAGTTGATGTGTGCAGTCCAAGGCCGGTCTGTCTGTTGTGCTGTCTGTTTTAATGAAACTGGAATCAAATCGACTCATCTGCTGCAAGGAACCATCTTTTTAATCCAAGGATGCGTCCCAAATGGCACCCTATTCCCTACATAGTGTATTACTTTTGACCAAGGCCCACGAGGCTTTGGTCAAATGTAGTGCACTTTATCGGGGTTAGGGTGCCATTTGGGACTCATTCCGAGTCCATTCGTTTTGGACTTTGCTTTTCTTTACCATGATGTGATTGAATCATTGTTTTTAGAACAGACACTGTGAAGCCCTAGTAATGGATGATACCCTGAAGTGGAAGAGTTTTTACTATCCGGCCTTGTCCAAGGTTGCAGTGAACACAGATTTGTAAAGATGTTTTTACCTGTGATGCAACATTAAGAAAGAGACATCATTTTATTTTATTTATAGTGTCTTAAGCTAGATAGATTCAAATACAGAATATTAGCCCAATGACAATTTTTTCAATAAGATGCAATGACTCAATCATTTCAACTATTGTTTCGCAAATGTATTTATTTATCTGGTTGTGAGTGATTACTTGAAATGTAGCTATTTTCTCAGCGCTGTTCAGTACTGTTTTATCATTAACATGGAATTATATTATTACATAGCATCTATTACATAGCCTATCAATATCTTGCTTTTTATGGTTGAACACTCAAAACTATTTTATCACCAACACTTACTATGAAGCAACGATGAAAGCAAGTGGTGTTCCCTAATGTCATGGTTTTCATTCCAAATTGGTGTCAGTAGAAACAGTGTGGGGAATAAAAGTCACTAATATTTCAGTCACAATGCGTTTCACACCGATATTCAGTTTAATGCCTTTCTCTCACATATTCTTCCACATTTAGGAAATCTTTTCACATTAACCTCAAGAATATTTCAATCACACAGGTTGAATTATATATATATATATATATATTATATATATATAAAAAATTTGGCATCTTAAGTGTGACTGATACTGTCGATCGATTGAATTTCATATCTGGATATTTAATGAGTTGCTTTTCACACCCTTTTTGAACTGTCAGTTCAGTTGCTCTGTCCCTTTCATTACAATTAGTTGTCTTCCACTTTACAGAACTTTCACTCTTTAAACGTTGTGTTAATCAGAACTTTGTTTCTTGTGTCAGAAGTGAAGCTATACCTTTACAATACTTGAGCCACAATTGCAAAAACAAATTGGTGTACAGTACATTATATAGCCAAGTCTTTTCCACAACATAGTGTGCTATGCGTATTATCCAATTAGAAAGCCTTTGAATGGCTTGGATGTGATGCCCATTGCAGTACCTTTTCCATGGAATTTGGAGAGTATCTTCAGAGCTACACTTGACAGTTTATTGGGTTTGACAAGAGCCATAAATATATAATATATCTTAATATATGGCTGTGGCATCATCATGACATTACGATGAGCAGATTAGGTGCCAGAGCTGTTTACTACTCCTTCGCTAAATTAGGTCAAAAGGTCGGACAGTATATCTTTGGTAACTCAATCCCATTGATCATAATGATTTCAGTAGAAATCAGTTAGGATTGCCTCCTCCGATGGTAACCTTAGCTGTACAATGTTATGTGCAACTCATGTAAAAGTTGTGTACTGAATCAATGTACCATATTAGCATATGAAACCATGTAGATGCATCACTGTATTTAGGTTACAGATCACTATTATTACCGCATTGGCTTACTCTTAACTACTTATCAAATGAAGAAACTTGATTTATTTTAGTGTTTTTTTATAATTTGGTTTATTGTGCATATCAAGCTTATTTCTTATGTTTGTCATGTAAAAACCTCTTCACAAATGTATGTAATATTGAAATGGTTCTGGTATGGAACTGGAGTAGGCTTGGGCATACATATTTTCATAGTTCCTGCAAGTCATCTTAAGCTACTCAGACATCACTGACTTCTCAACACTAACTGTATAGGCCTGTTAGATACAGATAGATAGGCGTTTTTCATATTCAGAAACACTCATATCAGAGGCGAGTTCTCTCACATAGTGTCTTGGTATGAACTAGTAGAATGTTACTAGTGACATTGAATCACCTGCAAGTAGTAAACTAATTAAAGTGAATTAAGTAAATGTACTTTTTTTATACTTCAGAGAAATGAATGTAACTGGGTTGCTCAGGGTTGACATGGAGCCTGTTGAGAACTGGTCATATCGTCAGACCAGTGAGATTTTGTATGTGCGACGTCTACATTGTGTAGTTCTTTTGATCAACTTGGGGTTAATAGTATTTTACCAGACAATATTTGCTTTAGTAAGTAGTTTGACCTTATATGATATTCTTTCAGCATACAAGTAGTTTCTCCCAAACAGTAGTACAACACAGTGGATTTAAGGTGTCCTATTTTCTCATGTGTAAGTCTGTTTGTCTCAAGAAGCCTAAAACGCAGCAGGTGCCTCTGATGACCTTTTTCTCTGCACTAAACTAGAGCTGACTTTGGACCGTTCATGGGAACCTTTTCCAGTGATCGATAATGACTCTTGTGCTTTGCATATGTTGTCACAATGCATGACTCTTGTGCTTTGCATATGTTGTCACAATGCAAGATACAGTGACTGTACAAAGGAGTAAAGCAAATATGTATAGATCTATATAAATATAAACTTATGTATTTCAGGGAATGCAACAAAAAAAAAGAACGTGTATCTCTTTTTAAGAGAATGATCCTGTATTCATACTGTGCTTTGCTTCGATCTGTAAATAGCTGAATGGCTTATACAGTATATCTTAATGGTAACCTTTTCAGGTATTTTTGTACAAATAAGGGACTGATATGTTCTGTTTATTGTAATTAGAATAAAACATTAATACATTGCTATTATTTTAAGCTGTGCTGGTATTGTCTTGGTAGGGAAGTTGGACCTTTTTCCTCATTACTCATCAAGGTCATTACAAATGCATTTAAATAACTGTATTCTATTTGCAAATCATTCTGTTTCTTTGGAATACTATTGCAAATGCTTCTTCTAGATGGCACTACAATTCCACTGCAACTTACCAAGAGTTTAGTTATATATTTTCATCTAGCTATCGTAAATGCCAGCTTGAAATGTTCAACTGTATATGGGGTTTTACTTAACCCGGTTTGCCCACTAGATGGCAGACAACCACTATGAATAGCGAATCAAAACCTTCATATCATTAAGTCCAAAAAATGGACGTAGCAACTGCGTTATGATTTAACACATTTGACATTTTAAGGATTGTTCACATGTACCCACAATCAATATTCATTCAAAAGCATCACGGATGTTGGCACCAAACTGTTAAAAGCTGAGGCACAGAATTAGACTTGGGACGGTTAACTCTATACAGACCGAATGCTGCATTAAAATAACATATTGTAAATTCATAAATACAAGCATACAACTGTAAAATAAAATCCACTTGACCGTCCCTCTAACTGGTAATAATTAGTGGGAAACTCTTCTATCATCCCTGAGCTCTGGCTTCTCCCGTGCTGACCTCTGACGTAAACCCACCCTCTATAACAGCGTTTTCGGCAGTTAAATGAAACAACAAAACGTTATTTATAAGAAGCAATCTATTAATATGGTTTGTGAACACTAACATTTGTTTGCAAGAACTAGCTTTACTTTTAGTTTATGGTTGATGTAACTATTTTGCCATTAGCCAAACAACATTTCTCAAGTTCAAGGGATGCAAATGCATCTAACTTGTATTTACAACTTCACAATTGGTAAATACCACCTTGCCAGTTGGTTATGAATGCAGCATAAGAATAGCGCAATCATCCAAGACCCATAAGATGATGTAGATAAACCAACATCCTGGTTATGCAGATGATAATTGAGATGTATTGATGCTTATCAGTTTATCTTGTTTAAGGTCTTTCATCAGATTGAAATCTGGCCAGATATCCACAGACCCTAAAGGATGCATAACCAAATGGATTTTGGAGTTATAGTTTTAGTTTGTTGACAAAGTCTCAAATATTAACCCTGGAGGCAAAAATAGTTGCACATTATTTCTATTTACTTTATCAATTCATTTTACCCAGATTTCCATCACAAATCAACAAAGGAGTTTGTTTGGTTTATTGATTGAACTCTATCAAATATCAACCAAAATGGTATACCTAAAATTAGTCATAACAGGGTTTATAAGTAGTTTGTAAGCTTTAAATTAGTAGATTATAAATCTGTAATATACATTTTTTGAAATTATGTTTGTCAGTTAGCTGCTTGCCAAAACCCAAGATTATAAGGCTTTACTGGTAAGTGGTAATACTAACAGTAATATCAATAAACAATAGTAGTTATAACAGTACCATGGAACAGGTAGCTGTGTGCTTAGCCTCTGTGTCTATCAGGCTGTGTGGAAAGTGAGTAGGATCTCATTAACTCCTTGTGAATCAGCCCTTCCTGCCTGTGCAAACTGCCTTGGCCAGGAGCCACACTCCCATTGGCTGGCTAAGGGGGGCCACTGGGCAGATAAAAGAGCTGTGTGCGTCGCTCCTGCTGTACACCACTCCGCCACTCACTGCTGCTGTGTGTGAAGACTGAGGACCCGACCACGGCTGTGCCCGACAACGTGAGTACACCCACCACCAACCGCCTACTACCATCCACCATCTACCCACCCACCACTCTAATATTGTTAGGGTTTATCAGGACTGCAGGTCTACACTTGGCTGCAGAATACATGCACACCAGGGGCTGTATGTACAGTCTCAAACCTCTCAGAGTAGGAGTTCTCCGGTGTATATATAATCTTAGTCATTATGATCCAAAGGGCAAAACTGTTCCTAGATCAGCACTCCTTATCTTGATACGCACAGCTCTGGCACAGAGGATTGATAGAAACAACACCACCTGTTGAATGACTATGTTGGGATGTACACTCTTACAAAAAAATCATTCCAAAAGGGTTGTTTGGCCGTCCCCATAGGAGAACCATTTTTGGTTCCATGTAGAACTCTCTCTGTAAAGGGTTCTAACTGGAACAAAAAAGGGTTCTACTAGGAATAAAAAATAGTGTTCTCCTATGGGGACAGCTGAACAAGCGTTTTAGGTTTTAGATTGCCCTCTTCTCTTAGAAAAAAAGGTGCTATGTTCATATGTCTCTGTTGAGTGTTGTATGCATGGGTGGCATTCAGAATGACATGCTTCTGTAGATATACTGTGGTGTTTAGTAACAGGCTTGATAGACTATAGTGAAATTGCTATAGTGTTTTTTTCTCTTTTGCTCTTGACATTCCCTCCGAACTGTATTATTTGCTCTATTACAGTTAGCTTTATGTATTTAATTTTGTAGGCAATCTTTCCCCATTTTGATGAATCTTCAATATGTTAACTCTGCAAATAAACTTTCTGACATACCTTAAGCATTTAGCCTGCGTGGGTTATTTATCACAAGTTTCAGATTAGGCCACCACTTTGTTTCCTTGGTGCTTCGTGGGAAATCCTGCACTAATCACTTTCTTAATGCTAGTTTAGAAATGCACGTTTTGGAGGCTGAATAGGGCATAATGAACCAGCAAGTGTATCAGCAAGGGGACTAGGTTCATCGCCACTAATGGAATTTTCTGTCAAGCAATCAAATAGAGCAGTAGACTGAGTGGGTCACACACACACACACCTGCATTAGAGCGGATTACAGGGGATTATGAGTAGCCGTGTTTACTGTGGTCAGTCAGGGGCAGAACACCTCTCTGTACTATATTAGCCTCACTACTGTATGTTATCTATCTGATCAATAGATAAGAAATTACATCAACTCACAATATAAGTCTGTAGTATTTGTCATGCTGCTCTTGTTCAAATTCTATTGGTCGCGTACCCAGTTTAGCAGGGGTTATGGCGGATGCAGCGAAATGCTTATGTTCCTAGTTCCTGTCAATCAACACAGTAAATGTCAAACAAGCAGACAATAATTCAAAATATACCACATTTAGTGCAGTGGATATATAAATAGTGTTCAATGACTATGTACAACGGGCAGCATTCCCTAACGTGCAGGGTAGAGTACCTGGTGGTAGACGGCTAGTAACAGTGACTAAGAGGCAAAGCAGGGTACTGGGCAGAGGCTGTCTAGTAGAGTACTGGGCAGAGGGCAGGATACTGGGCAGAGGGCAGGATACTGGGCAGAGGGCAGGATACTGGGCAGAGGGCAGGATACTGGTCAGAGGGCAGGATACTGGTCAGAGGGCAGGATACTGGGCAGAGGGCAGGATACTGGTCAGAGGGCAGGATACTGGGCAGAGGGCAGGATACTGGTCAGAGGGCAGGATACTGGTCAGAGGGCACGATACTGGTCAGAGGGCAGGATACTGGTCAGAGGGCAGGGTACTGGGCAGATGCTGTCTAGTAGAGGGCAGGATACTGGGCAGGGTGCTGGGCAGAGGGCAGGATACTGGGCAGATGGCAGGGTGCTGGGCAGAGGGCAGGATACTGGGCAGAGGGCAGGGTGCCGGGCAGAGGGCAGGGCAGAGTGCCGGGCAGAGGGCAGGGTGCCGGGCAGAGGGCAGGGTGCCGGGGCAGAGGGCAGGATGCCGGGCAGAGGGCAGGATACCGGGCAGAGGGCAGGGTACTGGGCAGGGTACTGGGCAGAGGGCAGGGTACTGGGCGGACGCTGTCTAGTGGTGGCTGTTTAACAGTCAGGGGATAGAAGCTGTTTATCAGTCTCTCTGTCCCAGCTTTGATTAAACTTTATTGTCTCTGCCTTCTAGATGGAGGACCAGTACGAAAAAGTATGAAAATGTATGTTCTCACTACTATAAGTCGGTGTGAAGGGACCATTTCAGGTCCTCAGTAATGTGCACACCAAGGAACTTTCAAGCTTTTGACCCTCTATCTAGATGTGGATGGGGGCTTGCTATCTTTGCTGTCTCCTGTAATCCACGATCAGATTCTTTGTTTTTATTGATATTGAGGGAGAGGTTACTTTCCTGGCACCAGTCTGCCAAGGCACTCACCTCCTCCCTGTTGGCTGTCTTGCCGTTGTTGCTAATCAGGTCTACCGCTGTTATTTCATCAGAAGACTAGAGTTGGAGACGTGCGTGGGTGAACAGAGTACAGGTAGGGGGCTGAAACCCTGTGGGGCCCCCGTGTTGAGGATCAGCGTGGCTGAGGTGTTGTTGCCTACCTTCAACACCTGGGGTCGGCCCATCAGGAAGTCCAGGACCCAATTTCTACAGGGAGGGGTTCAGACCCAGGGCCCTGAACTTAGTGATGAGCTTGGAGGGCATCCCGGTGTTGAAGGCTGAGCTGTAGTCGATGAACAGCACTTTTACATAGGTATTCCTCTTGTCCAGGTGGGATAGGGCAGTGTGCAGTGCAATGGCGATGGCGTCATCTGTGGATTTGTTGGGGCGGTATGCAAATTGTAGTGGGTCTAGGTTGTCAGGTAAGATGGAGGTGATATGGTCCTTAACTAGCCTTTCTGTCAGGCTCTGGCAATAGAGAAGCCTTTTGCTACTCTATTTAGCCATGGTCAGAGCCTGACAGATCTAGTATTCTAGTTCTGTGTGTTTTGTATTGGGTCCCCAATTAGAGGCAGCTGATATGCGTTGTCTCTGATTGGGGATCCTACATAAATTGTCCTGTCCCACACTGTTGTGTGGTTCATTGTCTATGTCAGTCTTGGAGAGAAGTGTAAGTGTATTTACGTTCTTGTTATACGTTGTTCTTGTTTTGTGTAGTTCTTCGTATTATATATTTATTTATTAAATGAATATGTCGAACTACTACTGCGCTGCACCTTGGTCTATTTACACACCCAGTCGTGACACTTTCAAAGCACTTTAATGATTACAGAAATGAGTGTTATGGGGCAATAGTAATTCAGTTCAGTTACCTTTGCTTTTTTGGGTACAGTAACGATGGTGGACATCTTTTATTTATACATTTTTTATTTAACTAGGCAAGTCAGTTAAGAACCACTTTTTATTTACAATGATGGCCTACACCGCCCAAACTCGGACGACGGTGGGCCAATTGTGCGCCGCCCTATTGGACTCCCAATCAAGTTGTGATACAGCCTGGATTCGAACCAGGGTGTCTGTAGTGACACCTCTAGCACTGAGATGCAGTGTCTTAGACCACTGCGCCGCTTGAATATGTCCGTAAACACTCCAGCCAGATGGTCTGCGCATGCTTTGAGGACATGGATTGGGATGCCGTCTGGGCCGGCAGCCTTGCGAGGGTTAATGCGTTTAAATTTCTTTCTCGCTTTTAGCCATGGAGATCGGGAGCAAACAGTTCTTGTGAGTGGTGGGGGCCCACTTCGGCGGCTCAGTGTTGTTTTCTTCGAAGCATTGCGAAGAAGGTGTTTGGTTTGTCCGGAAGCGAGGCGTCGGTGTCCGCAACGTGGCTGGCTTTCCCTTTATAATCCGGTATGCTAAATAGTGTGTGTGCGCACGTGCATTTCATCAGGTTCTTACCAGTGGTTTTAGGTGGTGGGGACTGTGTATGGGACTGTCACTGAAGGTTGGGACAATAAAGTGGGACATTTGTCTGTTCCAGTTGTACAATGGACGCTACAGAGTTCCGGAGGAGAGGGAAGGAGATGGTAGACCTGATAGCAGATTACCTGGAGAACATAGAGCAGAGGCCGGTGTACCCCGACGTGGAGCCTGGGTATCTGCGCTCCCTCATCCCTGAGGAGGCCCCTGAGGAGCCTGACACCTACGAAGATGTGGTCAAAGACATTGAGAGGGTCATCATGCCTGGGGTAGGTGGCTTAGATTATTCGATTATTATAGATGAGGTGACTATTGATTGAATTGATTGATTACAGCTATAAATGACGGTAACACTTTACTTGAAGGTGGCGTACATACTGTAAGGCATTCATAGCCTGCTCTAGGTCAGGTACTCTGTTATCCCAGATATTGTCAGTGAAAAGTTAATATTTAAATATGATAATATTGATGATACCATTGGGCTGTTTACCCAGTGGCATCCTGCCGTACTGAAAGATCATGAGAACATACACATTCCTCAATGCATACGGTCACTAACCGCTAACTCTGTGCTCCTGCCAACCTGTTACATGGCAGTAAGAATACACATTTGTACTGTACAATGGATATATAAAGATCTAGTTCAAGAGATTATGAAATATATTGAATAAACGTGTTATAATGGTTGTTATTAGTCATGCTGTAATACTCATGGTGTTATGACAGGTTTCATAAAGGTGTTATGAATATCTTACCTGACAACCTAGACCCACTACTTCCTTATGAATAGGTGGTGCATTTGGAATTAAATATTTTTCTAGGAAAAAGGAGGGCGAGACATTATCACAATATCTGTATCCACGTCTGGTCTGTTGACTGTTGTTTAGTAATCATTCAGAAGATGTACAGTAAGGAGCTTCAGTGTTCAAAGTTTTGTAAAGTGTTTCATTGTGCTTTGTTGTTTGTACTGAATAATCTGTTAATTAAACCTCACATTAACTGTATATGACAAGTATCAGCCAAATGGTTGTAAAATATCCATAATTCTGTGGCCTTCCACGTGGCAAAGTTCAAAGACTTTAAATGAATGATTAACCTCACAACAATAATCTCACCAACAGAGAAACTAACCAGTTTCAACACATTATTTTTTCCTATACCACCTCTGCTTTTAACAGTGTGGAATAAGCCCCGTTAGTCTAATGAATGACTCACCATGGGAAAAGCATGTAAGAGAAACAGACAGGGACGCTAGCAGCCTCTTGCTTGGTGCCCCACACACGCATAAGACTGAAATTCAGCCTGGAGCAGTTGATTGGGTTAACTGCCTTGCTCAGTGGCACCACGGCATGACATGGTATTTAGCAGGGTTTTGATACCAGCAAACCTCTGATTGCCAGCTCACATCCTGTCAGATTGTCTCTGTCTATTTACACCTGGGATTCTAACTGGCCTCTAACCTCTAGGCTAGCTGACACCACTCTTCCTCTGTGTTTAGGTGACCCACTGGCACAGCCCGTACTTCTATGCCTACTTCCCCACAGCTAACTCCTTCCCGGCCATGCTGGCAGACATGCTGTCTGGAGCTATTGGTTGCATCGGATTCTCCTGGGTATGTATGACCTTGTCATCTGTTTCTGTCACGCTCTCTCTTTCTTGTGAATGTGATTTGAACAGTATCACCATTTTAAGACATTAAAGGGATAGTTCACCCACATTACAAAATGACACATTGGCTTCCTTACCCTGTAAGCAGTTTATGGACAAGGTATAACAGCAATCCAGGCTTTGGTTTAGTTTTTCTATGGCATTGTTTCCAAATACTAACGTTTTAGCATTTGTGGCACAAATCCCATTCAAGTCATTGGACCGATATTAAAATGTTTTACGCATCATGTCCAAATGTCCACGGTACTGTAGGCTGCCAGTCCGGTGTGTACAGAGCTGTGTGTTGACCCTGTCTCTAACCACATGTTACTGTAGGCTGCCAGCCCGGCGTGTACAGAGCTGGAGACAGTCATGATGGACTGGCTGGGGAAGATGCTCAAGCTGCCAGAGGACTTCATCGCCGGGACACACGGACAGGGAGGAGGCGTCATCCAGGTATGGTAAAACTGCCCATCGTTTCTTTGGAGTTAGACAATGCATTGGTTTTATTTACACAGTTGAATTGCTGCATTGCCACAGCGTACTTTCAAATACATTTAATTACTCAATGAATGAATTGACTTGAAAAATTCAATAGGATATGTGTCATAGTCATATTTCAAGTAAGGATAGCCAAGTCAATATAATTCAAATATTTGTACAGAACACATGGTTTTCACACTAGGGTCAATACCAGATTTATCACTTTTCCTTTGAAAACAACGCAGGTGTTTAGAAAAATCAAGTGACTGCTCTCTATTCTGTCGCTGCCAGCTATTTGTCTGTCAGATTGTTTTGTTCTTTTTCGCTTCACAACACCAGATAAACAGCAGGAAATTGCCTTTTAATGTGTCAGCCAAAGATGGGGTGGTGTGTGTGTTTTTAGGGGGTGTGGGCACTTATTTCGTGTTGTGAAGCATTCAGTGTTCATTTAGTGTCGTGGATACAGCAGTGCAGCTGAGGTGAATGTCTCAACCAGGGACGAGAAAGGAGAGGTGGCTGAGGCATGAGAGAGAGAGACAGAAAAGGCTGACAGATCATTTCATGGCCCTCTATTGAAGCCATCGAGGAGCATGGCTCATCCTAGAGGTGTTTTGATTTAGGCTGTTTAAAGTGCACTTCACTATGGCAACAAATAGGCTTCCTCTCACTTGTTGCCAGCCATCTCACATGATGTACCATGTTCAGAGGAGCATTTGAAAGAGTATGAGATGCAGTTTTATCAAACAGAAGCTAATCTGTTCCTGTTGTCTGTTTATCCCCACTGTCTGTTCCTGTTGTCTGTTTATCCCCACTGTCTGTTCCTGTTGTCCGTTTATCCCCACTGTCTGTTCCTGTTGTCCGTTTATCCCCACTGTCTGTTCCTGTTGTCCGTTTATCCCCACTGTTTGTTCCTGTTGTCCGTTTATCCCCACTGTCTGTTCCTGTTGTCCGTTTATCCCCACTGTCTGTTCCTGTTGTCCGTTTATCCCCACTGTCTGTTCCTGTTGTCCGTTTATCCCCACTGTCTGTTCCTGTTGTCCGTTTATCCCCACTGTCTGTTCCTGTTGTCCGTTTATCCCCACTGTCTGTTCCTGTTGTCCGTTTATCCCCACTGTCTGTTCCTGTTGTCCGTTTATCCCCACTGTCTGTTCCTGTTTTCCCTTTATCCCCACTGTCTGTTCCTGTTTTCCCTTTATCCCCACTGTCTGTTCATGTTGTCTGTTTATCCTCACTATCTGATCCTCCCTTCATTGTCCTGTTTGTTATTTTTTTAGGCATAGTGTACATGTAGCATGTGCTTAACCTAACACACTAACAGCACAACGGAACGCACTAGATTCGGAAAGAGCAGTGAGGAGGTTATACAAAAGACCATCATAGACCAGGATATGGAGCTAGCTTATATCGGACTACAAGTTGGCTTGTTTATTTGAAATGAGAGATTATAGTTGTTTTACTCCGAAATAAAACAGATCAAATAAAACCAATTACAATTATGAAGTTCTGAAAAACGTGTTTGACAATAGCTTGGGTGCACCCTTCTAATTATTCTCACTGTCAAAATTATAAAATCAAAATAGACATGTACAACATTCAATATCAATTCTCACACTGTCTTCTTTATCTCAAAAAGGTGTAGCTAGTTTGTCTTCTTTGATAGGCTCGCAATCAAATACGGTCCCAATAACAAAAACCTGACCTGTGCATAGAATGAACAGGCCAAATACCAACTCAATGTAAACTACAACAATTATATATTTAAATATATTAATACAATGTCTTTACTACACAGAGTGAGTAATAAAATGCAAACATCACATAGCATTTCCTGCTACAAAAGCATCTTGATCGGCTACATATCGTCTGTTTCAAAAGAAACACCTTGAAATGGCGTCATATTGTACATAGCAGGTGGTGGCTCATCAAGTCTTCAAAATATAATTTTAGTACAATACTGAAGGAATTGTTACTTTTATACAAAGGATTACCTTACAAAAACTTTAACCATTGAGCACAATTTTATCAACTATAAAATTACATATATTGACTTTTAGAAAAGTTCGCTAGCGATTAGCATCATCCACACAGTTTACATCCACTAACATGGCCTTAAGTTAGCATTAGCCCGCTAACGCCATGCTAACATAACGTCATATGAAAAATGTAACTCACCAAGTTATCTTTTAAACACAGACAGTAAATCCAGTCTCTCCACAACAATAATCGAAAGGTTGTTAGATTAAAAATGCTTCTTAAAGGAATATTTCTTGAGCTACAACAGTTCAGTACATAAAAATCAAGCTAATGCGGTCTGTCTCAGAATGGCGTGTCTTCTAAATGCTGATCGCAACTGCTACTGACTAACCTGTCAATCAAAGGCGGGACAAACAATTTCTAAATTTCTAATTGGCTGAAAACGAAAACCTGTGTTACATACAGTTTTTGTGGTTTTATTTTTTACTCCCTGTAAATAAACGGCACACCTTAATTCTGAGTTATACACCGTACCAATTTGTCTGCAGCCTCCTTCCTGAAACTTCCACCGCCAGAGCGCCACTTCACACCGGTGTTAAAATTGGGATGGATTGATTTACATAATCTCAAATCAAATCAAATTGTATTGGTCACATACAGGTGTTTAGCAGATGTTATTGCGGGTGTAGCGAAATGCTTGTATTCTAGCTCCGACAGTGTAGTAATATCTAACAACTTGTTATCTCCAATAGCTCAATATTAATAATCTGAACAGATTCTAACAGCACAACAGGCTGACTCAATAGGCATTGATAATGCTTAGAGTGGCTGTGCATATAAATAGCCTCAGCAAAGAACAAGAGTTCTTTGAAAACCATCAGGTTTGTATGAGCAGATTTTACAACTAAAGTATGTTTTTTTTTATAGAACATTTTGCACTGGGTAGCTGATCTAGCCAGACTTCCCAAGACAGTTTCTCTGGGCCCTCCCTATGACACCAGAGGAGGTACATGTTGCAAGGCCTACTGGTTTGACTGAAGTCATCAAAAGTTACCACACTTACTTTCCTCCGTCTTTCTGTAGGGTACGGCCAGTGAGGCGACTCTGGTGGCTCTCCTAGCTGCCCGCTCCAGGGCGGTCCGAATGATCCTGGCCAGTGACCCACAGCGTCCAGAGACCTCCATCACCTCCAAACTGGTGGCCTACTCCTCCGACCAGGTCAGGCTTCTACTCTTACTCTTATTAATCCTGCTCCTAATCTGAACACGTCAGGCCACAAAACCAGATGAGCACTCTAGAGCACTTTAACCCAATGAGTCCCACCATAATGCCAGTGCGTTTTGGAGTCTCATTTATCTATTGGTTAACAATAATAACCAATAGATAAAGAGGAAATAATTCCTGAATTAATTAAGAGAAAAAACAAACATACTGGCACCAGTAAATGTTAGTTTTTTCTCAATATAGTTTTGGGTATTAGTCCTCTTAATCTATTGTTTAATATAATCTTTTGCATTTGGAAAGTATTCAGACCCCTTCACTTTTTCCACATTTTGGTATGCTTTGGTATGTTTTGGTACGTTTAAATAAATGTACTCAGCAATCTACACACAATACCCCATAATGACAAAGAAAAAACTGGTTTTAGACATTTATGCAAATTTATTACAAATAAAAAACAGAAATACCTTATTTACCTAAGTATTCAGACCCTTTGCTATGAGACTTGAAATTGAGCTCAGGTGCATCTTGTTTCCGTTGATCATCCTTGAGATGTTTCGACTACTTGTTTGGAGTCCACCTATGGTAAATACAATTGATTGGGCATGATTTGTAAAGGCACATACAGTACCTGTCTATATAAGGTCCCACGGTTAACAGTGCATGTCAGAGCAAAAACCAAGCCATGAGGTCGAAGGAATTGTCCATGGAGTTCAGAGACAGGATTGTGTCGAAGCACAGATCTGGAGAAGGGTACCAAAACATTTCTGCAGCATTGAAGATCCACAAGAACACAGTTTGGAACCACCAAGACTCTTCCTCGCCTGGCCAAACTGAGCAATCTGGGGAGAAGGGCCTTGATCAGGGAGGGGACCAAGAACCCAATGATCACTGAGAGAGCTCTTGAGTTATCTGGTCTGATGAAACCAAGATTGAACTTTTTGGCCTGAATGCCAATTCTCGCGCGTGTTAGGAAACCAGGCACCGCTTATCACCTGGCCAATACCATCCCTACGGTGAAGCATGGTGGTGGCAGAATCATGCTGTGGGGATGTTTTTCAGCGGCAGGGACTGGGAGACTCGTCAGGATCGAGGGAAAGATGAATGAAGAAAAGTACAGAGAGATCCTTGATGAAAACCGGCTCCAGAGTGCTCAGGACCTCAGACTGGGGTGAAGGTTCACCTTCCAACAGGACAACGACCCTAAGCACACAGACTACAAGACTACACATAAGTGGCTTCAGAACAAGTCTCTGAATGTCCTTGAGTGGCCTAGCCAGAGGCCGAACTTAAACCCGATCGAACATCTCTGGAGAGACCTGAAAATAGCTGTGCAGTGACGCTCACCCTCCAACCTGACAGAGCATGAGAGGATCTGCAGGGAAGAATGGGAGAAACTCCACAAATACAGGTGTGCCAAGCTTGTAGCGTCATATCCAAGAAGACTCAAGGATGTAATCGCTGCCAAAGGTGATTCCACAAAGTACTGAGTAAAGGGTCTGAATACTTATGTAAATGTAATATTTCCATTTTTTATTTTTAATACATTTGTAAAAATTCCAAAAGCCTGTTTTTGCTTTGTCTTTATGGAGTATTATTAATCCATTTTAGAGTAAGACTGTAATGTAACAAGATGTGTAAAAAGTGAAGGGGTCTGAATACTTTCTGAATCCACTCCCCTTTAATTTCTGGTCCTTCATTTCACTGCTGTGCATCTGTGCACCCTAAAGACCGTGGTGCGTTGGTGCTTCAGCAAAAGGAAAAGAGGGGCTCAACAACATAGACAAAAATCATGAGAAGGGTTTACCAAGAAAATTGTACAAAAGACTAATTCAAGGCAGAAAGGAGTTAGAGCTCGCAACAAAAAAAAAAGCTGAGATTTATTTATTTAACTCACTTTAATCCATTGTACAGAATGCGAACAGTCTGTTTCGGCGTAAAGCTGACATCTTCCTCAGAATGACCTGACCATTGCACTTACCTCCTATTTATAGCCTAGTGGCCCATTGAGACACAACAATGTCAAATTAATTATTATGATAATGGTAAATAGGAAATTATAGCCCAAAATAATACTCATGATAAGATAAATAATGTGCATTTGAGTATGTACAGTATATGACAATTAATTAAGCTTTGATTAATGAGACACATTATTTATCTCATCATTAATATTATTGTGTGCTATAATTGACCATTTACCTTGAAATATATTATCATTATTATTTTCTTACATTGTTGAGGCTTTTTCTCCAGGAGTGACGTTACATAGTACAACTGGTCATGTAACGTCTTACTTGATAGACGGACTACAAACATTATTTAATCTTTGGGTGAATGTACAGTACATTATGCTGAGATAGAATGATCATTTAGAACGGTATAAAATTACCTATTAGCATGATCTGTCTTAAGTCTGGTGGCCGTGACGATGTTGGCTATCTTTAAGTAACCAAAATCATTATCTATTTTTGGGCTGTGACGTTGTTCACTATCTTGAAGTGACCTGTGTTAACTCAACTCTACTCTCTTTGAACAGGCTCATTGCTCGGTAGAACGAGCAGGTATGATTGCCGGGGTGAGGATGAAGAAGATTCCGACGGAGCAGTCAGACAAGTATGCTGTCCAGGGAGAGACCTTCCGGAGAATGATACAAGAAGACAAGGCTGCAGGACTCATCCCTTTCTACGTAAGAACATAACATACTCATCTCCTTCTATGTAAGAACATAACATACTCATCTCCTTCTACGTAAGAACATAACATACTCATCTCCTTCTATGTAAGAACAGAACACAAGCTTTGAGGCGGTAGATTGGCACTAAGAATAGACACGTTCATTCTCCCCTCATTATAAAGAATAATATGCCACTATCAATCAGAAATAACCAATAGTCCAATACAGTCCACAAACACACTCTTGAATGAATATAATGTAAAGTACTGTGTGTTTCCAGAAAGAACATGTGCATAGGGAAACAACAGTCTAGCCCTAGAACCCCCACAGACTCACCTTGGCAACAGTTTCCCCCATCTTCCTCTCTCCATACACTGCTGTTTGTGTGTACCATGTACCAGGCCTCAATAGCAGCTTATGTTATTTGTAATCGCCTCCTCTGGCAAACCAAATGAAACGAATTCTTCTTAACCCATGATAAAAGCCAGGAGATCAGTATCTGTATTACCTTAGTGTCCTAGTCTGTCTCCCAACGAACAAAGATGTCCTAATCACAGTGTTTATCTGAAAGGACAAATCTCTTTCTACGGCCGTCTTTAGAGGAGGAAATTACAGGCATGATTACCATGTCGTTCAAGTATTACGGCGCTATATTCTCAGTTATGCTAAAAGCCCTTTGTCAGGCCATCATAATACACTTCACTGTTGTCATGACGACGATACTTCATGAGTGGTGGATTTTTGTTCTTTCATTTAGTTCTGTGCTACTCTTGGGACCACACCCTCATGTGCATTTGATCGCATTACTGAACTTGGGCCCATATGTAAGTACAATTCTCTAAGCATTATTAACATATTCCTAAAGGCTGTCTGTTAGCACCGACACGTGGTTGTAGACTGCTAGCGCCATAGGAATCTACTGTACAGCCATGTCTCAGGACCAGCTCTATATGTTTCTATACTACTCAGGTAATGCAGAGACAATCTGGATGCACATTGATGCTGCATATGCTGGGAGTTCCTTTGTCTGTCCTGAATTCAGACCCCTGTTGAACGGGATTGAGGTTAGTAAACCAGCCACACACACACACACTCACACAGTCACACACACACAGTCTTGTACAACTAACACACACACACACACACACACACACACATTTGTCTTTGCTTAAATTCCAGTTAAATTGCCAGTGAACATACTTCCTTACACAAGTTGCTAAGTGCAACGTAAAGTATTTATTTAATCAAAGTATTTACACCCATTATCATGTGTGTTTGATAATAACTTCATTTGACTGTCAAGAGGGAAGCGTGTGAGAATGAGTAAAATGCCAAAATATCGGTAGGAAATTAGAAAAGCATCAGTTGGCCTTTTGAATAGCGTGCGTCTCTCCAGCCAAGCGAAGCCGAGTGGAGCGCCGCACTGAGAGCACAGATAAGGCTGAAGTAATTTCCTCAGGCATCATCCGACCTTTAGATAAAGCACCGCTGCTTTCCTCGTCAAAGAAATATCACTGTTTTTTAGCAACACAAGTTCAAACAATGTTGGAGAAAGAGGGTGGAGGTGGAGGTGGGGGGTGTAGTAGAGGAGCCGGGCACACACACACACACACACACACACACACACACACACACACACACACACACACACACACACACACACACACACACACACACACACACACACACACCTGAATAACAGGCAGGCAGGCACACCGGCTCCCTCTGCAGCTGAGGCTGGTTGCTAGGATATGAGTGATAGGCAGGCTGCTGCATCTGTCAGCATGGTAACAACTGGGCACGAGCCCCTTTGATTGATATTGTCTCCTATTGCTGCCTGCTTTTATTGCGTCTGTGAAGGCAGATGGGAAGGATATTAGAAAAGCAGCGATAGAGAGCAAACAGATGAGACTGGAGATTTCTCTCTTTAAGGAACCAAGATGGTGACAATAGAGTTATTGTGCAGGATGCTCTATTTAGCATTTCAAATAAAGGTTGCCTAGGTGTTAGATATGCTGAGTACGCCATATATTTGGAGCCATCCTAGTGAAATATTGTTATCTGTTGTGGTGGTAGGCCAACTGCAGTCAGTGAAAACCTAGTGATGGCAGCAAGGGGTTTTGACAAGTCTAATATATTCTAAGACCACTGTTGTCCTACAATTAAATGGAAAAAAAAATGTATTGTGTATTAAGAGGGTGACCTGTACATTTGGGTTAAAATCAGCTGATTTGAAAGACTGACTCTTATCTCTTTCAGTTTGCAGACTCTTTCAATTTCAACCCACACAAATGGCTGTTAGTCAACTTTGACTGCTCTACAATGTGGTAAGTTTTCAAGTGATTGATAGTCAGCCTTTGTATAAACATTGTTTTATTATTGAACAGGTTGTTTTATCTGACCAGGGGGAAAGTCTGTAAGGTTCCCTGCTGGTCATTTAAATTTAAAATGTAAAGCTGCCTTTACACATCGCTTTTGTATGACCCTTCAGTTTATTTTCTGTTCTAAGGGGGAGAGGGGAGAGGCTTCACGATGGTAAAAAAAAAACACAACTAAACCGTCTTATGAGCTCAGAACAACAATGTGCAACTATACAGTATGCATGTCTATAACCTAAAATCTAACGTTGTACTATTCTCCACGTCCTTAGTTACACTGTTTCTTATTGAGGCTATTGGCTACACTACTCTACAATGGGCCGTCATAACAAAGTCACCTCCAGAAGCACTTTCTATACACCTAAACCATTGTTTTAACAGAGTGGGTGGTAATAGGCATCCCTTCTGCCCTCTCTGTCATCACCCCACAAACCACCCCAACATTTCATGTTGATAGCACACTCAATGCCCTCCTCCATCCCGGTGAGTTGCCATGACAAAGTCACTTAACAAAGGAAATTACTTAATGTAAGGAGAGACTTATGTAGTCTGCTCAGAAATAGCTGTCTGCTTCTTTTTTATGACTCTATAGTGTATTTTAATAACTGGAACAAAGTTACAATTACTAGTAGCATCTCAGTTTATGAATGGTAGCATTGTATTATTGGTTTATAACAGTTTGTAACAATACGTCAGGTGAATGTGTTACTGAGAGACCCTGTCCTCACTTATGATCTTACTTCTTTATTTCAAGCTCAACTGATTGTGAAAACAGAATTCTTTCAACTCATTCTCAGAGACAACATTTAGAGCAAGTGGCGCCAAGTCATTGTTTACAACAAAAGAATTGACTGCTGCCTGCTGCAGTGTCATCCCCTGTAGGGTGTCCCCTTAGACCGTTATCACTTTACAATACAAAACAACTTTATTGTTCAATATGAAGTTAACAAAAAGAGAATATATTTCAATAAAATAGAGATTATACATCAATGCTGTGTGTCTTTTGTAAGACTTCATGTAACACTGAACAACTTCTGTATGTGGGGGAGCCTGGTTTCTGTTTCTGCGGGAGCTCTCAGAGGGTAACAGTGTTTAAGTGTTTCGGTGTCTGTCCATAGGGTGAGGAAAAGATCTGATCTCATTGGGGCCTTCAAGATGGATCCTCTATACCTGAAACATGATCATCAAGAGTCAGGTAGATATTTTTACATTGACAATAGTCTATATTGACATCACTTTTTAGTCTATTAGGTTTAAATGTGGTAAATGTAGCAATAGTCTCACCAGTCTATGTACAGTATAGTGGTTTAATTTGATCAAGTGCAGATGATTCCTGGAGTCCCTGTAATGTAATGGGATGTGAATGGTGTTAGTGTGAGAGCCCAGTACGTCACATCAAGGATCTGAGGGCCTGTCGGCTTACTCACCTCACAATCCTGCTGGCTCTAAGCTTGCTAATAACCCAAGGTGGATAAACTAATACTTACCACCATGGCCCCATGTTTTAAGTGGTTAGAAAGATTGTGTGTGTACGTGTGGAAACGTGTGTGCATATGCTTGTGCGTGTGTGTTCATGTAGTTGCACCGTATGTTGTGTGTACGTGTTAGAGAGCTAATACAATAAGGCGTCCAAACACTCACCTAATAACACGCCTTACACAATATGTGTCACTCTAAAACAATCCAATTCAATTACCGATGTCCCTCCCAACATTTGCACAGTAATAGTCCAGGTATGGTCCTGTTGCATTGCTGCCTGTCAGCGTTAGCCAGTGACAGAGTGTCACCCATCTTAGATGCAGATATAGACTGCGTCCCAAATGGAACCCTATTCCTTAGATGCACTACTTTGACCAGGGACCATAGGACTTGGGTCAAAAGTAGTGCACTATGTAGAGAATAGGATGCGATTTGGGACGCAGATGTACACAACACAAGCCTCTGCCAGGCTGCAGCTGTGCTTGAAGCCTCCTCCTTGATTGGACTGACAGAAAGACAAAAGACTGTCGACCTCTCCTCACGGATGGAGGTTGCTGACAGTAAGGCTGCTGCTCCCCAGCCCAATCTGAACAGCGCCAGCTCAATGAAATTACAGGTTATTACCACACACACAGACACACAGACACACACACAGACAGACAGACAGACAGAGACAGACAGAGAGACAGAGAGAGAGAGAGAGAGAGAGAGAGAGACAGAGACAGAGAGAGAGAGAGAGAGAGAGAGAGAGAGAGAGAGAGAGAGAGAGAGAGAGAGAGAGAGAGAGAGAGAGAGAGAGAGAGAGAGAGAGAGAGAGAGAGAGAGAGAGAGAGAGAGAGAGAGAGAGAGAGAGAGAGAGAGAGAGAGAGAGAGAGAGAGAGCTAATAGTATAATTCCTCATCTGTTTATTTACAGGGCTGGTCACAGATTACAGGGTAAGCTGAATGGTCATCTATTATAATTATATTCTGTTTTATGTGTAATAGTGGCACTGGATGTCATATCAGCTCCACTAACCCTAACCCACTTATCCCCCTCTGCCTCACCTTATCTCCCACTATACCTGACCCTTTGCCTCACAGCACTGGCAGATTCCACTTGGCCGAAGATTCCGCTCTCTCAAAATGTGGTTTGTGTTCCGGATGTATGGGCTCAAAGGCCTTCAGGACTACATCCGTAAGGTAACAGCAAAGCACAGAAACAGCTTTGGTTCACTTCACTTCCTCTGTCTCTGTCTGTCAATCAAATCAGCCTGGTCTGTGTCTGTCTAGTTCTACCAGTAAATGAAGCAGCAGCAACACATAAGGCCTCCAGCCATACACTGTGCATACATCCACTGTCTATATTAGATAGAACAACTCCAGTAAAGCAGATACATGTTTGTAATCAGTCATATGCAGGCTACAGTTGTCTTTTTACAAAGCACTGCTATTCAACAAGTTGACCATTGACTACTGTAGCTCAGATTCCATAGAAATGGCTCTGTACGGTGCTTTTCCTATTATCTTGGTACAACAGCATACCGTTTCTGAATAGACATACGAACAGTAAGTTAATTATAGTGGACACACACGGACCATTAAACCTCATAGTGGTGGTGACCTACTGGCTGGGAATGAGGAAGTGGAGTGGTCAGCTAATAATCACAGTAGGACCAGAGTTTTGGCCTCATTAATAAGTGAGATGGCATAGGAGTTATTACTAATAGTCATATCCTGGCTGTTCTCACTCAGCCTTTGGTTACAAATACTGTACATCATGATGTACTACAGTGTAATTGTGATTACATGCAATGATACATTCTTCGATTCTCATTAGGCATTCAATGCCACTCACAGGTTACTTTGATGGTTAGTGAATGGATTACATGTTTGATCCTGTGGTGAATAAGAGTTTGAACAGAGTGAGCTTTCCCTCCAAGCTAAATGCTAGTCCCGGATGTTGCGTATCGCGTTGCAGCGGTCTGTCGTTTATCCTTGGTCTGAACGCTGTATGCAATGTCAGTAAGTAGCATTAGCCACCATTTTGTCGTGTCTGAATCAAGTTAAGGAGGGAATCGATGCCTTTGCAGCCTGAATGGAGAATGTTTTATATACAAACCGGTCCACGGGGGATACGAGTGTATAGCCGGCTGCATAGATTCACTTTGGACAGTAAGATTAAATGACAATAGCAATACCATCTGCCAGCCTTTGGGCTCATACTTACCTTTTTATGACTACATTCATGGTCAAAGAGCTTGTGCTTTTTTTGCCATACTAAAACTGAGATATCAACAAGGCGTTTTCTGTTAGATTCAGGAAGGAGTAATATTTATCTAGTATTTTCACACGTCTAACAGTTGTCATTACATTTAACCCTTTGGTTGAGAATTGAGCCCTTCTCAAGGGTGAATGAACATTAAGGACAATGTAAGCAATATTCATAGTTTCAGCATTTTCTGAAGAAAAAAATGTGTGTATCACAACAGCAGCAACAACAGCTAGCAAGCTACCTGCTGTAAAGACAACAAGGAAGATTATTCATTCAAATTAAGTTACTAGGGTGTCACCTAGTGTCCACATCAAGAAGTTCACCTTAACCCATTTCCATCAGCAGCACCTCAGAATTGAGTGGAAGGCTGTCTTAAGTATGAATGAATGACGGTCTCTCTGCCTTCACAGCATGTGGAGTTGGCCAAAGAGTTTGAGAGCTTGGTTCGCGCTGACCAGCGTTTTGAGATCAGCGCAGACGTTGTCTTGGGGCTGGTCTGCTTTAGACTAAAGGTAAGACAATTCAGCCAACTGTGAATGTTAGTTCAACACATGATCATTGAACTTTCAACAGACCGTCGTAAACTATTTTTGGACTTGAGTAGACTGAAACTATTTCTCTTTAGATCTATGGTATATTGTTTCAGTTGACGTTTTTGCAGCTATACTTATTATCCGGCATTAATTTCTTTTAGGTTTTATAAAAAGTATTAGACTGTTGCGTCCCAAATGGCACACTATTCCCTGTATAGTGCACTACTTCTGACCAGAGCCCTGTGGGCTTAATATACACTACCGTTTGTGGTCACTTAGAAATGTCCTTGTTTTTGAAAGAAAAGCTCATTTTTGGTCCATTAAATAACATCAAATTGATCAGAAATACAGTGTAGACATGGTTAATTTTGTAAATTACTATTGCAGCTGGAAACGGCAGATTGTTTTATGGAATATCTACATAGGCACACAGAGGCCCATTATCAGCAACCATCTAATTGATCATTAGAAAACCTTTTTACAATTATGTTAGCACAGCTGAAAACTGTTGTGCTGATTAAAGAAGCAATAAAACTGGCCTTCTTTAAACTAGTTGAGTATCTGGAGCATCAGCATTTGTGGGTTCAATTACAGGCTCAAAATGGCCAGAAACAAAGAACATTCTTCTGAAATTTCTAAGTGACCCCAAACCTTTGAACAGTAGTGTGGGTAATAGGGTGCTATTTGGGACGCAATCTACAGTATCTGACCTTTCCTCCTGAAAGGGTTCCAACGAGGTGAACGAGACATTGCTGAAGAGGATCAACAACGGCAGGAAGATCCACTTGGTGCCGTGCCAGCTGTCTGGTCAGTTTGTGCTGCGCTTCGCCGTCTGCGCCCGCACCACCGAGTCACGCCACGTCCACGAGGCCTGGCGACTCATCACTCAGCTGGCCGAAGAGGTCATGAAGGAGCTGCCCCACTGACCATCCACGCTGACTACACAGGCTGGGTTGGACCAGGATCTGTATGTATCAAGCAGTATTTTAGAGTAAGTGTGCAGGTCTAGGATCAGGTACCCCTGTCCATTCATTATAATCTAAAAGGCTAAACTGATCCTAGAAACTGATATTAGATCAGCACTCCTACTTTGAGACGCTTGATGAATAAGGGCCCTAATCCCACCGAACCATGGCCGGTATTCAAAAAGCAACTCAGAGTAGGAGTGTCCATGTTATCATATTCCTTATGAAATAAAAGGCAAAACTGATCCTAGTTCATCACTCCTACTCTGAGATACTGTATGGATACAGGCCTGGATCTCACTCAGTGGAGGCTGTTGAGGGGGAGGACGGCTCATAATAATGGCTGAAACGGAGCTACTGGAATGGCATCAAACCATGTGTTTGATGTATTTGATACAATTCCGCTCCAGTCATTACCACGAGCCTATCCTCCCCAATTAAGGTGCCACCAACCTCCCGTGATCTCACTGTGTTTACATCATCAGCATACTGTAACTGCAACCCTCGCTATCCGCCGTCTCATCCGATGTGTGTATTTATGTGTGTGTTTTGTGTGGCTGTATTTGAATCAGTGAATTTGTGTTGGTGAGTGTGAATAAATTCAAGGTGCGTATGTGGGTGAAGCAAATCATATCCAGATGTTAAGGTTTTCCTTGATAGGTTACTGTAGTGTAGGGTTTACTGACAGTACACAAGCATGTGCTCTATGTAAAACCAGTCTGACTCTGTTCTGCTGTGGAGCCCCAGAGTTCTGCTCTGACTCCACACCAGTGTGCTAAATGAGAGAGGACAGGCCAGGCTAGAGATGGGCAGCATCCCCCTCAGGGCTCTGTGTATGCCCTGCCTGCTCCTCCAACCCCTCTCCACCTTCACCCACCCTGCCCTGGCCACTCTCAACCTTAGTACTGCTGTTCATCCAAATCACTTTAGAGGAAGGCCAGCGTGCTGAAAATACTGGCAAGGACTTATTTTGAGTGGGGCTTTATCTTGCCTGAGGTTTATCCAGGCTCTGATCACTCAGCTGTGTTTACGTGCTCTAGTGGAGTGATCAGTAGTATAATTTATCCCCTTAAAAGCAATTAAGAAAGGCTACATATTGATTAAAACATTGGGGTAGTCTAGATCCCTAAAACAAGATCGCACATTATACATGTTCACATTTCAATTTTTTTTACAATAGAGCTACATTTAAGAGTCAGAAAACATTGTATGGTTAAGCACCATTATTTTTATTTTTTTTGTTACATTTAATTCTTATTTACAATGATGGCCTACCAAAAGTCAAAATACCTCTTGCAGGGATGGGGGCTGGGATTAAAAATAAATACAAATAAATAAAATATAAATATAGGACCAAACACACATCACGACAAGAGAGACAAAACAACACTACCAAAAAAGATACCTAAGACAACAACATAGCAAGGCAGCAATACATGACAACACAGCATGGTAGCAACACTACATGGTAGCAGCACAAAACATGGTACAAACATTATTGGGCACAGACAACAGCACAAAGGGCAAGAAGGTAGAGATGACAATACATCACGCAAAGCAGCCACAACTGTCAGTAAGAGTGTCCATGTAGAGATGAAAAGGTTAGTCTCCCACTTGCTATTTTTCTGAAGTATTGGCTTCCAAGGATTGAGCTGTTCACTGTTTTCATGGAGCCCAAAAAAACCCACAGAATATGCCAAAGAGAGAAACAGATATCTTATACCAGGGAAACAGATATCTTATACCAGAGAAACAGGTATCTTATACCAGAGTTGGGGCCATTCCCGTTTCAATTCAGTCAATTCTGAAAGTAAACAAAAATTCTAATTCCAAAATGTTCTCATAGAGAAGCATTGAGGAAAACATTTTAAATGTATTATCGACTGAATTGAAAAGGAATTGACCCCAACCATGGTTCATACCCAGCTTTGTCCTGAACATCATAATAACCCATGAGACACATGATGAGACAAATAAGAGCTCTTATGGGAGCAACAGTTAAAACACTTACAGTAGGCCTTTGCCCTGAAGTGCATTAATAAAATATTCAGACAAGACAACAGTTAATGTCTCAGTTGATTTGAAGAGACACAAATACAATATGTCCCCAGCTTCAATTGAGTTCCTGGGCATAGCCTAAGAGGAATTGACTTGAGAGGGGTCTCACCTTAAGAAGGTTATATGAATGTGTTTCAAATGTGTGCTTTACTGTATGCACATCATATGATGATTATGTTAGGCTGTTGGATAAACAAACCAGTTTAATTGAATTTTACCTTTAAACTGTTAATCCCAGCTTGTAATAGAATCCCTCAAAATAAAGTCATCTTAAGAGATAAAATATCTCTGTCCCTGGTTTGATACCCAAGTCAAGTGTGCCTTTTGAATTAGGGATGGAGGGGTGGGTGTGTGTGTGTGTTTACTTGATATAACCAGCACTGGGCTGACTTCTTCAGTCTCACACTGGGGGGAAATTGTTCGTAAACTCGATCAGCTTTTACCTGGAAATAAGGTGGTAGTGCAATCCTATGTTTTTTGATGGAGGAAAACCTTAAATGTAGCTGTAGTCTTTTATGTGCTTTGAGTAGCTTTGTGGCTTCCTGCTACTTATCTGCCTCTTGGCATCATTGTACGGCCCTCTTTACACATCAAAATAAATGTGTTTACAATGTGTGTTTGAGTATGTCATTCTTGTACATTAGATTGGAAATGTCCATTGGTACCCACAACTGAGTATTTATGGTTAGCCTATTTAAAACTCAATCAGCAATATCAAATCATTCAATTTCAATAGAAATTGGTGCGTTTCCCTTGCAAACCACTAGAGAGCAGCATTGTCACAGTCCAGAGGGGGTTGGCGCAGTAAAACCACATATAGAACAATGAGACATATTTCACCTAATGTGAAGCATCAGCTTGGGGTTTCCACTAAATATGATAGTGAGAGGAAGCCCACTGTCCGGCAGTTGGAGAAGATGGAACGATATGGATTTTGGGCGACATTCTGCACATTTTCTTATCGATTAATCATTTGATCTCAATACAGTTTTCTGTCCCCAAAACTAGAATATGTTATGAACAGAGTGTACTAAGTTGTTTAGAAGGAGTGCAAAGGTCGAATTGAGTTATTGCAAACTCGCACTTCACAGAGGAGGCGATCCTTAACGGAAATATGCAGATGCGTGCAAAAACGCGCCAACATGATCTCACTAGCTCGTGCTTGTCTCTGCCCATCTCCTTACTTGTTCTGCCCACTATGACTCATTTGTTCCCATTGGAAATGACAGCTGTTGTCTATCTTGGTTGTTATAACAAATATTTGGTAAAACCTTCAGATAAAAACCCTCACATACCCAGTCTACATCCTAAATGCCACCATAATCCCTTTATAGTATTGCACTAAATAGGGAATGGGGTGTAAATTGGGACGCACCCCCAGGTTCCAAGCAGGCCCACCAGGGGAGCCCAACAACCAGATCTGGTCTGTACTGAAAAGCAGCTTGGGGATCTGTTACAAACAAGTTCAAGTTTCAAAGTTTATTCGCCACGTGCACAACCAGGATACAACCAGTGTAAAATGCAATTCTTACTTGAGAGCTCTTTCCCAACCATGCAGTGGTAATACAATGTAAATAATAATAATACAACATTTTAAAATGTACTTTAATATAAGTTGAAGAAACATGAGAACATGAGTATATACAGTATACTTGCATAGTATAGTCAGTGCCAGTACCTTATTCAATGTTCAGCGGTACTGGACTGTTTGAGATGGGTTTATTTATAAAAAATGACTGGTAGTAGGAATAAATAAATACTTCTGTTAGTATACTAATGGTAATATATACATGTAAACAGGAGTAATAGTGACCAGTAGCAGGATAAATAGATAAATACTCATGGTAATGGCAATCAATAATCAAAGAACAGCAGTGTGATGCTGGTAATTCATCTAATCAATAATCATTTTAGCAACACGTGTGTAAGTGTGTGTCGTCAACAATGAGTGTATAAGTGAGGATGTAGGAGTGACAGTAAAGGTGTGTGTCTGAGTGGGTAGAGACCTGTGGATGGGCAAAGAGTCTGTGGGAGAGGGAGAGCAGTAGTTGTTAGCCATTTA
Organism: Thymallus thymallus; assembly: GCA_023634145.1. Lineage (NCBI taxonomy): Eukaryota > Metazoa > Chordata > Actinopteri > Salmoniformes > Salmonidae > Thymallus > Thymallus thymallus. The sequence continues at coordinate 17,511,199 of CM042415.1, read as the reverse complement.
ACAGTCTTAGATAGATAGATAGATAGATAGATAGATAGATAGATAGATAGATAGATAGATAGATAGATAGATAGATAGATAGATAGATAGATAGATAGATAGATAGATAGATAGATTGATTGATTGATTGATTGATTGATTGATTGATTGATTGATTGATTGATAGATAGATACTTTATTGATCCCATGACCAGGGGATAGAAGATGTTTAGGAGTCTGTTGGTCTGAGCCTTGATGCACCGGTACCTCCTGCGGGACAGGAGCATGGAGAACAGTCCATGTCTCAGGTGGCTGGAGTATTTCTCAGAAACCGCCTGGCATGTACGTCCTGGATGGCTGGGAGCTCGCCCCCTCTGATGCTCTGGGCCATCCGCACCACCCTCTGTGTAGGACCTTTCGGTCGAGGGCGGTGCAGTTTCCATACCAGACGGTGATACAACCTGTCAGGATGCTCTTTCATGTAGTCCATGATCAGCTCCTTGGTCTTAATGACGTTGAGAGAGAGTTTGTTGTCCTGGCACCACACTGCCAGGTCTATGACCTCCTCCCTTAGGGAAACAGGAAGCCCATGTGTGTTCGCAGGAAGTTAAACTGCATGTGATTGATGCAGATGTAAGCTACACACAGCCTTCCAGCATCCACAAAGTTGTATTAAAAACTATTCCCAATCCCAGGTTTCCCTGTAATCCAGCGTGGACATTGTTAATTGGAAGTAGACTAGCTAGATCATGTGTTTCCACACTGTCACAGACCCGAACGGGGAAATCACTGCAAGTCATAAGAAGCAAATCTAATTTACAGTCATAGCTATATCCGAGAACTAGCGTATCCTGTTTCAGAGCTTGTGTTGAACTGTGCTTTGATTGCTGTAGTGCCACATTGAAATAAGATTTGCACAAAGTGCCCCAGTAATTGAATGCTAATGAAGGTTAGTATTTCACAACTTTACATGCAAAGCCTATTACCTATTGTAATGTGTAACATCCTTTAAGGAGAAGCTGCTTCAGTAATATAGTAGAAGTAAGGCTGAAAGATATAATGCATTATGATGTTGTTATACAAATAATTGTATAAATAATTCTCATAACATGTAATAAAATATTAAACCTGTTAGCATCAAAAAGTTTTAAAATGCATGATCTACACATGGGGGACATTAGCAATATACTTTCAGATGACTGATTGTATATAACAGGAGAAAACAGTTCAGTAAAAAGGGGTAGACAGTCTAGTGGATATCAGACCTAGGTTCAAATAGTATTAGAAATCTTTAAAATACTTAAGCTGTGCTCATCTGATCTTGCCTGGTGTAATGGAATCATTAAAATCAACGGAATAGTCCTGAATTCGCAAACATCTCCTATCTGGCACTCCAGGCAGCCTCAAGCAAACTATCAAAGTATGTGAAATATTTCAAATATTATTTGAACCCATGTCTGGTGAATATAATGGATGGTATGTAAGCCTTCTCCAAACAAACTGTCTTTTCTGAGTAATTCCACATTTCTGAGTAGTTGGGTATTTCATGGAATATACAGTGCCCTTTTCTTGTGATACATTGAACTGCTGGCTATCAAATGCTCCTCTAATAAGACTGTCTTTGTATTGGGAGACACAAATACACACAACAGAGATGTATCAGTAGCATTTGCCTTACAACATTACATAATTTTCAGGAGTAAGTAGGCTACAATGTTAATATAATGTTGGCAAGGCATCATAACTTAGATATATATTAATTCAGGTATTCTGTCCCATAGCCTGTTATTGTATAGTGTTCCACTGTTTCGATATCTCATAAAGTCATTGCATTTTCAGAAAGACTAATTTGACACCTTAAACATTGTTCTTCTAGACTGAATTAACTCAGTTTGTAGAGGCCATTTTAATGGCATTTGTCTCATAAATGATTGATTGTTGATTCATAGTGCTGCTGGCCGCAGAGAGACCATATATGATATCTCTTTCCTCTTTGACTAGCTTGTCCTTCTGTTGGACTTGGACGTAATTTTCTTTTGTGGCTCCTGACAGTCACCAACCTTTGGATCCAAAGAGCTTTCTGTTCTAATTGATCTGGCCACAAGTAAGACCACATATTATTCCCGCCAGTGTCATCTCCGAGGAGGGAGTTTAGCGCACTCTGAGAACATTGGGTTCAATGTCATGAATTTTTGGGTCTATTCCTCTGAGGATGTCAGATGTCGTAACACAGTCGATAATGTAGCGAGGTTGATGCTGATGAACTGAGATAGAAGTGATACAGAATGTTAATGCAAAGGTCAACGGAAAGCCCTGTTATGAAAACAATGCATTTTATAGTTGCAATGTGATAAAAACAGTTCTGTTCAAAAAAAGTAAATCACAGATGTTTTCAATAGATATTGTTGCAATATACGTTGTGCCACGTTTTTATACTCGCATTGCATGCATTGTTTACTGCAGGCATTTCCGTAGACAGCCACAAAACTCCTCTAGAGATAAGACAACACATTAGATTGGGTTAACAGTTTGTACAACTGCAAAAAATGTATTTCCTGTCACAGTGTAAGAAGCGCGCACACACACACACCATGCATTTGTGTAGCTAGCTGAATTAAAGTTCCCAATCTAAAAGACTGATGTTTGCAGGAGCTATCGTTTGAGTGCAGAACTATGAAACTTGGGACCCTTCAACTTCGTTAGAAGACAGAGAGCTTCAGTCAGTGCAGGAGATAGTGGAGTCTTGCTAGCTTTCCTGCATCTTCTAAATCTAATTGTAAGAGACTGCCTTTCCGCTTTCCTCAGACAAACGGGTGTCAGATCACACTCCCAGAAGCTAAAAATACCCCACTTCATCTCTCTGCGTGATGAATCACAAATCAAATTTGGTTTGATCATCGCCCCTTTCTTTGTATTGTATTCAGCCTGGGACCACACACGACTCAAGTGGATTTCAATGCAGGCATCAGTAGTCTAGTTAGCTGTCTTTGTGTGGTACTTTCGACACTGCGTATCGTCACTGTAGGCTGTCAAAGGAAGCCTGTCCAGCCTGCCCTTCTGAGTGCTGTTTGAGGTTTATTTGTCCATTGATCTGGACAGCAGACTACATCAGCAGACTACATCAGCAGACTACAGCAGTAGATGCAGCCTCCCTAATGACAGTTCCTTTCTCAAGTGGTCTGTGCATTTCCCAGAAGATAAGCCCACACATCATAACGCAGCAAAGCTTCTTGGTTCTCCACAGAGTGCTTCAAAATACACTATTAAAGGTGCATGTTCAACTTTTTCCTGCTGTGTGTGTGTATGTATGTATGTATGTATGTATGTATGTATGTATGTATGTATGTATGTATGTATGTATGTATGTATGTATGTATGTATGTATGTATGTATGTATGTAGGGGTGTGTGCATGCATGTGTATGTGAAGCATGCCAAACATATTTTAGTGTCCAATTAGTTAACTGTTGCTTCTAACCACCCCATGTTGAGGCATGTGGAGTGGCTGGAGTGGTCTTAAGGTGCCAAAAGACTGGACAGGAAGACTGTAGACAGTTGCAACTGGTTTTCTTTTATTTTCTAGCAAAATGTGTAGGCTTTTTACAGTCCCAAAAATAAGACACATAAAAATGTGAATAAAGTAGAAAAAAATAATAAATACCTTTTCCAACATCAAAAAAACAAAGAAGAAACTGAACCCTTGCACGGGCATGTTAGCATTAGCATGACTGGGAGGCAGCCCAGCCTGCTCTCGTTACAAATCCTGTGGTTTTATGTGGTAATTTGGTCGTACCACATTTTATGTTAACGTTTGTGGTAATGGTAAATTGTTTGGTAGCTGTATACCACTGGAATCCAGGTTTATGTGGTAATCATGTGGTCCTAGCCGTACCTCAGGTTTTTTGACTGGAACTATATGGTCCTAAGGTACATATTGGTTAACTACTTGTCCAGTGGTAATTGAAACAATAAATAGGAGTTATTGGCATACTGTCATTAAAATCAGATGAAAAATTACATGGCTGTAAGGTATTAATTACAACAACAACAACAAACAAACTCTTTATATTATTATATTAAAATGTGTTTTTCCCTACCAAGCAGTTTTCTTTCGTTTGTCTCTGGCATCTAGCCTCCCTCAAGGTCTTCACCTCCACCCCTAGATGCAGACACATTACTTTCTCTGAAAAATACAAGTAAAGACATTATATAGATAAGGGTTCATGCACATTTCGTTGGCTCCTGAGTGGTACAGCGGTCTAAGGCACTGCATCTCAGTGCTAGAGACGTCAACACAGACCCTGGTTCAATTCCAGGCTGTATCACAACCGACCGTGATTGGGAGTCCCATAGGGCGGCGCACAGTCGTCCGGGTTTGGCCGGAGTAGTCGTCATTGTAAATAAGAATTTGTTCTTAACTGACTTGCCTCGTTAACTTTTTGACAGATGGAATGTCATGACATTTCTATGACTTCTCCATGACTTTTTAATAGATGGCGTCTTTATGTATATATGAAAGGTAAGCATAAATGTGGTATTAAAGGGACATTTTAAAAATGTTCATATATACTTCATATTCATCATCTCCAGCCCCGCCCCAATATCAACATATATGAAAATGGCATTTCTATGTTTTGTAGTAAAAAATAGAGAAAGAGAAGTGATTCCAATGACATCATCAACCAATTAGTATGCAATTAGTAGGCAATTAGTAGACAATTAGTATGTAATTAGTAGGCAATTAGTAGTCAGTTAGTAGGCAATGCCTACTCACAATTGGTCAAAAACACACGATGTGAAGTTAGCTAGCTAATAGGAAGATAGTTAGCTTATGATGTTTGATTCACTTAGCTGCACAGTAAAGTTAGCTAGTTGATGATATTTGATTAGCTACACAGTAAAGTTAGCTAGCTGATGATATTTGATTAGCTGCACAGTAAAGTTAGCTAGCTGATGATATTTGATTAGCTACACAGTAAAGTTAACTAGTTGATGATATTTGATTAGCTGCACAGTAAAGTTAGCTAGCTGATGATATTTGATTAGCTGCACAGTAAAGTTAGCTAGTTGATGATATTTGATTAGCTACACAGTAAAGTTAGCTAGCTGATGATATTTGATTAGCTGCACAGTAAAGTTAGTTAGCAGCTCATACACAGTGGCCTATCTGTTTGCTTTACTTTCTCTATCAGGATATTACAGCATTGGTTCCACTCTACACTCGTAATAGTAAAGGTGCCTGGAAGAACCTTTTATGTTTAAAAATAATTACCACACCGGTGGAACCTTTCCAGGTCAAAAAGGTTCCATGAGGAACCCCTCTGAGAGGGTCTTCGAGGAACCTCTGTGTAAAGGTTGAAACCGGAACGTTTTTAAGATGGGAGAGGTTAAATTATTTTCCTTTTTAATAGTATATTGTAGTGGTGGCAGCCTATCAGAAGATTGGAAGCATGGCTTATTGGAGGCATGGCTTTCGGATAGTTATTTTTGGCCAACCCTGATCATCATGTTAAGTTTGTACACTGCACATTTCTATTTTCCTTGAATATTTATGCATATTACATATTCAAATATAACATTATTAAGGTTGCTGATTACATATAGTCATAAAATGGTAACTATTCCAACTTTTTTCCAGCCATAGTTTTCTTCACTGGGCTTTCCGTAGACCTTTGCATTAAGTCTTTTGCCGTTTGTTTAAACAATCAATCAATTAAACACTTACCTCACACCCAACTGCAGTCAGTGTATGAGAGTGATCTATTGTAAATGTTTAACTCAGGTCGTTATTGCAAAAGAGAATGTTTTCTCAGTGACTTACCTAGTTAAATAAAGGCTGTTGGGTGATAGATTATCTCTATTGTCTATTTCTCCTAATATAAATTCAATAAACATCCCACCGCTTTCTTGATAATGGTCTTCTCAGATGGGAGGGGCCTCTGTTGTGTGTTGCTGGCCTGTGCATGAGGCCCCTCCCTCTTGGAGTACTCCTCCTGTCCTGGTAGGTGGATTAATGAGGAATGAGGAGCTGTATTCTTCAGAACACTTACTTATGCCCTGCTGCTTCCAACTGACGAAGGAAGGTCCACACTCACTCTGAGGTAAGCTAACAGATCTACTCATTCATTCAGAAAAAGCAGTCATCAGCAGGATACTGTGTGAGACTACGCATTCTGACCTTTCATATTTAAGTGTGTGTTGCAGTTCATTTGAGTAATTCAGTGAAAGTAATTTAATAATGATCAATGAATAATAACAATATGCTTTATTGCAATTGTGTTTTGTCATTTGCAGGAATACACCTTCAAACCATACTATGTTAACCTAAGCAAATGTTGAACAAAATAAACATGCTTGTTTAACTAGGTCAAGAGGTGCAGAAGGACAGGTTTTGTTTTAATCCCAGCACCACAGCAACAGAAACTGTCTTGGTGTTCATGTTCTCATGGAACTATTTAACCATAGCAAGTCATAAAAACATAGCTAGGATTGTGCCTTGCCTTAGGGGGAACGGCTCAGTAGAGACTGAGAGTAGTGAGGTGCTTGGGGCGCAGTGCCAATATGTTGGGGTAGATCAACATCTCACCCTCAGACACTAAAGGCAACATGCTACGTAGAAAGTAGCAGCATAATGCATTCTCACTGTTCCTAATTAAGGGTTATTGGTTAGTTAACCTACTGAATCGATATGCTTCAGTATACACATTTCTCCATGTAAGAATGTGCAGGATAGGTAATACACCGTGGTTTGTATTATCTCCATGTAAGAATGTGCAGGATAGGTAATACACCGTGGTTTGTATTATCTCCATGTAAGAATGTGCAGGATAGGTAATACACCGTGGTTTGTATTATCTCCATGTAAGAATGTGCAGGATAGGTAATACACCGTGGTTTGTATTATCTCCATGTAAGAATGTGCAGGATAGGTAATACACCGTGGTTTGTATTATCTCCATGTAAGAATGTGCAGGATGGGTAATACACCGTGGTTTGTATTATCTCCATGTAAGAATGTGCAGGATAGGTAATACACTGTGGTGTGTATTATCTCCATGTAAGAATGTGCAGGATAGGTAATACACCGTGGTTTGTATTATCTCCATGTAAGAATGTGCAGGATAGGTAATACACTGTGGTTTGTATTATCTCCATGTAATAATGTAAAGTGAATGAAACAACAACGTGTTCTGTATCTGAATTAATTCAAATCAGTGGTTATGTAAGCTCTTTCAAAGCAGGTATTTGCTCTGTGTGCTTGATTTTGTGATACGTCATCCATATAAAGTATTGGTAGTGTATTACCTTTTATTTACCCAGAGTTCAAATCTATCATCACAAACAATAGGTGACAGATCAGACTGAGTGCTCTATTCAATCTGTACTGCTGAAGCGTTACAGATTGTGCGATACATTTAAAGGTAATTTCCGATTCAGCCGACATATGCAGTATTTATTGTGAATGCAGTCTCCGGTAACGTGGGAACATTGCCTTTAAATTTCAATCATGCTGTAATACTGAACTTCTGCGTTACGGATTGAATAGAGCCCTGTGTCTACTGTTTAGGAATCAGGCCAATCTACAGTGAATGGGGGCAGTTAGCATAGATGGCATTATAAAGTCCAGGGTGGTTTGTGTTCGTATCTCTGTGTAACAAGATAAAGTGACTGAAACAAGAATATGTGTTCTGTATCTTAATTCATTCAAATCAGTGATTATACAAGCTCTTTCAAAGCAGGTAAGCCTATTTGCTTTGTGAGCTTGATTTTGTGTTTACTCCATATGGTGTTTGAGGAAGTTGTTGGCTACTTTGCAGTCATCCTTGACATGAGGATGCAGTTATACCAGTGGTTATCAAGATGCTCAGAATGAAAACTTATTGACTTTCAGCAGGCAAACAATTTGACAGTTTTTTAAATATTTGGTCAATATTACCACTGCACTACATCACATATCAGATGACTATGCAATTTGAAAAGGTCTACAACAGGGGTATTCAACTTTTACCCTACGAGTTCCGGAGCCTGCTGTTTCCTGTTCTACCTGATAGTTAATTGCAAGCACCTGGTGTCCCAGGTCTAAATCAGTCCCTGATTAGAAGGGAACAATGACAAAATACAGTGGAACTGTTTTCGAGGTCCAAAATTTAGTTTGAGGGGCCTACAGTATCCTTGTAAGAAAGAACAACAGCCGTGTTGTTAATTTAACATTATAAAACATGATAAAGTGGGAAAAACATTGGATTACCTCTGAGTCTGTGAAAGGCTTCAGCCCTGGAAATACCTCCCACAGAGTCTTTCATCTCACAAATGACAACTGTGACCAGTGTGTTTGTTCAGAGAGATTCAACAGAAACAGTCACTTTATGGCTAAACTAGACCACTGACAGTCCTGTAGCTGATGACACAATGCCTACGTCCCAAATAACATCCTACTCCTTGTATAGTGCACTCATTTTGATCAGGGCATATAGGGCTCTTGCCAAAAGTAGTGCACTATGTAGGGATTAGGGTGACATTTGGGACGCATCCAAAGCTGATGACGCTGGCAAAAGGTGATGACTCTGACACACAGAAGAAAGAGATACTAGTGATATAATTGCTGTATTTATCGGCAGTGGTAAACATGTAATTACTTTGTCGTAACGGTTTATAACCACACGTTCTCAAAAAACATAACAAAACAAAAAACAGACCATGTATTCAGTTTATCAAGCAGCTAACTATTAGAATCAGGTGTGCTATATTATAGGGTTGGTGCAGAAACCTACAGGACGGTAGAGCTCCAGGAACAGGGTTCAACAGCCCTGCTTATTGCATTGGGGCTTGTTCAGTCTGTGTAAGGCCTGGACAACACGATAAATGTCAAATGTCAACGGCTAAAACATGCTGTCCTCTGCCCTACAGGAAATGGCATGCAAGTTTGGGACATATCTAGCTTTCTTCTTTCTCCTGGCTAGTCTGGCTGTCATCATTACTATATCTGTGATCCAGGGTCATAAGCGGATCTTTGAGTCACGTCTGAAGGTAAAAACAACAACCCCATTCCTGATCCTTCTCTGCTCAAATACCTGTTGACATTGTAAAATGTCTGCTAAATGACTAAAATGTAAATGTATTACCTTGTATTTACCCAGACATCAAGACAATCACCACAAACAGAAGGCGATAGATCAGACTGGGTCTCTACAGCCTGTTTAGGAGTCAGGCCAAACTACTGTGAATGGGGGCAATTAGAATAGATGGCATTATAAAGACAAGGGTGGTTTGTATTCAAGGATGAAGGGACAATTGACTAGTTGACTTGATACAGGGTTAATACATTATGTCCTATTAATCAAATGAGTCATAACGTTTTGAAATGTTCCCTTCTCTCAATATAAGAGAAGGGAAAACGCACTGCAGGAACTGAGACTCTGAGGTTGGTTCAAATAGTATTTGTTTTCTTTCCCATTTATTTTTGCCTGATGCAATGGAATGGTACTAATGGAAGTAGTCCACAAAAGTGCAAACCCTGCCGATCTGGCACCAGGGCAGGCTCAACCAAACTCTCAAACATAGCAAATACTTGGCCCATTTGAATCCAGTTCTGGATCTGGAATGTGTATTATTGCTGCCTTTTTTATTTTATTTTATTAGGCAATGGTGACAGCTAATCTTACTGGGGTCTGACACATAATGAAAAATACATTTACAATTTGCATACATTTAAAAACATTAACATGTAGTGTACATGTGTGCTTGCATCTATCAGTACATGTCAGTACATACAAACAACAAATACACACAATCAGTCCTTTTGGACTGATGTGAGGACAAACTTGAACCAGACTCTAGTTCCAGAGGGCAGAGCAAAACAATTCTATGTCTTTGTCTTTATGCCTGAGTGAGCATTTCTTGTGTTTACAGAGTAGCTTTTATGTATTCAAGTTTTGTCCCTGTTCTCAGCTTTATGGAAGTAATGATCATACCGTAATGGAGTGCAATCGTTATGCTTTTAGCCAATCAGGAGCAGAGTGCAATAATTGTGTGATAATTGTGAGATATTTGATGGACTGTACTTTAGGGGATAGTGGTTGTTTATCATAACATAAATGATTGCCTTTCATTATACAACGATTATGTGTGTGCCACTGCATAATTTCTTGATCTAATATAACAGCAGACGAGAGTATGTCTTCTCTCCTTAGGTTCAGATCCATTATTACTGTATCAATTGACTTTGCTGTGTACAGTATACAGGTGTAAGATCTTAATTTGACCAGTTTTGTCTCAGGAGCAAAATACTTCTGCAGCAGGAGGATTTGATTACCCCCCCCCCCCAAAAAAAAACGGGAATTATCTTTTGATAGGCTAGAGTAGGCTATAATTTAGGTGTAGCCTACAGTTGCATTTCGGATACACTTGTATGTCGTAGTAGAGACCAATATCTATCTTGTGTTATCAAGCTAAATAAAACAACAGTTGTGTTTTTGTACATTTGAATGTTGCAGCAGTAGGACCTACAGTAGTAGGACATTTTTTCTTTCTGGTGCTTTAGCGTTTGAGTGCGTGAGAGAGAATTAGAAATGTGGGTTTTCAGTGAATTAATGTAAATCACAAGGCTTATTAGAATCTCCTGAGGCGCAGGAACATTCTAAGCGACAACAAAGTGATCAAATTAAGAAAAAACATCTGTATATGAACTAGCATCTTGGAAATGTAGTGTGATTTTCCTTCTCTCCTGTGCAGTATGGCATAGTAATCGACGCAGGCTCCTCCCGCTCTACTGTGTATCTATATCAATGGCCAGCCGAGAAGCAAAATAACACTGGGATGGTGAGCCAGACACTCAGATGCATGGTCGCTGGTGAGTCTGTATTTTTATTGGCCCAACTAGGGTTGCAAAGGGTCGGGAACTTTCCGGTAAATTTCCATAATTTTTCCAGAGATTTTTCATGGGAAGTTAAGCATGTTGCATTTAGTGTCTGAGGGTGAGATATTGACCTACCCCAACACATTGGCACTGCGCCCCAAGCACCTCACTACTCTCAGTCTCTACTGAGCCGTTCCCCCTAAGCACTTTTTTGTGGGATACACATAAGGTAATTCTAGGTCTTGTGGCATATTTTGGTTAAACTATCTCCAATTCAATGGAATTGCAACCCTCTGCATGCACAGTGCATTCTTCAATCACATGTGCTGTGAACTCTTCCATCACATATAAAGCTGATTCTCAAGATCTTGCACACTATTGAGATGCTATTGAGCCCACACTACTACACTGTCTGAGCCAAGGACTACATGCTTTCTGGTAAGTTTTGATTACAATACTGGGTGGGGTGAATATATTATATATGACATAAATTATTTTTGTTTTAACTAGTAAATAGTAGCCTACAGCAAAGTGTGTTTAAATAATTTCTAACTTGTTAATAATTTCTGCTAGTTAGTTTTTGCTACCATGTGGGTTTTAGCTTGCTTGAGCCTGCTAACTGAGGAGTGTTAATTCACCTGTTTCCATACATGTTTCATTTAAAAAAAATTATCTTACAAAGGAGTTGTTTAATCTAACTGATTAACTATTTATTTTGGGCTCCTGAGTGGCGCAGTGGTCTAAGGCACTACAGTACCTGGTTTGAATCCAGGCTGTATCACATCCGGCTGTGATTGGGAGTCCCATAGGATGGCGCACAATTGGCCCAGTGTCGTCCAGGTTTTGCCAGGGTATGCAGACATTGTAAATAAGAATTTGTTCTTTACTGACGTGCCTAGTTAAATAAAGGTTCCATTTAAAATATATATATTTTTTTATCTGTACATGGAATTGTATTTATTTTTCTCATTTTTTTCTAATCTTTACAGGAAAATGCCACTATCTGATGTGTGGAGACATTTCACTGCAGCTAATGTACTGGTGAAGGAAAAGTTGTGTACATTTGCAAATACTGTGCCAAATCATATGTGAAGATGCAGAATCATCTGGCAAAGTGCATAAAGATCCCTCAGCGCTCACAACAAGCAACCTCTGACAAAAGTCCCTCTACTTCTATTCAAGGTGAAAATGATGAAAAAGACACCTTATCGATAGAAACAGCTCATGGTCCTCCTGGAATCAGAAGTTTTTTTGACTTAATGGAGGAACGTAGTCAGAGAAATGCTGATGCAACTGGTTCACCTCTGATGCTCACAGGCAATGTGTATTGGAAGAGATTTCTGAATGTTCTTTGCCCAGCATACACCCCTCCAACCAGACATGCTTTATCTACTAATTTGCTGGATGCAGAGTTCAACAGAGTTCAAGTGAAGGTCAAGTAAATCATAGAGAAAGCAGACTGTATTGCAATCATCTCTGATGGGTGGTTGAATGTTTGTGGGCAAGGAATAATTAACTACATCATCTCCACCCCTCAACCAGTATTCTACAAGAGCACAGACACAAGGGCCAACACACACACCGGTCTCTACATTGCAGATGAGCTGAAGGCAGTCATCCATGACCTTGGACCACAGAAGGTATTTGCACTGGTGACAGATAATGCTGGGAACATGAAGGCTGCTTGGTCTAAAGTGGGGGAGTCCTACCCTCAAATCACACCCTTTGGCTGTGCTGCTCATGCATTGAATCTGCTCCTCAAGGACATCATGGCACTGAAAACAATGGATACACTCTACAAGAGAGCCAAGGAAATGGTTAAGTATGTGAAGGGTCATCAAGTTATAGCAGCAATCTACCTCGCCAAGCAAAGTGAGAAGAATAAGAGCATCACATTAAAGTTGCCCAGCAACACCTGTTGGGGTGGTGTTGTCATCATGTTTGACAGTCTCCTGGAGGGGAAGGAGTCTCTCCAAGAAATGGCCATATCAAAGTCTGCCGATATGGACAGCCCCATCAAGAGGATCCTCCTGGATGATGTATTTTGGGAGAGAGTGGTAAGCAGCCTGAAACTCCTGAAACCTATAGCAGTAAACATTGCACGGATTGAGGGAGACAATGCCATCCTGTCTGATGTTCAGACTCTGCTTGCAGATGTAAGAGAAGAAATCCGTACTGCCCTGCCCACTTCACTGTTGCTCCAAGCAGAGGAAACTGCAGTTCTGAAATACATCAAAAAGCGTGAAGACTTCTGCCTGAAGCCCATACACGCCGCAGCGTACATGTTGGACCCCAAGTATGCCGGCAAGAGCATCCTGTCTGGTGCTTAGATCAACAAGGCCTATGGTGCCATCACTACCGTGTCTCGCCACCTTGGCCTCGATGAAGGCAAGGTTCTTGGCAGTCTGGCAAAGTACACTTCCAAGCAAGGGCTTTGGGATGGAGATGCAATATGGCAGTCGTGCCAACATATCTCATCAGCCACCTGCTGGAAGGGATTTTGTGCATCTGAGGCTCTTTCCCCTGTTTCCTCCATCATCCTCCAAATCTCACCAACATCAGCCACCTCAGAGCGCAACTGGTCCTTGTTTGGGAACACACACACCAAAGCACGCAACAGGCTGACCAATAAAAGGGTTGAAAAATTGGTTGCCATCTGGGAAAATGTGAGACTTTTTGAGCCTGACAACGAGCCATCCTCAACAAGGTTAGAAAGTGACAGTGAAGATGAGGCCTCAGAGTCTGATGTTCAAGAGGTGGACATTGAGGAGGTCCAGGGAGAAGACATGGAAGACTGAGAGGAAGACAACCAAAGCTTTAGTTTCTAGACTATAATTTTACAGATGTATGTTGAAAACGTTTTTGGGAGAGGCGATGGATCATTGGGGATCATTCAATATTCCCTTTCTGTTGTTCAGTGAAATCATCCAATGTGAAGAGTCAACTAATTTAATAAAATTTAAATTCGTAACTAAATTGTTTTTGTTTTTTTCTATTGGAAGAATTTAATAATTTGAAATTATGTTGATTTATGATAAGGTAAAAGGTATATGTTTCTGTCTCCATATGATATGGTAAATATATCCAATGCAAAAAACATCTACATTTAAATGGTATTAATATGAAATTGCATATATTCCCATTAATTCCCATATATTCCCATTAATTCCCATATATTCCCGTTAATTTCCACAGAAAGTTTCCACCTCTAAATATTCCCCCAAAATGTGCAACCCTAGGCCCAACCCTCTTCGGAGGACAAAAGTAACTTTATTTTCACAGCTATTTTCTGAAATATACATTTTACATACATGCACAGTATTACAAAATGTATATTTTTTTTATATACACATTAAATGTGAATATGTAGTATTGGGACAAATCCGGTGTACATGATAGTGTTTTCGGTCCTAACTATTATAGAGCATGATCTTTTAATCCCACCCCTCAGCTACTCTCAGCCCATCCAACCTAACTCCGTAGACCACCCTCTCTTGATTTCCATGTGACATCTATTTTTCAACTGTGCTGTGATGTTTTCACAAATGTTGACACTGGCATTGTGCTGGAGATAATGAAAATGAGGCTGAAACGTGGTGAAATTGCCCTTTATGCACCTTGTGTAAAAACACTATAAATATAATCCAGTTTTGTATAGTGATGCAGTCTAGCTAGCTAGTGCACAATTTCCTTGTGACTTGGAGAATAAGTATTGTATGACTCTTATTTGATTCCCCAGGCACTGGTATCTCGGATATGTTAGTTGACGATGCACAGGACCAACAGTCCTGGGCGTCAATCAGAGAATGCATGAACAACATCACAAAAAACGTCCCCGCAGACCAACACAATTCAACCATCCTTTACCTTGGGGCAACTGCTGGGATGAGACTGCTACAGTGAGTTGTGGTTTTGTCTTCCTCCAGTATGAGCAGTATAGTCTATCTGGCTGACCTATCTAAATTGTTGCACACCTGGGAATGGATCCATGGTAGATACAGGCGTAGTCATGTAAGCATGCACTAATAGGTTTTACACCATATTTAATCAACCTACTGTAGGCCTATCATTGATCTCTAAATTCTCCACTGGACTGTGAATAATATATAACCTTAAAATGTATCTCTCTCTTGTTTGCAAGTTCACAGAATGAAACAAAATCCAATGAGATCTTAAGGAACCTGCAGAACTACCTCCAATCTCTTCCGTTTAACTTCCAAAATGCCTCCATCATGTCAGGGGAAGAGGAGGGGCTGTACGGCTGGATCACCGTCAACTACCTGATGGGAAACTTCCTGGAGGTACATTACAATTTTACATTAACTTCAAAACCTACTGTTGTGTTGGTAACTGTCAGTAATGTGTGTAACTGTTAGTAGGACCTTTTTACGGTTCTATTGTTTTTGTGTTAAATGTGTATAGTTCAGTTCTTGAGCTGTTCTTGTCTATTGATGTTCTCTATTATGTCAGGTTTTATGTTTTGTGTGGATCCAAGGAAGAGTGACTGCTGCTTCAGCAACAGCTGTAAAGAATAACTTTACATACATTTGACCTTTCAACCAAATAAAGGACATTTGACAGTAAACATTGTTTATATACTGTATATATACATTTACTGGAGGGGATACTTTTTTTTTTCTTCAGCTACCCTCAACCCTCCCATTTACCCTTCAGTTACCCTCAACCATCCCATTTACCATTCAGTTACCCTCAACCCTCCCATTTACCCTTCAGCTACCCTCAACCCTCCCATTTAACCTTCAGCTACCCTCAACCCACCCATTAACCCTTCAGCTACCCTCAACCATCCCATTTACCCTTCAGCTACCATCCCAATCACCCTTCAGTTACCCTCAACCCTCCCATTTACCCTTCAGCTACCCTAAACCCACCCATTTACCCTTCAGTTACCCTCAACCCACCCATTTACCCTTCAGCTACTCTCAACCCTCCCATTTACCTTTCAGCTATATTTTTTTGAAAAATAATTTGATTAATGTTTGTCTTCAATGCAGGGCCGACATACAAGTTCCTTAGCTTTTACAATAATTAAAATAAGATAGTTTTGTGGCTCTACATTGAAGCTTTTTGAGGGCCATGTATGAAGCGATCCATTGAACCCTTCAATATAGCACTATTTCTTCTAGCAGTGTAGGGTTTTTAACAGAATGCATTTATCACAAGACAGTACAGTTCTTATCATTGTGTTACATAAAGATCAGAACTGATTCAAAAACAATCTATCCTCTGTTTTGTAGAGAAACATATGGAACATGTGGGTGCGGCCTGCTGGAGGGAGGATGGTGGGCTCCATGGATCTAGGAGGGGCGTCCACCCAGATAGCCTTCACCCTCCCAGATCCCAACGCCTGGGGAACAGACATTGTACGTGTCTCCCTCTATGGCTACGAATACAACATCTACACACACAGCTTCCTGTGTTATGGGAAGAACGAGGCAGAGAAGAGAGTCCTCGCTGCTTTAGTGAAGGTACTGTGTAAAGGAAATCTGGGTTTACTTCAAATAGTATTTGTTTTCGTCCAAATACCTGATTGCCTGGAGTGTTGAATGGGCTGGGTTTGGAGTTTTGGGACAATTCTAGCGGTAAAGTAGTTGAAAGAAAATAAATACTATTTGAACCCAGAATCTGTTATGATGTCATCACTCACATTAATTCCTGGCAGCTTTGTCAAAATGATGATGATGATGCCTTTATAATTAGCTAAGTGACTGTTTTTGTGTAATTAATGCAATCCTTCTGTTTAAGTCCAACATCCATTTTTTACAACATCCATTAATATCTACCACATCCTAAGAAATCTGAGGACACCTCATTAACATGACACTTTACTGTCTCTCGGAGATGAGGCAAAGTGCATTATGGTATTAACCGTATTGATCTGTCCATTTCTATATGGTTTGTTTTGCATGCTTGGCGAAAAGTGTCTTGTTTTTCTAAGATGATAGATAATGCATTCACTGACGACAACCATTTTGAGGAGACAACAATGTAAATAGTGGTTCCATTTACCATTCAGCTACCCTCAACCATCCCATTAACCCTTCAGCTACCCTCAACCATCCCATTTACCCTTCAGTTACCGTCAACCATCCCATTTACCCATCAGCTACCCTCAACCCTCCCATTAACCCTTCAGCTACCCTCAACCATCCCATTTACCCTTCAGTTACCCTCAACCATCCCATTTACCCATCAGCTACCCTCAACCCTCCCATTAACCCTTCAGCTACCCTCAACCATCCCATTTACCCTTCAGTTACCCTCAACCATCCAATTTACCCTTCAGTTACCCTCAACCATCCCATTTACCCATCAGCTTCCCTCAATCCTCCCATTTAACATTCAGCTACCCTCAACCATCCCATTTACCCATCAGCTTCCCTCAACCCTCCCATTTACCATTCAGCTACCCTCAACCCTCCCATTTGATCTGTCCATTTCTATATGGTTTGTTTTGCATGCTTGGCGAAAAGTGTCTTCTTTTTCTAAGATGATAGATAATGCATTCACTGAAGACAACCATTTTGAGGAGACAACAATGTAAATAGTGGTTCCACATTACTTATAGTTGTTCTTATACCTGTGTAGCCTTGTAACGCTGTAACTACTACAGTAGAAAAGAGGTTCAAGCTCAGCTATTGATCCTTTGGATTCCTTTTTCATGAATGTTAAAGTGACATACTGTAAATACTTTAACTGTACTCTCTTTATCTCACTGATCAGAACTCTGAGAACTCTACACATGTGACCAACCCCTGCTTCAATCTTGGCTACAACATGACTGTGTCGGCTGAGTCCATCTTTGGGACTGAGTGCATAGAGACGCCTGCCGACTACGACCCAAAGCAGATGATCACCCTGAAGGGGTCATCAGACAACGTAGCCTGTAGGGCCGTGGTGCAATCCATTTTTGACCTGACCTCCTGCACGAAGAACTGTTCCTTTGACGGAGTTTACCAACCATCCGTGGGACCCGGGGACTTTCTGGTACACCCACGCACACAAACACACACACGCACACACAAACACACAGACACACACACAGAAACAGACATACTGTATATTTGGGGCATATTTTGCAGTTATCCAATAACTATTGTGTCTGTCTGAGCGCCTAACCCGCTTTGTGTTCCCTCCCTCAGGCCTATGCTGGGTTCTTTTACACTGCTCAGGCTCTTGGGCTGAAAGGCATTTCACAACTGGACCAGTGGAACTCCTCTACCTGGGAATTCTGCTCCTGGGACTGGCCCACCGTGAGTCAATGTTGTTGTTGTCGTTGTTATAGTGGTTGTTGTTGGTGGTCATTCTGCTCCATGGTCTGGCCCACCGGGAGTCCTTTTATACTGACAGATACTGATGTAGGATCAAGCATAGAAGTAAAATATGAGTAAATAGATGTTCTATTTAATGATGTGGGGTAAGCTGACTCAACTTGAGAAAGGGTGGCCATGCATTCCATGGCTATTGGGATCTGTAGGTATATAAACAAGAGGACAACAGGTCAACCGTACTGAACCATCTGAGGTTCACTTATGAGGAACTACACACAGAGACATCATTTGTAAGACAGGGGTGCTTTCCAACAATTATCTAGGCTATTGCAATGTATTATTAGAAATGTAGAAATAGAAAAAATTGAATGAATAGACAAATGGCATGTAAATGTTTTCTTTTTTTTTTTTTTAAGCTCAAGCTCAAAAAGGGCTGGATAACTGAAAAATACAGAAAGTCCTACTGCTATTCTGCACATTACGTCCAGACATTACTTGTAAATGGCTACAAGTTCAATAAAGACACTTGGAAACACATCGACTTCCAAAAACAGGTAAGTGTGGCAGAATACAGCCAAGTACCTTGGAGGATCCAAACACGTGCTTCCAAATGAAAGTGCAAAACTTGTCATAGTTTGTAGTTGTGATCAAATGTTTTTATGGTCATGTACTGTACTGCAAAAAGAGAAACATGCAAGTGGAAAGTGATTGATTTAATTGGAAACCATATATAAATGGTGGGTATACTATTATTAACAGTGGCCAAGATCGTGACAAGGAAGAGGCTAGAATCGTTTCCTATGCCCAGAGGAAATGGAACTCGTGATGAAAGTCCAATGAAGTGTAACATCAAGAATGTATTTCAAAATCAAAGCACAACACAGACTGGTTACAGTAGTTTGACATGATGAAAAATGGGGTATTTGTCCCCCAAGAAGACGATTCTCTGTTTTTGATTCTTACAAACAAGCGAGCTACTGTCTCTCTGTCCTTTGTGTTTTGGGTGTCAGGAGAATTTGATGCCATTTGTCCCCTTATCTGGAGGGGTTGAAAGAGATGACTTATTCAGTGGAAGGAAAGACAGAGTCATTTTCCCCCTGGGGGGCATAGTTTGCCTCAATTATTGATAAACGGCAAACGTTGTTCCAACTTGTAATGTTCATTATGCATTAGTGCCTTTTCCAATGTAACATTTTAAAAATATATATCTCTGATGATTCCCTTTGATGTTAAAAAAGCAGGCAATTTCGAAATTTGGTAGTGCGTTAGCAGTTCTACAGTTCTACTAGTAATCATCACCAAATTACCAACCGGGCACGCAGGGCATGTGCCCAGGAGCCCTGACCTCTAGGGGGCCCCCATTGATTTTATTAGTCACTCAGAAAACATATGAACATGGCATAAGTCATGGCAAAAGGTGTAGAATTACAGGGAATTAGCTTTAAAACTGCAAAAGGTGGGTGATGGGGGGCACTAAAATATTTTGGGCTTCCCAACCAAATCTTGATTTCGGCCCCCAAAATGGTGCTTCTGACTGATGTTTTCCTGAACTTTCCAATACCTTCCTGATGCATTTCAGTTACTTCCTGATGCAAATATAAATTGTTACACCTTTCCTATATTGAAGTTATGACCCTTATGAACATATACATTTTGTTGCAGTTTCTGTGCCACAACTGTTAAATTTTTTCATACATCTTTAATACTGGTAATAACAATGTGTTGATAGGTGTCGATTTAAATGGCTGCAATTTGATTAATGTTTGAAGTGTTATTTTATGATTGCTTACTAAAAAGCTATTGTTTAAATACCCTAAAAAATTATTGTTTACCTTTCTTTTTTTCTAAATAGATAATGTCTGCGGCCCACCACTCAGATTTTATTTTGGCCTACCAAGCCCAAAAGTTTGATCACCCCTGGTGTAGGGGCTATGGTGTAGGGCAGGGGTTCCCAAAACTTTTTGGCCCGTGACCCCATTTTGATATCAATAAAATTTAAACCACCCACCATGCAAAAAAAGTGACGTAATCAACAGACAATATTTACTTTTTTAATGGTTGCTATGACAGTTTATTACAAATCAGTCCGACCGAACTTCAATCTTAAGGAAGTATAGTTTGAATTGACTGAATTCCATCAGAAAGGTATTGGGAGCTTCAGAAGATCATTAGAGGCAATAATGTTGTATGATCTTCTGTGTAGAAAAGAACACATCATTGATGTTCTTTCCCCCCCCCACTCTGATTTAGTGCCTAGTCTTGTCCACTCTGTTCTAATGAGGCTTGTGGACAACATAGAGGGTTGTGTTCCTGAGAGTCTCATCTTTCAGTGATGGGGTCATAATATTTTGTAGCTTAAACGGTTCAATAGATAGAGCCACATGTGTACGCAGAAAACAGAAACCACTCTGTAACTGACACAATGAATCAAGCGACCCCGGTTTAATTTCACTCGCAACCCCTTTTTCAAATCAGCCGACCCCTAGTTTGGGAAACACCTGTCTGTTTTAAGTGAGCCTGTCTGTCTTCAAACTGTCTCGTCAATCCTCTACTGTGTGGCGCGCCCCCTACGAGTCGGCAGGGGGGCGTGGGGGTAAAATAACCCGAGTGATAAATGGTGTATGGTGTAGGTATGGTGTAGGGGCTAGTGGTCAGTAGTCTGTTTTAAGTGAGTCTCTGTCTGTCTGTACTTACGCTGTCTCTCTGTCCCCTCCAGGTACATAACACAAGTGTAGGCTGGAGTCTGGGCTACATGCTACATACATCCAACATGATCCCTGCTGAGGCCAAGCTGGTGCGTCTGCCCATGGCCAACTCTGTGTTCGGTGGCCTCCTCTTCCTCTTCACCGCCCTCAACATCGTCAGTGTCATGTTCCTGATCATCAAGGCTGTGCGCGCCTGCTACTGACCCCCACTAGAGGGCACAGTGTTCAAATTACAGTTACACCTAGGTTTGCAAAATTTCAGTAACTTTCCCCAAATGTGGTTTTCCAGAAATCCCGGTTGGAAGATTCCTGGAATCAGGAGGGAATGAGCAGGAGATCTGGGAATCCTCCAACCTGGATTTCTAGAAAGCCTTGGAATTTGGGGAAAGTTACAGCAATTTTGCAACCCTAGTTACACCCGATGGAGGAAAGTGCTTCTGGCCTCCACCTGGTCCCACCCAGACATAGTTATAGCAGGCAACAATAGAACATGGACAGGTGCAAGGTATTATCACCAGATATTATCATCATCAGTTAAAGAGATTGAACAGGATCTTAAGGCCCACATGCAGTCTTGTTCATTTTATTTTAAAAGCATCACTATATGTCTAATAAATCCCTGTTTGTGTTTATTTCATGAAAATAACTCCAAATATATTTGTTATTATTTATTTCCCTGAGCCTCCTTTAGCCATTGAAATGCTCAGTCTGATCGTGTGGGCGTGTTAATACAAGTTTAAATATATTTACATAGACAGCCCTGATTGGCAGATAGGATCGTCTAGACTCTAGAGCCTACCCTCTTACCCCTTCAAAATAGGAGGATACATAAAAGTTGACTGGTCATTGGTCAAAATAATCAGATCAGATTGTGATGTCATGCTGTTGACCTCATAGTGTAGAAAAAAAACATATATATGGGAAATCACGTTTTGACTGCACTGCCCCTTTAAGCACTTACAAATGCATAACATATTGTACAAATTGGAAATCGTAGCATATCTTATGCATTGCTGGGGAATTAAAAAAAAAACATTTTGCAAGAGCTATCATATCATATGAACTGGATGGCATTGTACACAATTGTGCACCATTTTCAGGGTATTTCGGGGTACTTTCAAAACTACTGGCTGGAATTATACAAAACATAATAATGCATCTTAAGCTGTTTAAAGGATCTCCATTCCATGTGTTTGTTTGAGTGTTTTCAGTGAGAAGATACACTTGAGGGTCAGTAACGCATTATAAGATCTTGTTCTGTGCTTTAGGCTCATCCCAAACAGACGAGATTAAGTGACTTCAAACGCTAAATTGGTATTTAAAGTAGGATACAAGGGAAGCATTAACTACATAATTAACTGTTGAGACAAAATTATCGCTGTTTGCACTAAAGTCATCAGCTATACAGTACTGTAGATCAGGAGGTTGAATGAAGGTTGAATGTAGTATGGTAAACACCTGAAATGACTCTAGCTACAATCTCTTAATTACATATTTTGCTGGATGGCATGGCATTATCGGTTATGTGGTCAATCTACCTCTGAGGTCTTGCATGTTTCTCGTCTGATGTACAATATCAGCAAATCATTGTCATACAATCATTTTTTGTTGGTTGAATGTTCCATATTACCAATAAACTGAACATTTCCCATGATGTTATCATCTCCAGACTCCAGCTTGTTATATCTGTTTCCTCCCTCTTCTTTACCTTACCCTACCTGTAGCCTGATTGTATGTGGTCAGATTCTCCACATTTCTCTCAAAGCGTGCACTTGTACACTCCCCTTCAGGAGAAGGGTGGAGAATTGGGATGCATTTCCCTTTTGTCTTCGTTTTTGACTGCAATTCAATGTGCCCTAGGTTAACATCTACCAGAAGGGGGCAGTCCTTGACCATAATGATTTACCTAGCGAGCCAAGTATTGAAATCCGTTGTCCGTTATCCTTTAATCCGTGCATGGTTGAAAAGCTCCTCTTCAGAAAAATCTAACAGTTTGTTCTTCATCTTTGAAGAGGATAGAACCCCATGGGTCAGTTTCCCAGAAACAGATCAAGCCTAGTGCTAAAACTAAAAATCACTTTCAATGGAGATTAGGTCTAGCCATTGAGCATGTTTTCTAAGACTTGGCCTAATTTCTGTCAAACAAAATAGCCCTATGTGTTATTAGTTAATGTTATAGACCTAATTGGTAAGGGATCTGTATTGGGGGAGACTAATACTTTAAAATTCAAGCACATTTCAAAGAGGATAAAAAGCAACATGAATTCGTTTATATTTCTCTCATCCATCAAGGCTATGGGCGTGTCTGTTATTCAAAGTATGCTTCATGACTAATTTTAAAACGTACTCTGCAATGTCAAGGCGCCTGTCTCCAATTTTTGGACAGCTAGACCACGCAAGCGCTGCGCGGGCATTCCGACTGCTCTCAAATTACAGAGCATTTGTAGTCTACCAAATACCCATCCAGTCCCAGAAAGAGGACTTTTACTGTGAAATAAACTTTCCAAACGCAGTGACGGCTGCTTGTGATATGTCTATGCTCCACTTTGCGGTAAAGCAAAACTGTAGGTTGGGCTTTCTTTTAGAGAAGTAAGTAGGCTACCATAAAAGTTTGAAGCCACTGAAACGTAGTGTAGTCTACTTAAGTATCGTACAATAATGACAACCGCAATGTAGCCTAAAGAAATAGATTAAAAAACATAGCTAAATTCAAATGCTCAAGTGATAGCCTATGGAAAAATAATTGTGGGGAAATTGGAGACTTTACGCACGCTGCATCTTCAGAACCAATGCTGTCCAGTCTTCAATAAAGTGTGTGTAACCATATCTACATGGTGTCATCGGACGTGTTTGCACTATAATAAAGGCTGTAAACGTTCCTTGTGGAATGCACCCGAGTGGTGAAAACGATGGTAAGTGTGGTTCATGTTTCCTTAAATTAGCATTCTCTTGCTGCCCTATAGCACAATTTGAAACTTTGTTTTGGGTTAAGCATCCACGTGAAAGTGGATTTGCATAGTCTTGCTGCAATTTTGTTTATTCTGTTCTGGTAAAAGCTCCAGAATACCCCAACTGCCAAACCGTTTGGCTAAAAAAGCAAAAACACTTATATCTGTAGGCCAGACTGTATCTGCAAGAGCAGACACGCTTTGACCTGCTAAATAAGTCGCCCAAATGATGTGTGCATTTATTTCATGTGACACAGAATTATTATCCTATTTTGCCTGATGGAAAAGAAGCAAGAAAGTGGTCAGCTCAGAGCAGTCATATTTTGACACATCAGCACCAAGAGCTGACTTCCACTATCCATTCTGTCTGTTGTGCACTGACTCCTGATCAGAGAAACTTGTGAAGTGTCATTACTTTTGGTAAAACAAAGTAGACTGTCAATCTCAACTGAATGTGTTACTGTGATACCATTATCAGCAGAATGAGTGGAGAGACCAGAAGTAATAAACATTTATATTCCGATAATCGTGCATGTTGAGAAAGCATTAGAACTTATTATCTTAATCTAATACAAAATATACTTAGAAAATGATATGTTCACGCCTTACAAATATTCAAGTTGATAGTAAACCCTCTTACATGTAGACAGGAGACCCTGGTTTGAACAGCTCCATGAAATCCAAGAATCACTCCAACTCATTCTCATGTATTGGACCTTAAATTAAGCATAAGGAGTATTGTGTCATGGATTTTACAACCTGTTATTTATTGTGTTAATTTTATATTTAGAGGAGCACTACTTCACTCGTGGCAAAAAAAAAGAAAGTGTTTGGCACCCTAGACTGTATCGTGATCAGCTCTGTCTGCATGTCTCTGTGCTCAGCCATAAACTCAAAGCTCAAGTGAGGTAGAGAGAGGGATATTTTCTCTTCAAACACAAGCATGCACTGACTTCAACCTCAACCTCAAGTTTGCCTCAAGTCATTCAAGGGGCCCCATTGGAATTCACTGCTGTACTCGGGCACCAAAAAAAAAAAAATCAAACCCCACAGGATATTGATTAGACACAAGGTTGTATTCTCAGCTGGGATTTCAGTTCCTGGGTTTGCTTTGAAAGTGAAAGCAGTGCCGTAACTTGTGCCTTTAAAGGGAGGGCCAACCGATGTCAAATACCATATTCCATGGCGGTATCGGGCTGGAGCAGAGCAGACGGGATGGAATGCTTGTTGCCTCAATGCATTATAAATGACCCATGTAATATTGACTTCCAAGTGAATCTGTTTGGAGAACAGGACTCCACACCACTGCAGTTCAGGGGGACAAAACAATGCCCTCTTAACATTAGGTTGCCCTTATGCCATAAACTAAAGAAAACTAAAGTGAAGTACTTAAAAGTATTGAATTGTGATGAAAAGACTGGAGTCAAATACAGTTTCATATTAGTCATAAATGGTTCTACAGTATCTGTGGGTCTCTTTATATGCGCTAGTAGGACTGTGTGAATATGCAAAATTACCATCCAAACACGTCTGAACTTCTATAACTCACACACTTTCTGGGTTTCAGTGTGTGCATCTATACACGTATACACTTCCATATAGGTTTCACTGTGCACTGTGCAGGAATTCTACCTAGTGAGCTGACCTTTTCACTGGGAAGAAGGAACATGTCATAACAGCTCAGAGCTCTGGCTATAAGCTCCTGTTTTATCAAGCCTGATGGGTTTGGAGCGTCTTTACATCTCCCAGTCCCAGAGAGCATTAGGGGAAAGATGGCTCCTTGTCAAAGGTTGGTGGTAAGATTAGAGCTGGTATGTGGCTGCAGGACTGTGTGTGGTACTGAGGTTTCCAGAGTGTGTTTATTGATGAAAAAACAGGTTGGTCCAACTGGGGACCAGGAAAAACGCTGATGGGTTGTAATCTCAGTAAACCACATAGAAAATACATTTGGAGGAGGGGAGGGGGGAGAGGAGAGGATGGGAAGGGAGGAGAGGTCTGGCAGGAGGTTTCTATCACCAAATAGTGGTGATTTTGTTTGGTAAATCAAGCTTTTGTCTTGTGTTTTTGTGTTACGATGATGAAAGAATGCAATGTTGCTTATTCTTCTTGGGTTCCTCTCTTGCCATGGTATGTCAGATTAAAAGCAGACAGACCTTCTTAAGTGTGCTCACACATTGCAGCCATATGGTTAGAACATTTTTGTTGGTGGATTAATGTTTTTCATAGCTGTAACTAAGGCCTGGAGTTTATAACATGTATCCCTAGGCACCATTCTTTAATTTACTAACATGCGTGATTAGTGGAAGCATGAAAATTATGTTTAGATTATGATTTCAACTTGCAGCAACTGAAAAGGCAAACATGCTCTCAAGATGGTCCCAGTGTGTGTGTGTGACATTTATCACTGTGCAGCCAGGGTCTGGCATGGGGCCTGAAAACTGCACAGCAGAGAGCAGCGCCTCACTGACTACTATTAGGGCTCCTGCTTAACGTCTGTGTGTGTGTGTGTGTGTGTGTGTGTGTGTGTATGTGTGTGTGTGTGTGTGTGTGTGTGTGTGTGTGTGTGTGTGAGTGAGTGTGTGCATGCGTGTCTAATAAATCACAAATGTATTCAGCCGGTTAAATGCATCAACAGTGAGCCCCATGGGACGTCAGTTGGCCAGCATTCATTTACATGCATAGAATACAATGTTATCAGCAGCTAGCCACACTGCCACAGTACAGTCAATTGACCTTAAGCAGTTGATACTGCAGGTGGGTGATATCAATTTGTAATTCAAAATCACTCTAGGACATGCTGCTCTCGTACATAATCTGAATTAACTGCAATATTTGACATTTAGTGAAAATAAAATGGACAATAGTGTCCTGTTCAAATTTCCATTGTTCTTTGGGTATAGCTTAAAAATTACTTATTGACCTTAATGTAGACTACACTGATCCTCTTGTCTTGTAGGCTTTACCTTGTAGATTTTCCTCTGACACAGTAGAGGAACACAAAGATACCCTTGGTGAATTTTTGGATCATTACTCTCCTGTATCTCACACATCCATCCATACAGTACTGCACATTCCATTTTAAGAAATTTCCCTTCGGGGATCAATAAAGTATCTATCTATCTATCTATCTATCTATCTATCTATCTATCTATCTATCTATCTATCTATCTATCTATCTATCTATCTATCTATCTATCTATCTATCTATCTATCTATCTATCTATCTATCTATCTATCTATCTATCTATCTATCTATCTCAGCCTGTCACACTTAAACGCGTTTACCACTGTCATTCAGAAAACCTGCAGTGAATTGACTCACTACTGTAATAACAGGATCTTGACAGCGATCCAGAGCTGTCCCACCTGTCTCTCCAGGCAGGCCCTGCTCTGCTTGCTGCTTCGGATGACATGTGTGCTTGTGTGTGTGTGTAGAAATGTGTAGTGGTCTCTATTTGTCTCTTTTGTGTCTGTGTTTACTTGATATAAGCAGCACTGGGCTGACTTCTTCAGTCTCACACTGTGTGTGAGTGAATCAGTGACTGCAGCAGATCGGCTGTTGTCACACTCTTATACTGAGTAATGACGCCTCTGCCATTGCAAAGAGGCGTCGCTGATTGTGCACATGTACACACACGCAGGCACACACACATACGCGCATACATACACAGACATGCATACACGTATACACACAGACACACACACACACACACACACGCGCGCACGGGACAGGCTAAGCAGCAGATGGTTGCCTCTCTTCTCCTCTTCCCCTTTCTATCTCCCCATCTTTCTCTCTCTCATATATATATATATATATATATATATATATTCAGTGGGGAGAACAAGTATTTGATACACTGCCGATTTTGCAGGTTTTCCCACTTACAAAGCATGTAGAAGTCTGTATATTTTATCATAGGTACTCTTCAACTGTGAGTGACGGAATCTAAAACAAAAATCCAGAAAATCACATTGTATGATTTTTAAGTAATTAATTTGCATTTTATTGCATGACATAAGTATTTGATACATCAGAAAAGCAGAACTTAATATTTGGTACAGAAACCTTTGTTTGCAATTACAGAGATCATACGTTTCCTGTAGTTCTTGACCAGGTTTTCACACACTGCAGCAGGGATTTTGGCCCACTCCTCCATACAGATCCTTCAGGTTTCGGGTTTGTCGCTGGGTAATACGGACTTTCAGCTCCCTCCAAAGATTTTCTATTGGGTTCAGGTCTGGAGACTGGCTAGGCCACTCCAGGACCTTGAGATGCTTCTTACGGAGCCACTCCTTAGTTGCCCTGGCTGTGTGTTTTGGGTTGTTGTCATGCTGGAAGACCCAGCCACGACCCATCTTCTAAGCTCTTACTGAGGGAAGGAGGTTGTTGGCCAAGATCTCGCGATACATGGCCCCATCCATCCTCCCCTCAATACGGTGCAGTCGTCCTGTCCCCTTTGCAGAAAAACATCCCCAAAGAATGATGTTTCCACCTCCATGCTTCACGGTTGGGATGGTGTTCTTGGGGTTGTACTCAGCCTTCTTCTTCCTCCAAACACGGCGAGTGGAGTTTAGACCAAAAAGCTATATTTTTGTCTCATCAGACCACATGACCTTCTCCCATTCCTCCTCTGGATCATCCAGATGGTCATTGGCAAACTTCAGAGGGGCCTGGACATGCGCTGGCTTGAGCAGGGGGAATTGCGTGCGCTGCAGGATTTTAATCCATGACGGCGTAGTGTGTTACTAATGGTTTTCTTTGAGACTGTGGTCCCAGCTCTCTTCAGGTCATTGACCAGGTCCTGCCGTGTAGTTCTGGCCTGATCCCTCACCTTCCTCATGATCATTGATGCCCCACGAGGTGAGATCTTGCATGGTGCCCCAGACCGAGGGAGATTGACCGTCATCTTGAACTTCTTCCATTTTCTAATAATTGCGCCAACAGTTGTTGCCTTCTCACCAAGCTGCTTGCCTATTGTCCTGTAGCCCATCCCAGCCTTGTGCAGGTCTACAATTTTATCCCTGATGTCCTTACACAGCTCTCTGGTCTTGGCCATTGTGGAGAGGTTGGAGTCTGTTTGATTGAGTGTGTGGACAGTTGTCTTTTATACAGGTAACGAGTTCAAACAGGTGCAGTTAATACAGGTAATGAGTGGAGAACAGGAGGGCTTCTTAAAGGAAAACTAACAGGTCTGTGAGAGCCGGAATTCTTACTGGTTGGTAGGTGATCAAATACTTATATCATGCAATAAAATGCTAATTTATTATTTAAAAATCAAACAATGTGATTTTCTGGATTTTTGTTTTAGATTCCGTCTCTCACATTTGAAGTGAACCTATGATAAAAATTACAGACCTCTACATGCTTTGTAAGTAGGAAAACGTGCAAAATCGGCAGTGTATCAAATACTTGTTCTCCCCACTGTATATATATATATATGTGTATGTATGTCCTCTCTTTCTCTCACACACCTGCAGAGATCCCTTTGTAGATTAACATCATCGAGTCATTACACTGAAGGGCTCTGTGTGCGCAGCGGAGGAGCACACCTGTGTCAGCCTGGCTGTCACTCAGAGAGAGGCTTGGTTAAAGAGGAGAATAAAACCACTGCTGTTCTGTTTGGGCCCCTATCTCACCACTCTCTCTCCCGGGTCCCAGGGTATAAAGCAGAATACAGACCTATGACTAGCCCATTATGAGAATGGTCCTCTGTGGTATAGTAAGAAACCACTGGAAAGGAGGACATTGCTGACGCGGACTATGGAGGAGAAGGATGAGCAGCAGTTTACGTTTCCGTCGATGGGATGAGCTGGTTCTTTTCCCATGGGATGGGGTCGTTGCAGTGAAATATGCATCATCAGGTATTGTGGTGTTGTCACTTGGAACTCAGCATTGCTATAAATCTAGAGAGAGAGAGAAAGAGAGAGAGAGAGAGAGTGTTTGTGTGTGTGCATGTAAGTGTGTGTGTTGCCAGTAAGACTGCTTTAATCCAGCCTAGGGCGTTGTGTGCATTACTGCATCCACTCTAGTACATTTTCAAAACACCTCTTCCTCTCTCTCCCACTCTCCCTCACGAATCTGTGTTCAACCAACCACACAGTTTATTTCCTTTCCTTTCAATATAGCCATCCTGCGATAATGTTGTGCTGCATAACTCTGCCGGTCAGTGTGATCTCTCAGGCAGCAGAGATGTGGTGACTGAATCAATTAAGGTCTTCCTCCGTCTGACATCAGTGGAGAGATCTCATGCTGCCTTTTCCATGCCATCATGTCATATTACTGTCAGATGAAGGACTTTTTTCTACCTCACCACTCACCAGTCAACACCCCAGCAGAACATGGTTGTTTGTTGTGATGTTCTGTGTGCTTTTACAAAGCAGTCAGTGGATTTGTTGCATACTTTGTTAGCCTTTTGTTGGATGCGGTTTATTGACAGGGAGGTTCTTGCTTATTTTTTTATTTCAAAGTTGCCTCAGCATGATATATAATATTCCCTCTCTTTGACCTCGAACATCTATTTCATGTACACAATAATACTCTAGATGAAAATGGAAGCAATTCATTTCATGTTTGTACATTTCAATACTCCCTAAACCTGCACCCATACACACAGACAGACACACATGTGCACTCATGCGAATAGACATGGTTTTGCATGTATAATTCATACATGCCTATTAACAAGTAGATGATGCCTATTAACTGAATACTATTCTGTGTGCTGTCACAGTGTATCCGTTTTACCATGGTAGACTGGCGAGAGAATTTACTTGTTTGTTCTGCCATGCAGGAATTTCATTCTCAACGGGTGATTAACTACAATGTATCAGCAGGAAAGAGAGAGAGCCTCCCTCCACATGCTAGTGTACGTGGCTATGCTTATAGAGCTGCAGCCCAGTGCTTTTCCACAGTATGACTGTGACAGTCTCTAGAGCCTGACCACCAAGCCAGTCTCCTCCCACTGAACAAGACTACTTCAGGAGATCTTTTAAGATGCTATTCTCTGTAATATTAGTGCTATTCACCTACAGTATCCCCCCCTCTCCCTTTCTCTCTCTCCCTTTCTCTCTCTCAACTCCCACTCTCCCTCCATACTCCCACCTCTCTCTCTCTTCCTCTCCCCCTCTTCCTCCCTCTCCTCTTTCTCCTCCTCCCCCTCTCTCCGCTAAACACAGAAAATAATGAGACTGATTTTCTCCTAATCTTCCTTGAAAGGAGAAGAGTAAAAAGAATGGACCAGAAGCTAAAGGCAGCAGACACCTGGCCTGCTGAAACGAGTGGGAGGCTATATCCTATTAGGATTCCAGCCTGGCGGTTGTCATAGCTGGCATTAGACTGAGGTGGGACACTGACAAACGCTGAACAACAATTGGTAAAGATCACTGCAAGAAAGGTCATTGAAGAGGATGACTCCACTCAATAAAGTGAATCCACTGTATACTTCCTGTATTCTTCTAGTTTTCTTTGTGTTACAAAGTTTTTATTTTATATTTAACTAGGCAAGTCAGTTAAGAACAAATTCTTATTTACAATGACAGCCTACTCAAGCCAAACCTGGGCCAATTGTGCACCTGCCTATGGGATTCCCAATCACAGTTGGATGTGATGCAGCCTGGATTTGAACCAGGGACTACAGTGATTCCTCTCTGCACTGAGATGCAGTGCCTTAGACCACTGCACAACTCAGGAGCCCAATATGTGTTTTGTGTCCAAACAGCAGCCATGCAATACAACAATGACGTTCTGTCAATTTCAAACTATTTTCTTTTTGTGTTGATCAAAATACCTATTAAATTTGACACCAAGGCATTTGTCTTGTTGTTTTTTGTGCTTTGGTTTGGTGTTGACCTGTGTGTCATAGCCCCTTGCTGGGCATGTCTGCTATAGAGAAGTGCTAAAGCCACTGAGAATCAACACGTCTTCATGTTGACACAGTCACACAGACACACAAGGTGATACATGCCCGACCACCAATTAGAGCTGGTTGGCCAAACCACTGGGAAAACAAATTGAGTCACTGGACAAGACAACACTTGGCTTGCATCCCAGATGGCACCCTATTCCTTATATAGTGTGATACTTTTGACCAGGGCCCTAGTGTATTAAATAGGGTATAGTGTGCCGTTTGGGCCTCAGCCTTGGTTTATCCTAACCAATGATCCATAGTTTCACCTGCCCGTGGCACAAAACCCACAAGAAAACAGCCCCTGTGTGCGTCTGAAATGACACCCTATTCCCTATATAGGAAAGGGTCAAGACAAGGTGCATCTGTGTCACTTCCACAAAATTCCTGAACTTTGGAATGTGATTAATGTGTTCTTGGAGAGCAGGTTTCATCAGTGAGTGTGAGTGAGCCCTCTGGCTTTGCCAGGTGGAGGCTGGTGCAGTGCGTCACTGGAGTGAGGGTGTTGGACCGTGACAGAGTGACCCACCCACCGCCAAAGAATGTCTCTGCTGCTCAGGAGCTTATTACGATGTACAGTACAGTATAGGTGCAGGACATATCTTATGCAAATGAATCCCTAGAGATACTCTCTATGGGCACTTCTGTAGATATGAGAGGATTGGAAAGTGTGTAAGCAATATGGCGGGAATTCCACCTGGCCTATCAGAGGGCAAGATGGAGCTTCCACCATATTCTGCTGGTATATTATTTTATACCTATCCAATGATCTTAGATCTACACATATGCCTTCAGGTTAGGTGTTTCTTTGCGTCCTATAAGCCAGCTGGGTAAGTAGTAGATCGTATTCAGACAGGGATCTCCACGGACATCTAAAAGCCCATCAGGACCGCTGACTCAGTTAGAACTACTGGCATGACATTCTTTCAGAAGAGCGTAATGGAATCCATTCACAGGTGTAAAACTATCGTCAGCCACCAATCGGGTGAAGATCTCACGGGTTTGAAACATTCCTTCTGTTGAATTTCCTCAGAGAGAAAGAGAGGAGAGAGGGACGAGGAGAAAAAACGGACAGGAGAGAGGCAGGCAGAGGGACAGCTGATGTAGGTTTTCTTTCTGAGAGATCACTGCTTTCACCTACTATTGGTTATGTGATTAGTAGAGTTGTATTGCAGGCCAGTAAAGCTGATCCTTGATGGCTGTTTCTCACTAGTCAGTGTTACTAAATATTCATCTAAATATAACTCAGAAAAAATTTAAAAGATTAGAAACAAAAAGAAGGAAGAAGCTAATTTGATTTCCATAATTATATTGTATGTACTGTATGTGAAGATTTAATGGAACCATAGTATTTAGTCTTTAGTATTTTATAAGGATCCCCATTAGCTGTTGCCAAGACAGCAGCTACTCTTCCTGGGGTCCAAATATAAATAAAACATTACATCATACAAAACATCAAACAAATGTACATTGCTCCATTATTGCATTACAATTTTACAATACTATATTACATCACTAAGAATAATGTGTGGGTACGTGTGTATAAAATGTGTGTGTGTGTGTGTGTGTGTCTTCAGAGTCTGCGTTGTGCCATGAGGTGTTGTTTTATGGGTAATTTTTTTAATCAGATTTTATTGCTTGGGTTAATTTAGGTGGGAGAGATTTCCATGTAGTCTTGGCTCTATAGCCTCTATAACCGTAGCCTCTATAGCTCTATACCATAGCCTCTATAGCCTCTATACCATAGCCTCTATAGCCTCTGTAACCATAGCCTCTATAGCCTCTGTAACCGTAGCCTCTATAGCCTCTATACCATAGCCTCTATAGCCTCTATACCATAGTCTCTATACCATAGCCTCTATAGCTCTATACCATAGCCTCTATACCATAGTCTCTATAGCCTCTATACCATAGCCTCTATAGCCTCTATACCATAGCCTCTATAGCTCTATACCGTAGCCTCTATACCATAGCCTCTATAACCGTAGCCTCTCTAGCTCTATACCATAGCCTCTATACCATAGCCTCTATAGCCTCTGTAACCATAGCCTCTGTAGCCTCTATAACCGTAGCCTCTATAGCTCTATACCATAGTCTCTATAGCCTCTGTAACCATAGCCTCTATAGCCTCTATAACCGTAGCCTCTATAGCCTCTATACCATAGCCTCTGTAGCCTCTATAACCGTAGCCTCTATAGCTCTATACCATAGCCTCTATAGCTCTATAACCGTAGCCTCTATACCATAACCTCTATAGCGCTATACCATAGCCTCTATAGCCTCTATACCATAGCCTCTATAACCTCTATACCATAGCCTCTATAGCCTCTATACCATAGCCTCTATAACCTCTATACTATAGCCTCTATAGCCTCTATACCATAGCCTCTATACCATAGCCTCTATAGCCTCTGTAACCATAGCCTCTATACCATAGCCTCTATAGCCTCTGTAACCGTAGCCTCTATAGCTCTATACCATAGCCTCTATACCATAGCCTCTATAGCCTCTGTAACCATAGCCTCTATAGCTCTATACCATAGCCTCTATAGCCTCTATACCATAGCCTCTATAGCCTCTATACCATAGCCTCTATACCATAGCCTCTATAACCGTAGCCTCTATAGCTCTATACCATAGCCTCTATACCATAGCCTCTATAGCCTCTATACCATAGCCTCTATAGCCTCTATACCACAGCCTCTATAGCTCTATACCACAGCCTCTATACCATAGCCTCTATAGCCTCTATAACCGTAGCCTCTATAGCTCTATACCATAGCCTCTATACCATAGCCTCTATAGCCTCTGTAACCATAGCCTCTGTAGCCTCTATAACCGTAGCCTCTATAGCTCTATACCATAGTCTCTATAGCCTCTGTAACCATAGCCTCTATAGCCTCTATAACCGTAGCCTCTATAGCCTCTATACCATAGCCTCTATAGTCTCTATAGCCTCTATACCATAGTCTCTGTAGCCTCTATAACCGTAGCCTCTATAGCTCTATACCATAGCCTCTATAGACTCTATAGCCTCTATACCATAGTCTCTGTAGCCTCTATAACCGTAGCCTCTATAGCTCTATACCATAGCCTCTATAGCCTCTATACCATAGCCTCTATAACCTCTATACTATAGCCTCTATAGCCTCTATACCATAGCCTCTATAACCTCTATACCATAGCCTCTATAGCCTCTATACCATAGCCTCTATAACCTCTATACCATAGCCTCTATAGCCTCTATAGCCTCTATACCATAGCCTCTATAGACTCTATAACCGTAGCCTCTATACCATAGCCTCTATAGCCTCTATACCATAGTCTCTATACCATAGCCTCTATAACCTCTATACCATAGCCTCTATAGACTCTATAACCGTAGCCTCTATACCATAGCCTCTATAGCCTCTATACCATAGCCTCTATACCATAGTCTCTATAACCTCTATACCATAGCCTCTATAGCCTCTATACCATAGTCTCTATAACCTCTATACCATAGACTCTATAGCCTCTATACCATAGCCTCTATAGCCTCTATAACCGTAGCCTCTATAGCTCTATACCATAGCCTCTATACCATAGCCTCTATAGCCTCTATACCATAGTCTCTATAACCTCTATACCATAGACTCTATAGCCTCTATATCATAGCCTCTATAACCTCTATACCATAGACTCTATAGCCTCTATACCATAGCCTCTATAGCCTCTATACCATAGCCTCTATAGCTCTATACCATAGCCTCTATACCATAGCTATAGCGCTGTACCATAGCCTCTATAGCCTCTATACCATAGCCTCTATACCATAGCCTCTGTACCATAGCCTCTATACCATAGCCTCTATAACCTCTAGACCATAGCCTCTATAGACTCTATAACCGTAGCCTCTATACCATAGCCTCTATAGCCTCTATACCATAGCCTCTATACCATAGTCTCTATAACCTCTATACCATAGCCTCTATACCATAGACTCTATAGCCTCTATACCATAGCCTCTATACCATAGTCTCTATAACCTCTATACCATAGACTCTATAACCTCTATACCATAGTCTCTATAACCTCTATACCATAGCCTCTATAGCCTCTATACCATAGACTCTATAGCCTCTATACCATAGCCTCTATAACCTCTATACCATCGTCTCTATAACCTCTATACCATAGCCTCTATAGCCTCTATACCATAGACTCTATAACCTCTATACCATAGTCTCTATAACCTCTATACCATAGCCTCTATAGCCTCTATACCATAGCCTCTATACCATAGCCTCTATAACCTCTATACCATAGCCTCTATAGACTCTATAACTGTAGCCTCTATACCATAACCTCTATAGCCTCTATACCATAGCCTCTATACCATAGCCTCTATAGCCTCTATACCATAGTCTCTATACCATAGTCTCTATAACCTCTATACCATAGTCTCTATAACCTCTATACCATAGACTCTATAACCTCTATACCATAGACTCTGTAGCCTCTTTACCATAGTCTCTATAACCTCTATACCATAGACTCTATAGCCTCTATACCATAGCCTAATCCTTTCATTGATACATGATTCAGATAAATAACTGCCTCTCGATTTACCAAAGGTTTGAATAACATTGAGAGCATACTCCATAGAGATACATTTGAATGTATGTATTTCTATGGCATACATACATACATACATACATACATGCGATGGAGACTTTCT
Source organism: Thymallus thymallus (assembly GCA_023634145.1). Taxonomy (NCBI): domain Eukaryota; kingdom Metazoa; phylum Chordata; class Actinopteri; order Salmoniformes; family Salmonidae; genus Thymallus; species Thymallus thymallus. Next base: position 17,474,797 of record CM042415.1, on the reverse strand, counting down.
AGAATGGGACCGGTTTGTATCATCATCACAGAGGCTGTAGTAGAAGTAAGCCATCCACAATCTGTCTGCGTCCCAAATGGCACCCTATTCCCTATGGGTCTTTGTCAAAAGGAGTGCACTATATGACATTTAGCACGCAGTATCTGTCAGCACTTTCTGGATGATCTGGCGTGCAGAAGGGAATGCTGCAATATCTATGTGTGTGCCATAGTATTTGTCTCAGCTCAGTAACTGTAACTTTCCTATAAGCTGAGGAAAGCCCAGCTGTAGCTGAGAAAGGCTATTTTACACTTGTGTGCATTGTAGACGGGATACATGTGGATCAACTATTTTTCTCTATTTGTCTCCCCCTCTCCTCTCTCCCTCTCTCTTAACAGAATAACTTACCAAATAAAAATTATAAACACAGGTTGTTTCCTTTTGATGTTTTTTTTTTTCCCTCGTCCTTCAGTCTGCGGGTTTTGCATTTGTTAACGTCTGAGAGATTTAAGTTCCCTCTTCTGTAAACACACACTGAAATCTGAGCTGTTCAGTTCAAGTGGCCGACCAGCGACCGTACAGTTTAGAGAGTAAATATATTATCTTTGATTTATAGCTCTGCTCCATTATAATCAGACCTTAATGTATCTTTGTTTCCTGCTTCCCATGCATGCAGGCCTTGAGAATGTGGTCCAAGATCTGCTGCAAGAGGTGGGCAGTGGGGGCCTTCCTCCTCCTCTTTATACTGTCTGTGGTGGTGATCAACACCCTCCCCTTCCCGCCCTCTGAGACACGCAGGCTGCCCTCACGAGGCCTGAGCTCTGCTGGAGCCGGAGGGTATAGAGCGAGGGCTAGACCCAGGGAAAGGGCCACATTGGCCCCTCACCACCATCTTCCTCTACCCCACAACGGTCACAGTGGAGGTTGGAAGCAAAGTGACAAAGTCAAAGAGTCCTCCAAGCATCACCTGGTGATGGACCAGCCCAAACTGGATAGAAGAGCAGCTAGCAATAACAAGAAGAAGAATCGTAAAGCTAAGGGCATCCCCTCCAAAAGGAAAGAGAAGAAAGGGAGGCCGCCAAGTTCTAGCAGAGACAAACAACATCATATCCAGCCATTGACAGTCAATGCTGTGCTAATAAGGCATGATGGAAGCCAGCTAACCAACTGCAGTGGTTCTGAGCTCTCCACCCAGCCACCACCTCTTCCCAGACAAGGGAACCTCCACCCAGCCGTGCCCCAGACTGTAGTGTGTAGCCAGAGCCGCCCTTCTACTGCAGACCTCGGTCTGTCTGACTCTGAGCACAAATGTACTCCAGATGAACAGAGGCAGGACCAGGGGCACACCAGGAAGGCAGGGCAGGCAGGGAAGGAAGGGAGGAAGGACCTAACCCAACCGCAGGCTGTGAAAAAAGTCCCCAGAGAACTCCGGAAATATGACAGACAGTCAGCAGCGGCCTCAGAGAGGAAGAGGCCCCCTTCGTCTGGACGTAAAGAGAAAGGGAGAGAGGGGGTGGCCCACTGGTGTAAGATGTCAGCTGGAGAGATGGAGTTTCCAGACACTGACAAACGGAGAATAAGGACTGGGGACCCTGACTCTCTGCCATGGCTCAGCAAGGACGATATTCACAAGATGGAGTTCCTCTCGGGCAGCGAGGTTGTAAGTAAGGCCAGGGTCCCAGCCCACGGGCAGGTCCTCCATGTAGGGCTGGGTTCCCCTCATCATGCCGCTTCTCCTGGGGCTCCATTGGCTGACCACAGTGGGCACTGCAAGCAGGGTCTGTGTGCTCTGATCAAACGTCCAGACGACTGGTTCGAAGTATTTGCCTTCCATTTAGACCGTGTTCTCGGCTTGAACAGGAGTCTGCCCACAGTGTCCAGGGCCTTCCACAGTGACATCCTGCCTTATAAATACACCAGAGGGGCAGCCAGACCCGTGGTGTGGTGGGATCCAGGCATCCAGCACCTGGCTGATGATGACAATGACCAGAACTCATTCCCTCTCACCTGGGCCCAGTACCAGAGCCTGCTGAAGGCCAGGTGTGGCAGCAGCAGCGGGTTGGCCCTCAACGAGACCCCCTGTGTGGGGGTTCACCATGCGGAGTGGGGGCGCCTGGCACTCTTTGACTTCCTCTTACAGGTAAAGAACAACTGTATCCTCCAATCACACTTTCTAAACCCTTTTATTTAACCTATTGACAGCATTGATTTGAACTTTCAAGAGATACATTGGCTAAAGTTAAGAGGTCAGAAAAACTGATAGGTAGTGGATATGTGACTGATTTTGTATGGCTCCTAATGGCATTCTAACCCGATCTTAATTCCTAAGCGTATTCCTAACCTTAACCATAACCTTAACCATAACCTGATCTGCCACTCAAGCATACACATCCAATCTGATAGCATTCTATATCCTTTGAATCACACCATGTGATGACAACCTATTGAAATAACACATAGACTAGAGTTCTGATTGAAATCTCACCTCACCTTGAGAGATTTACGTTTTGTAAAGTTGTTATTCCAGTATGCTGTATAAACGTACAGTTAGCTAGTGATTCACTTAACGTCACTATGGAGGGCCCAGTTTATAATGACTCATGAGGTCAGGCAGACTGGGAACGCTCAGAGCAGCCAACGTTCCTTGGTTGTGTCCCAAATGGCACCATATTCCCTATATAGTGCACTACTTTTGACTGTAGCCTTATGGGCCCTGGTCTAGAGTAGTGCTATGTAAAGGAAGTAGGCTACCATTTGGGATGCAGCTCTTGATTTGCATTAAAGAACATTCTCACTGGATGAAATCCACCGACCTCGTCTAATAGCAGACTGGCAGTCCTTGATAATGAGCCTATTTGAGCACTGGATTGTCTTGCCGAGGTCTTATCATCTGAAGACCTCAACTCACTAAACTGCTTTTGATTAAAAGATGCGATAAACATAATTGATTATCAGATAATTATGTTTTTTCATGGATCACAGTTAGAAGGGTATTGTAGTGAGGGCGTCCTGTCAGTATTGTAGTGAGGGCATCCTGTCAGTATTGTAGTGAGGGCATCCTGTCAGCTTACTAGACATACAACATAATAAGTAATTATCATTCTCCCTACTAGATGAATGTATCAGCACAGTTCAATAACAAATCCACATAATGTTTGTCTATAATTTAGTTTCAAACTTGTTTATGATCTCCTAGTGATTTATAATGAAGCTGGAGATCTTTATTGTGTTATAAATGATGGCTGATAAACCTTGTAAGAGCCGAATGGAGGATCTCTGTGTGTGTGTGTGTGTGTGTGTGTGTGTGTGTGTGTGTGTGTGTGTGTGTGTGTGTGTGTGTGTGTGTGTGTGTGTGTGTGTGTGTGTGTGTGTGTGTGTGTGTGTGTGTGTGTGTGTGTGTAAAGCTGAGACATCCTGAGAGGATGTGATTAATTCAGGGTTGATAAGGCCAGCTCTGCCACCGTGCCACTCTAAGTAGAGTAGTATGTCAGTCTAACTCTGCGTGGGGAATATCTAAGCTGCCTTTAGGGGATGAGAGGTGGCAATGAAGCCGCCAACAACCCAATTATGTTTATTGCAAGTAAGAGAGAGTTAGTATGTATGGTATAGAGAGAGTACAGGCCTCTAAAGACTAGCTGCCGGCAGTGTGAAGTCAAAGTCAGGGTTGCCATGGTGATGCCCGGCAATCACAGATGCCTAAGTCCACATTAGGAAAGACTGAGAGGAAAGTGATAGCAGCTGCTCCTCTCGCTGTCTCTCTATAGCCAGAAGAAAGTCCATTTCTTTGTTTAAAAAAAAAACAATAGAAGAAATAAACAATGTGAGATCGAATGGGTAAAAACCACAAGGCCATGGAGACTTGGTATAAGGTGCTCTTTGAAAAGGGCGGTCTATGACTGGCAGAAAAATGATGAGGATGATCGACACCACATAGTAAACCAAACATTTTGAAACATTTATTGTGGGGCTTACTTTTCCCATCCATTCCTTTGTTACTGAAGGGTAAACAGTCATCGTTACATAGCCAATGCAATTGAATTGGGGGCAGAATACAGCTTGTTTCAGAAAATAATGTCTCACAATGAGAAGGAAAACATTTTCTAAGGCATCAAGAGGCTGAGCAAACACAAACAAAGAGGAAAATGTCTCTAAAAGAGATGAGGCACAAATTACACATGTATAAATTCCCTTACTTTGGTTTCCCGTGTAGCTCAGATGGTAGAGCATGGCACTTGCAACACCAGGGTTGTGGGTTCAATTCCCACGGGGGATCAGTGTGATATTGCGAGGGGTGAAAGTGAGTGATGAGGTGAAAGATGAAATCAGATGAAAAATATTGGTGTAGTGGTATGAATCGGACCATCTTGGAAAATGTATCCACTACCACGGCGATGGTGGTTTTCCCCTCTGCTGGTGGTCGGTCAGGAAATCTACCGCTATCTACTGGTACTGGTAGGGGCAGGAGTTTACCTGTAGGAGCCGTTCTCGGCGCCTTTGACTGTGTGCACACTACACATGACAGTACATAGTGTCGCACAGTCCTCCCCATGCCAGGCCACCAATATTTCTCCCGGAGCACCTCCAGGGTCCGGCTGATACCTGGGTGTCCGGTGGTCGGTGTTGTGTGCACCCAGGTTACCAGCCTTCCCCGCACTCTCCGCTGGAGGCAGGATGGGCACCTCCTGCCTCATTTCTGCCCCCCGGTCGTGGATGCGGGAGAGTGCGTCCGCCCTGCCATTCTTCGTTCCTGGGCAATAGGTCAGGGTGAACTGAAAGCGCTCAAAAAACAAAGTCCAGCGGGCCTGTCGGGGTTAAGGCTCCGGGCTGCCCTGACGTACTCCAGGTTCCGATGATCCGTCAGGACAGTGAACGGCTCATGAGCACCCTCTAGCCAATGTCTCCACTCCTCCAACGCCAACTTTACCCCCTCCGGAGCAATACGATACCCGAGGAAAGAGACGGCCGTCTGGTGGAAGGCGCATTTTTCCTCCTTGACGTACAGCTTATTCTGCAATAGTCGTTGGAGGACAGCACGAACGTGGGTCACGTGTTCTGAGAATGTCGGGGAGTACACTAGTATGTCATCAATATACACGACAACATACCTCCCCGACATCTCTCGAAATACCTCATTCAGAAATGACTGGAATACCGCTGGGGCATTGGCTAGTCCGTATGGCATCACTAGGTATTCATAGTGACCTGATGCCGTGCTAAATGTCTTCCACTCGTCTCCTTCCCTGATTCGTATGAGTTTGTATGCGCTCCGGAGGTCTGTTCCAGCGCCTCTCGGATATACGTCTCCATAGTATCCGTTTCGGCCATAGAGAGCGGATAGATGCGTTTTCGGGGAGGCGTGCCACCTGGCATGAGGTCAATGGCGCAGTCCCACTCTTGGTGGGGAGGAAGACATTTGGCTTTCTCTCTAGAGAACACCCCGCACAGATCTTTGTATTCTGGCGGAATGTTCCCCGTGAGGGTGCTCTCAGGACTCTCCACCGATGTTGCCCCGACCGTAGGTGTCATACAGGTCCTCCTACATTTATCCGACCATCCCAGGATCCTTTGTGCGCTCCAGTTGATGTTAGGGTTATGCTGCTGGAGTCAAGGAAGTCCCAAGATGACCGGATGTATGGACGATGAGATCACCAACAATTTCAGTCTCTCTCAATGGCAGCCGTGAATGGTGAGAGTGACAGGACGGGTCACGTGAGTGATGGAACCGGAACCCACCGGCCGACCATCCAGAGCGTGAACTGGCATAGAGGACCTCAACCGGCGCAACGTCCGTCGGAGAGCGTCAACCAGGGTCCGGTCAATGAAACTCCCCGCAGCCCCGGAGTCAATCAGGGCTGTGGACACATGATTGGGGAAGTTACCGGAGAGCACAACTGAGCAACAGAAAGGACTGGCGATATTAACAGTATTGGAAACACTTACTGTGCCCACCTGAACCCCCCGGCCACTTACCCCTTTCCTGCCTCCAGTCGGAAGAGAGGGGCAAGACCTCCTCACATGCCCCCTCTCTCCGCAGAAAAGGCACAGTCCCTGACGACTCCGCCACTCTCTCTCCTCTGCGGAGAGCCTCGTGATTCCCACCTCCATTGGCTCATGTTCCGGCTCCGATCGAGGAAGGGGAAGATGCGCGCGGCGCGCCAGCTGGTCACGGTCCCGGAGTTGGCCGTCGATGGCGTTGGCCCGGGCGATGTAGGCGTCCAGCGTCATGGATTGGCTTACACAAGCCAGCTCCATTCGAACCTCCACCCGCAGCTCTCTACGGAAGGCTGTCTGAAGAGCCGGCTCATTCCACCCACTGGGCGCCGCCAGCGTCCGGAATGACAGCACATACTCCGCGGCCGTGCCCCTTCCTTGTTCCAGGCACATCATTCGCTCGCCCGCATCTCTCCCCTCCACGAGATGGTCAAATACATCTCCGAACTGATCAACGAAGGTGGTAACTGACCGTAACTCCTCGCCTCCTCTCTCCCACAGTGACGTTGCCCAGCTGAGTGCACGACCCGTGAGGAGCGTGATAATCGTGCGTACCTTCTCCCTATCCAACACTGGCAAGTCGCCCAGATACAACTCGCACTGGAGAAGGAACCCACGACAACCCTCCGGATTGCCATCATACTTCTCCGGGATGGCTCTCCGGAGTTCTCCTCCCGAGACGTGACGAGACTCGACACGACCAGGTGCTGGGGACGCTGTGGCTCCAGCTGGATCCACCGGGTGTTCCCCGCCCGGTCGTGCAGCCATGTGGGACATCAGACCACTGATGGCAGTGACCAGACTGGAAACCTGTTCCTCCATGGCTCTGAGTCTCTCCTCCAGCTCAGGTGCCCGACCGGGTGGTCCAGCTCCCTCGCCGCGCCCGTCCATGGAGACCTAGGGAAGAGTGTGGGGGGAAAAAAAGAGGGAGTTGCAGTGCAGACAAAGACAGGTAAGTGAGAAAAAAAATAAAACGTGCCTCCAGAGGTGGGTTATTCTGTGATATTGCGAGGGGTGAAAGTGAGTGATGAGGCGAAAGATGAAATGAGATGAAAGATATTTCTAAGTTGAACAGATAACATTTAATAGAACACGGCAACCCACATAGACAATAACCCGCGAGGTTTGAAACAAAACACACAGGGTTAAATAGTGTTGCTACCATCTTCCCTCGACCGCCGGTTTAGAACGCCGGCGAGGATGATCGCTGGAGAGGAGGAGGGCCCGTCGGGCATTCGTTACAATCAGTATGAAAAAAGTATCAATATGTATGCACTAACTAACTGTAAGTTGCTCTGGATAGAAGTGTTTGCTAAATGTAAAATTTTATCCATGCTACCCATTCTATTAAAAATAGAAAACTATTCAATAGAACACCCAGATACTGAAACAACTCAGCTGTAGACAAATCTGATAAAGATGAAGAAAGACTGTCTTCTCTCTGTGAGATTAAATGGAATGGGTAACTTAAGTGTGGGGAGAGAGAATAGTGGCTGAGTACAAATTGGCACCCTATTTCCTATATAGTGCACTACATTTGATCAGGGCCCCGGCTTTGATCAAAACTAGTGCACTATATAAGGAAAAGGGTGCCATTTGGGACGCAGAGAGCCACTGTATGAATAATACATGAGTAGTCTCTTTGCAGACGTCAATACCTGCAACATGGCCAACTGCTAATAGCATTGTATCGATTCAGTGGAATTGCTGACTGGGACCCTGTAACACTTGTTCCTACCTGCTTATTTAACACATCTAATGGCTCTGATGTGCAACCTAACACCAATTAGCAAGGGGAACAGTGTGAAGGACACAGTCACACAAGAACTTCGCCTGAGGAGAACAGAGGAGACAGAGGACCTTGCAAGTGTCTTCGTTGTTGGTCATTGTTTTGAATGCTTTGAATTGCCATTGTAGGCTAATAAGGCTACTAATGTATTGTTATGAATTAGTTGTAAGTAGGCTTATTCTTTTGCTTGTGATGTTATGGTGTCTTATATAGGCCTTAATAGCATGTCCTGTTTCCCAGAGACTTGGTGGTAGTGTAATACTGTATGTCAACACTGGAACCGTATCCAGGAGACCCTTGTACTCTGTCTCTACGTGCATGAGTGTGTTCTAGTGTAAGGGTGAAATGTAGTAGGGATGTGAGAACTCCTGAAGGCGCTAAAGAAATGGTGGGGTGTGAGTTTTACCACAGAGAGACACAGACAGACCTGGGGGCATATCTCACCTTGGTAACACTCTGAGAGGAGTGTGGCAACATCTCCACTTCTCAGTTTAACACCAAGGATTACATTGCTCCCTTCTTCCTCTGATAGTTGGTTTGTTCTGCGGTATAATAAGGAAGAGAACGGTACCACATGTTGAGTCATAATATTTTGGGATTTTTGTGTGTGAATATGCAGAAAAAAAATATCTGCATGAACAAATATAATATGATGGGTGTAAAAAGTGATTATTGAAGTTGGTGAAGTGGAGAGAAGTCAGCCTGAAGTTACAGTAGATAAGAATTTTTAAAAATGATGATATATAGTACACTCCATGCAATAACTGAGGTGCCAAAAGGAGCAGCTAGCTTGCTCTGGTTTGCCCTCACTGCAGGTAATTGACCTACAATGACTGAACCACCTCTTACTGTAATCAACTCTGGTGATCTTTGACCTCGAAGTCAAGGTTCCCACAGGGGTCTGTCTCACACAAGTAACCATTCCCCTCCTCCTCTCACCTCCCTTCCCCTCTCACCATCCCCCCTCCTCCTCTCACCATTCCCCGCCTCGTCTCAACTCCCTCTCTCTTTCTCATGCCAAAGGCTTAAGCTGTAACTGTCACTAACTCTATCAACCCTTAGGCCTTGGCTGCATTTGGAATTCTGTCAACAAAATGATCAATGACTGCATAGCAAACAAGCGAAGAGTTATTTGCTATGATTGATGATTTCAGAAAGTAAATACATTTTCCACTAGCTTCTTGTAGTTACCCTTGGTTTTCCTCTTGGATAGCTGTTCTGGAGTCTGAAGATCTTTATAAAGAAAGAACCAAAGAGATCCTATAAATCAGGTTCCCAACCTTTTTTCACCAGGGCCCCTTTTTCACATGTAAAATATGTCATGCACCGCACCGCTTTTTAAAAATTGTTTATTGAGATAGCATGTTTTAAATACACCACCGGCGTGATTAATTTCTGGGAAAATTGTGTTGTCTTGAAGCTAATTACCTGCAGTTCTAGGTTTTTGTATGATAATAACATAATAATGGATAAAGAAAATAAAGTCTAGACCGTTATCAAATGTTTTTTATTATGATAATTTATAATTGAGCACTTAATTTAATTATACATATTCTATTTTACAGAGAGTGAATAGATCAATTGATAGCCACAGAGTAACATTGTATAAGATTACTTCCCAAGCAAAGTCTGAAATGACGCTGTCTCATTTCTTTCACTCCTCGACTTTAGAAGGTTGTAGCTCAGCTTCTAAATGTCATAGAGACCAATCAAACATTTCGATGTGCATCAGAGTCGCGTCTTCCTTGGGTGTTTTACCACTTGTTTCTAGCCTAAAGAATCGCAGATTTATGCGTTGCTTTAGATCGGTATAAAATCAGGAATTGTAAAAACAAAAATAATTGGGAACCCCTGCTATAAATCACAGTTCTGTATGTCATTCTATGAAAAGGACATTGTTGAAGATCAATCCCAACTAATCCATGTTCTTCCATCTCCCCGTGCAGGTGAATGATCGTCTGGACCGGTACTGCTGCGGTTTCCAGCCTGGCCCAGCAGAACCATGTGTGGAAAACCTGCTACATACCAAGTGCAGGAACCCAAATGATCTAGTGCTGGTGCACATCCTGGTAACTATTTAAAACACCATATGGACGTAGTGTATGGGCCATTCTGGCTCAGACGAGGCTTACAGTTGAAGTCGGAAGTTTACATACACCTTAGCCAAATACATTTAAACTCAGTTTTTCACAATTCCTGACATTTAATCCTAGTAAAAATTCCCTGTCTTAGGTCAGTTAGGATCACCACTTTATTTTAAGAATGTGAAATGTCAGAATAATAGTAGAGAGAATGATTTATTTCAGCTTTTATTTCGTTCATCACATTCCCAGTGGGTCAGAAGTTTACATACACTCAATTAGTATTTGGTAGCATTGCATTTAAATTGTTTAACTTAGGTCAAATGTTTCTGGTAGCCTTCCACAAGCTTCCCACAATAAGTTGGGTGAATTTTGTCCCATTCCTCCTGATAGAACTGGTGTAACTGAGTCAGGTTTGAAGGCCTCCTTGCTCGCACACGCTTTTTCAGTTCTGCCCACACATTTTCCATAGGATTGAGGTCAGGGCTTTGTGATGGCCACTCCAATAGCTTGACTTTGTTGTCCTTCAGCCATTTTGCCTCAACTTTGGAAGTATACTTGGGTCATTGTCCATTTGGAAGACCCATTTGCAACCAAGCTTCAACTTCCTGACTGATGTCTTGAGATGTTCCTTCAATATATCCACATAATTTTCCTTCCTCATGATGCCATCTATTTTGTGAAGTGCACTAGTCCCTCCTGCAGCAAACCACCCCCACAACATGATGCTGCCACCCCCATGCTTAACGGTTGGGATGGTGTTCTTCGGCTTGCAAGCCTCCCCCTTTTTCCTCCAAACATATTGATGGTCATTATGGCCAAACAGTTCTATTTTCGTTTCATCAGACCAGAGGACATTTCTCCAAAAAGTATGATCTTTGTCCCCATGTGACGGCTGTGTGGTTCCATGGTGTTTATACTTGCGTACTATTGTACAGATGAACGTGGTTCCTTCAGGCACTTAGAAATTGCCCACGAGGATGAACCAGACTTGTGTGGGAGTCTACACATTTATTTCTGAGGTCTTGGATAATTTATTTTGATTTTCCCATGATGTCAAGCAAAGAGTCATTGAGTTTGAAGGTAGGCCTTGAAATACATCCACAGGTACACCTCCAATTGAATCAAATGATGTAAATTATCCAATCAGAAGCGTCTAAAGCCATGACATCATTTTCTGGAATGTTCCAAGCTGTTTAAAGGCACAGCCCAACTTAGTGTATTTAAACTTCTGACCCACTGTAATTGTGATATAGTGAATTATAAGTGAAATAATCTGTTTGTAAACAAGTGTTGGAAGAATTACTTGTGCCATGCACAAAGTAGATGTCCTAACCGACTTGCCAAAACTATAGTTTGTTAACATGAAATCTGTGGCCTGGTTGAAAAATGAGTGACTTCAACCTAAGTGTTTGTAAACTTCCGACTTCAACTCTACTTACTTACTTGGACATAATGTAAGATACTAGACTGAAGGAGGTTTAGGAGGAGCTTAGTCTAAATAATCTAATAGGATAATGTAAACATACCTCTACATCTACTAATATTATTACTACTATCCAGACCTCTACATATACTAATATTATTACTACTATCCAGACCTCTACATATACTAATATTATTACTTCTATCCAGACCTCTACATATACTAATATTATTACTTCTATCCAGACCTCTACATATACTAATATTATTACTACTATCCAGACCTCTACATATACTAATATTATTACTACTATCCAGACCTCTACATCTACTAATATTATTACTACTATCCAGACCTCTACATATACTAATATTATTACTACTATCCAGACCTCTACATATACTAATATTATTACTACTATCCAGACCTCTACATATACTAATATTATTACTACTATCCAGACCTCTACATATACTAATATTATTACTACTATCCAGACCTCTACATATACTAATATTATTACTACTATCCAGACCTCTACATAGTCATGTCATTACTACTATCCAGACCTCTACATAGTCATGTTATTACTACTATCCAGACCTCTACATAGTCATGTTATTACTACTATCCAGACCTCTACATAGTCATGTTATTACTACTATCCAGACCTCTACATAGTCATGTTATTACTAAGAAAATTCCGATGTTGGACAAAGATGACCACTCCGCTTTTACAACTACTCTGTGGAATAACTACTCCCTCTTTCCCCTGAACCTGCTGAACCCATTGGCTTTTGACAAATATAATTATATTAAGCACATTACGCTTTATTATTTCAGCTGTTGTAGAAAGGAGTAGGAGTTGACTTTGTATCTGTATACTGGATTCTTGACATAGCTCACTGTAATATAGTGCATTTTCTGTTGTACATGTCATTCTTAGTATATCTTCTTGGTGTTCAGTATATACGCATAGATTGCATTTGAATTGCTGATACAGTGTTATTTGGGTTGTAACTGGATTCGTCCTGACATTTGGGATTTCTTATTTTTTCGTTTTTGTGTACTTTTGCGTTTTTACTATATTGTGAGGAGCTAATAACACAAGCATTTCACTGCACCCACTATAACGCCTGCAAAACTGCGTGTGACCAATAAACGTTGACTTGATTTATCGTTTGATATATAGTGAGAGGTCTAAAGAAGTCATATCTATTTGAAAGTTATTCTCCCGAGCCTTCATCTCATCTCATAATTACTATATTAATATCTGTCAAAGAGATATGGTTATTGTTGATGATACTTATATGCTTAGCTATACTGTCTGTCTATGCTTTTTTCTACAGGTGAGGAGGGTAGAGCCTACTAGACTGGTGTTCATAGACAATGCAGGCAGACCAAATCATCCCCATGACAACCTCAACTTCCGCTTAGTAGAGGGCATCGATGAGTGAGTACACACATCTATTATTCAGTCTATTCAAGGCTAGGTAGAAGCCTGAAAATAGGTATAATAAGTACTGCACTATATAGGCAATAGGGTGCCATTTAGGAAGCATGTTAGTGTACAGAAGCTCAGTTGAACCCTACGTCAACCCCACATCACACAGCCTTAATCTGTGTTTTCTAAATCCAGTGAAGCGAGTGGGCGGATCTTCATAACTCTATCTATGCATTGTTGTTATTTATTTCTGAATACCTCAGAGACGAAGGATAACTGTTGGTGGATTAAACTACAATAGGCCCATCATCGCAATATGCTCAGTCAATTGGCTTTGATATCCGTTGTCTGGTATTTGTCTGGATTCTTTTTCTGAACAGCGAGTCTTACAGAGTGTATTTTTCTGGCAGGTTTCCAGAGAAAGCCGTATCGGTTCTCCAGTCTGGCTGCTTGGAGAGCATGCTCCTGAGCTCCCTGTATATGGACAAGGAATTCTGGGAGAGCCGAGGGGGGGCACGTGGCCTGAAACCTCTCATCCACACTGTGGAGCAGAGAGGGAGGATTCTGCTGCAGCATATCCACGAGAAGAGACTGAGATTAAACAGGGATCTGTGAATACAATGGCCCACATGCACCCAGCAGTACATTCATTTCATCCAGGCAGGGGGTGCCTACAACAGACGTGTAAGCCTCCTCAAGGTCCCGGGCAGCCTAAAGACACATAATGTGTCTCAAATGGCACCCTATCCCCTATATAGTGAACAACCTACGGGCCCTGGTCAAAAGTAGTGCACTATATAGGGAAAAGGGTGCTATTTGTGCCACAGATACAGTATGCCTGTTCCATGCTGGTTGTGGTTCCCATCCATGTTGTATCCGTACATCTTGCCAACATCCCTCAAGCAAATTATGTTATTCAAATTGTCTTCTTCACTGCCTGTTTTTGATGTGAGTTTTGTATTTTCTAATAAAAAATAGCAGATTGAACAAACGGTTTTATGAGAATAAGCCTTTGGCTGTAATTTTAAGATGACAGATTTTAGATCAATGAATAGCTCCTGAACTGGATCCAGTAGTCTTGTCGAGAGAAAATACCAAACCACATGTATTTTTCTCCATATCTTTTATAATATTGTACCCCTTTTATAAGATTGTGCTCCTAAGACAATGATGAGGAAACCCTCTCAATTGGGTAAAAGGAACACTATTATTATTAATAGTATTATTGTTATTGCTGAACATTGGACTTATTGCCTATGTTCCAGGACATTTAGACAATGATGACTCCACGGCAATTAATGAACAATTGACAGACTGGGGTTGCTTTCTTGCAGTCCTATGGGCTAAACTGTTTAGGATAGATTGCCAGTCCCATAGGCTTCAAACAATGTTTAAGGTAATTTAGACCATTTGGGGGGGGGGGGGGGCTTATTAACACTAAAGATAACAGATTACACCTTTAGTTTGGTTTGTACTAATGATGTATCACTTTCCTTAAATTTATCCATAATGGAAAGAATATTGCCTTTGTTAAAGTGTTTGCTCCGGATTCATATGATCATACGTTTTTAGATTGTTAAAATGAACTGAATTCCATCTGGTTATTGGGACAGACATGAATGCCATTTTGGACATAGGTGACAATTCTAATAAAAAACATTTGCTTTCCAGCAAATACTCTCCGATTACATTGATGCCTGGCGAGCACATAATACTAAATTAAAATAGTTCACTTTCTACTGAAACAAGCACAAATCATTCTCACAAAGCGATTTCATACTATTATTTCATTAGTGCTTTCAGAAAGTATTCATATCCCTTGACTTATTCCACATTTTGTTGTTATAGCCTGAATTCAAAATGGATAAAAACAAAATAATAATCTCACCCATCTACACACAATACCCTATAAAGACTAAGTGAAAACATGTTTATAGAAATGTTTAAAATACATTTGCAGCTGTGATGTATTTAAAATACATTTGCAGCTGTGGTAGCGATTACAGCTGTGAGCCTTTCTGGGTGACTCTCTTAGAGCTTTGGACCTGGATTGTACAATATTTGCAAAATGATTCTTTAAAACATTCTTCAAGCTCTGTCAAGTTGGTTGTTGATCATTGCTAGACAGCCATTTCCAAGTCTTGCCATACATTTTCAAGATGATTTAAGTCCGAACAGTAACTAGACCACTCAGAAACATTCAATGTCATCTTGGTAAGCAACTCCAGTGTATATTTGGCCTTGTGTTTTAGGTTATTGTGAATTTGTATCCCAGTGTCTGTTGGAAAGCTGACTGAACCAGGTTTTCCAATGGAATTTTACCTGTGCTTAGCTCTATTCCATTTATTTTTACCCTAAAAACTCCCTATTCCTTGCCGATAACAATCATACCCATAACATGATGCAGCCACCACCATGCTTGAAAATATGAAAAGTGGTACTCGTGATGTGTTGTGTTGGATTTGCCCCAAACATAACGCTTTGTATTCAGGACATAACTTTCATTGTTTTGCCACATTTCTTGCAGTTTTACTTAAGTGCCTTATTACAAACAGGATGCGATTTTTCGATTTTGTACAGGCTTCTTTATTTTCATTCAATGTCATTTAGGTTAGTATTGTGGAGTGACTACAATGTTGTTGATTCATCCTCAGTTTTTTCCTATCACAGCCATTAAACTCAGAAATTATTTTAAAGTCGCCATTGGCCTCATGGTGAAATGCCTGAGTGGTTTCCTTCCTCTTCTGTAACTGAGTAAGGAAGGACGCCTGTATCTTTGTAGTGATTGAATGTATTGATACGCAATCCAAAGTGTAATTGATAACCAGTGCCGCCATAGCTATTTGGAGGCCCTAAGAGAGATTTGGTTTTCGGGTCCCCACTTCGCGGGTAAAACCTTTGGTGGTCCCCCTCTTGATGGTAGAGAGATTTATTTTGTACATTTCCTGTAATTCTCTCAATTTTTCCATGAGGCATAGAGAAAATGTTGTGGTTTTAAAGCAAATTGGGGGGGGGGGGGGGGATTGGGGGCCCGCTAGCGGCGGGGGGCCCTAAGCGACCCCTTGTATCACTTATGCCCAGGGTCGGCCCTGTTAATAACTTTACCATGCTCAAAGGGATATTCTATGTCTGTTTTCTATTTCTTTTTCTTTTTTACCCATTTACCAATAGGTGCCTATCTTTGTGAGGCATTGGAAAACCTCCCTGGTCTTTGTGGTTGAATCTGTTTGAAATTCACTGCTAGACTGAGGGACCTTACAGATAATTGTATGTGTGGGGTACAGAGATGAGGTAGTCCTTCAAACATTGTTAAACACTATTATTGCACACAGAGTGAGTTCATGCAACTTATTATGTGACTTTTTAACCACATGTTTACTACTGAACGTGTAGTATTTAGGCTTGCCATAACAAATGGGTTGAATAATTATTGACTCAAGACATTTCAGATTTTCATTTTTTATTAATTTGTACAAAATTCTAAAAACATTACTACACTTTGACATTATGGGGTATTGTGTGTAGGCCAGTGACACAATCTCAATTGAATCGATTTTAAATTCAGGCTGTAACACAACAAAATGTTGAAAAAGTCAAGGAGTGTGAATTGCTTCTACAAAATCCTACGTTCTGTAATCAATTTGAAATTGAACTAAGTAAATGTATAATGATCAATAAAAATTTGGTTGATGACCCCCAGATTCTATGGGATGCCACCAAAGGTTTTATTGAAAATAATGCAACTGCATTTGCATCTGGGTTGAGTAAATCACAATTAAAGAAGATATCAGAATTTTAAACGTTGCTAACTGTGTTAGAGCGTTGAAAACAAACACTCTTTTCAGACCAGGTAGCTATTACTCTTTCCAAAGTTAAGACAGAACTTAATTTATTGATAGGACAGAGAGCAGAATAGCCATCTATCGAGTAAGACTCAACCATTACTTCCATGGTAATCATCCTAGTAGTTTACTGGCCAACAAGCTACGCAGTAATGATCAATTAGCTGATACAGCAACTATTGAATCTGAAACAGGGGAATTACTACCAAATTAATCAATCAAAGATTCTCTCGCTTCTATAAATAACTGTACACATCTGATTGTAAATCAGCCAGACTAAGGCCTAGATTCAATCAGATCCAGCCTTAACCGGCGATAGCAGACACCCGCATAGAGGATGTTTTGGCAGTGTCAAAAGTGAAACTGCTTTGGCATCATCAAATCGGTGAGCAGCTGTTATTGCGATCGTTATCACAAAGCTACACCCACGCCATTCGAGTTAGAAGTTCAGAATGTGTAGGCTATGTAAATATAATTACGTTCAAATTGAAAAATCATTAAACAAAATATTGAGGATTTCTATCATCCTAATCAAGGTGTAGATTACATCTCACATTCCAGTGTTTAAACTTGTAAACAAGGCTTGTAAACAAGGCTGCATGGGAACTTGTAAACAAGGCTGCATCCGCTATGTCGGCTAAAGCCGATCTGATTGAATAGAGCCTTTCTAAAATAATGAAGAACTCCTCTTCTCTCAACAGAGGAAGCCACCTCTCTGGGAGGCCAAACCTCTCTCAATGAAATCAAAAGGGCATTGGATAGCATGATAAAGGCAAACCACCTGGAGGGGACGTTATTCCTCCTGAGGTCTATTTAAAATGTTGGACTCAATTAGGTCCACTATTGCTCGAAATGATTAATACGGCTGAATAGTTAATTTGGGAGTAGATATATTTCCTTCTTTAGATAAAACCATTGCCAGAAACTCAAATTCTCAAATCAATTAAATCTGACCACAGTAAATTGAATAATATCCCAGTTGCTTTAACCGGCATAATATTTACTGTCAAAATGAATATATTGGCATTGCTCACCCTTCTGGCTATTAGGGATACAATTCATAGTGCGGTTTTAAAATGTATTTGGCAAAGTAAACTATCACGGATAAAATTCATAATTATACAGAGTGAAAGACGTAGGAGCAATATCCATACCAAACTTTAAATTGTATTTTCAGGCTCTAGCATTTTGCCCCATCCTAAATTGGTTTAGACATGATTAATCTGCCCCCTGGCTGAGTATAGAGATAAATATTATATATCCTATTGCCCTGGAAGAGGTGGTCTTCACTGATATATCCCTTAAACAATGTAAACTACGCTTTGGCCCTATTATTGCTCACACCATTTATATTTGTTGCAAATTTGAAAACCAATGTAACTGGGAATCAAAATGGCATGCTCATACCATTTATTTTACAATAATGCCTTGCTATCTGGAAGATGGCCCTTTGCATCCCCCCAATGGTCCAAATGTGGAATCCGTACCCATACTGATGTAATGGTTTGAGAACATTCCAAGATTAGAAAAATACATACACATTACCAAGCAAGTCCTTTTTTCTATATTTATAATTTAGGTCAGCTGTGCTTGCCTATGGAATCCCTTGGGAAACACAACTACTGAAACATCCAATGATGGGATTTACAAATAAATAATCTCCCAAAAAGACTGATCACTAAATATATATAAACAACTTTTGGAAGGCTCATATTCTGAGCTAGTCAATAAAAAAGTATGGTCCACAGAACTAACCGAGTTTTAACAACCCTTTAACTGGAACAGAATATAGAAAAACATGACCTTGGCATCCGGTAATCCGAACCATCAATTTATACATTTTAAGTTTGTTCACAGACTGTATATAACACCAAGGAAACATTTTATGATGAAATTGGCCCCAACTTCCAACTGTTCACTATGTACCCTAAACGTAGGCACATTCCTTCATATGATGTAGGAGTTGTCATATTAAACAGCATATAAACACTCTAAATAGGTCAGGAGCCAGACAGGGAGCCTAAGAAGGAAAGAAAATGAATTATTTAGCCTATATTATTTCAATTATTTCAAGGCTATAACCTACAAAGAAATACATTGTGAAGTATTTGCGAGTGTGACACAGTAGGCTGGTAGGGAAATAAAGTAAACAGCATCTAAACAACATTTCATTGTATATCATTATAGTCTATAAATTGCGCTTATAGGCTTTTTACATAGAATTAAACACACATTAAATGAAAATTACTTAATAGTGCTTTTTGAAATCATTTTTTGAATTCTTTTTTTTAAACATGAGTTTGGCCAGTCTGTGGTGGGGACTGTCATATCTGATGGGGACTGAGGTGTCTCCGCTCACATATCTGATGGGGACTGAGGTGGAATGGGTCGGGTTATGTTTGTAAGCATTTACTTGATTGTTTTTGTACCTGTAACTCTCCTTTGAAAAATATAAATTACCAAACTAAATAAAAAGTTTATCACATAAAAAAAAGATTGGTCTCCTTGACAATTGATCCTTTGTACACTTTAATGTACAGTTGATGTCTGAAGTTTACAAACACTTAGGTTGAAGTCATTAAAATTCACTTTTCAACCAGTCCACAGATTTCATGTTAACAAACAGTAGTTTTGGCAAGTCGGTTAGGATATCTACTTTGTGCATGACACAAGTAATTCTTCCAACAATTGTTTACAGACTTGTGTCATAATTCCAGTGGGTCAGAAGGTTACATACACTAAGTTGACTTTGCCTTTAAACAGCTTGGAAAATTCCCGAAAATGGTGTCATGGCTATAGCTTCTGATAGGTTAATTGACATAATTTTAGTCAATTGGAGGTGTACCTGTGGATGTATTTCAAGGCCTACCTTCAAACTGCCTCTTTGCTCGACATCATGGGGAAATCAAAAGAAATCAGCCAAGACCTCAGAAAAAAATTTGTACAGCTCCACAAGTCTGGTTCATCCTTGGGAGCAATTTCCAAATGCCTGAAGATACCACATTCATCTGTACAAACAATAGTGCGCAAGTATAAACACCAGGGACCACACAGCCATCATACCGCTCAGGAAGGAGACGCGTTCTGTCTCCTAGATATGAATGTACTTTGGTGTGAAAAGTGCAAATCAATCACAGAACAACAGCAAAGGACCTTGTGAAGATGCTGGAGGAAACAGGTACAAAAGTACCTACATCCACAGTAAAACGAGTCCTATATCGACATAACCTGAAAGGCCACTCAGCAAGGAAGAAGCCACTGCTCCAAAACCGCCATAAAAAAGCCAGACTACGGTTTGCAACTGCACATGGGGACAAAGATTGTACTTTTTTGAGAAATGTCCTCTGGTCTGATGAAACAAAAATAGAACTGTTTGGCCATAATGACCATCGCTATGTTTGGAGGAAAAAGGGGGAGGCTTGCAAGACGAAGAACACCATCCCAACCGTGAAGCATGGGTTGGCAGCATCATGTTGTGGGGGTGCTTTGCTGCAGGAGGGACTGGTGCACTTCACAAAATAGATGGCATTATGAGAAAGGAAAATGATGTGGATATATTGAAGGAACATCTCAAGACATCAGTCAGGAAGTTAAAGCTTGGTTGCAAATGGGTCTTCCTGTCAGGCTCTGGCCATAGAGAAGCAATAGGCATCTCTATGTAGCTATGGGCAGAGTCTGACAGTGTCGTTCTTTTCTGTTTCTTTGTGGGGTTTGGGTGGATCTCTAATTAGAGGCAGCTGCTAACCATTGTCTCTAATTAGGGATCCAATATATGTCGAGTCTGTCCCTCACGCGGGTGTGGGTTGTTGTCGTTACATATCGATGTATGTCGCAGTCACGTTTGAAAGTAAGTGTGTTTATTTTACGTCCGTTCATTGGTGTGTTGTGTGAGCGTGACGTTAGTCTATTCGTGTTTGGTTTTGTGTCTGGTAGTTCGTCATTTTCGTTTTGTAATTATACATAGTGTGCATTATTACATAGTATAAAATAAACGATGTCGAACTACTATCCCTGCGCTGCGCCTTGGTCTCTCCCCACACACAATCGTGACAGAACAACCCACCACTGCGAGACCAAGCAGCGTAACTGGGGAGAGAGGGAGAGAGAGGAGGTGCCGCCGCGTTATGCGCGACGCGCGAGACGAGGAAATGCCCGCAAACAACCCCAAGGAAATTTTGGGGAGGGGCTATGGGGGTGGTCTGGCCGCGAAGAGGACGAGCCAGTACCACTCCCCATGTGGAGCATGGAGAGGACGAGGTATAGATGGGGGGCTCAGAGCAAGGTGGAGGAGGAGTATCTGGAGGAACATTTTGGAGAGGTTCTGGAGGAATTGGTGGAGATAGAGGAAGAGGTCGAGAGGGAGATGGCGGAGTGGTCCAGTCCGGGTCCGGTCGTCTACTCCACTCCCAGGCCGGCGCAGTCCGCTCCACCGGTACCAAGTCCGGGTCCGGTTGTCTACTCCACCTCCCTTCCAGAGCAATTCGCTCCTCCGGTGCCCAGTCTGGGTCCGATCGTCTACTCCACCTCCATGCCAGAGCAATCCGCTCCTCCGATGTCCAGTCCGGGTCCGGACCTCTGCTCTACTCCCAGCACCCGAGCTCCAGTGCGTGTGCCTAGCCAGGTGCTTCCTGTGCCTGCTCCACGCACACGACCTCCAGTGCGCCTCCTCAGTCCGGTACGACCCGTGCCGGCTCCCCGCACCAAACCTCCTGCGAAGGTCAGCGCCTCTAAACCTCCTGCGAAGGTCAGCGCCTCTAAACCTCCAGCGAAGGTCAGCGCCTCTAAACCTCCAGCGAAGGTCAGCGCCTCTAAACCTCCAGCGAAGGTCAGCGCCTCTAAACCTCCTGCGAAGGTCAGCGCCTCTAAACCTCCTGCGAAGGTCAGCGCCTCTAAACCTCCTGCGAAGGTCAGCGCCTCTAAACCTCCTGCGAAGGTCAGCGCCTCTAAACCTCCAGCGAGGGTCAGCGTCTCTAAACCTCCAGCGAAGGTCAGCGCCTCTAAACCTCCAGCGAAGGTCAGCGCCTCTAAACCTCCAGCGAAGGTCAGCGCCTCTAAACCTCCAGCGAAGGTCAGCGCCTCTAAACCTCCAGCGAAGGTCAGCGCCTCTAAACCTCCAGCGAAGGTCAGCGCCTCTCAACCTCCAGCGAGGGTCAGCGCCTCTCAACCTCCTGCGAAGGTCAGCGCCTCTCAACCTCCTGCGAAGGTCAGCGCCTCTCAACCTCCTGCGAGGGTCAGCGCCTCTCAACCTCCTGCGAAGGTCAGCGCCTCTCAACCTCCTGCGAAGGTCAGCGCCTCTCAACCTCCTGCGAAGGTCAGCGCCTCTCAACCTCCAGCGAAGGTCAGCGCCTCTCAACCTCCAGCGAAGGTCAGCGCCTCTCAACCTCCAGCGAAGGTCAGCGCCTCTCAACCTCCAGCGAAGGTCAGTTCACCGGTGCCCAATCCGGGTCCAGCCGCCTGCTCCGCCTCAGTGCCAGAGCAGTCCGCTCCACCGGTGCCCAATCCGGGTCCAGCCGCCTGCTCCGCCTCAGTGCCAGAGCAGTCCGCTCCACCGGTACCCATTCCGGGACCAGCCGTCTGCTCCGCCCCAGGGCCAGAGCAGTCCGCTCCACCGGTACCCAATCCGGTTCCAGCCGCCTGCTCCGCCTCAGTGCCAGAGCAGTCCGCTCCACCGGTGCCCAATCCGGGTCCAGCCGCCTGCTCCGCCTCAGTGCCAGAGCAGTCCGCTCCACCGGTACCCAGTCCGGGTCCAGCCGCCTGCTCCGCCTCAGTGCCAGAGCAGTCCGCTCCACCGGTACCCAGTCCGGGTCCAGCCGCCTGCTCCGCCTCAGTGCCAGAGCAGTCCGCTCCACCGGTACCCTGTCCGGGTCCAGCCGTCTGCTCCGCCTCAGTGCCAGAGCAGTCCGCTCCACCGGGGCCCAGTCCGGGCCCAGCCGCCTGCTCCGCCTCAGTGCCGGAGCAGTCCGCTCCACCGGTGCCCAGTCCGGGCCCGGCTGTTTTCCCCGCTCCATGGCCGGAGCAGTTTACCCCACTGGTGCCCAGTCCGGGCCCGGTTTATTGCCCAGCACCATGGCCGGAGCCGTTTGTCCCACCGGTGCCCAGTCCGGGCCCGGTTGTTTTCCCCGCTCCATGGCCGGAGCCGTTTGCCCCACCGGGGCCCAGTCCGGGCCCGGTTGTTTTCCCCGCTCCATGGCCGGAGCCGTTTGCCCCACCGGGGCCCAGTCCGGGCCCGGTTGTTTTCCCCGCTCCATGGCCGGAGCCGTTTGCCCCACGGTGCCCAGTCCGGGCCCGGTTGTTTTCCCAGCTCCAGGGCCGGAGCAGTTCGTCCCACCGGTGCCCAGTCCGGGTCCGGCGGTCTTCCCTGCTCCATGGCCGGAGCAGTTTGTCCCACCGGGGCCCAGTCCGGGCCCGGTTGTTTTCCCCGCTCCATGGTCGGAGCCGGTTACCCCACCGGTGCCCAGTCCGGGCCCGGTTGTTTTCCCCGCTCCATGGCCGGAGCCTTTTGCCCCACCGGTCCACAGCCCGGGACCGGTGATAAGGAAGGGGCACGGGACAAAACTGTCCACAGCGCCGGAGCCGGAGCCGCCCCCGATGGACTAGTGTTCCCGCCCATTTACCCCCCCGTGTTTTGTGTGTGGTTTTTTAGGCGTCCGGGAGTCCGCGCCTTGGGGGGGGGGTACTGTCAGGCTCTGGCCATAGAGAAGCAATAGGCATCTCTATGTAGCTATGGGCAGAGTCTGACAGTGTCGTTCTTTTCTGTTTCTTTGTGGGGTTTGGGTGGATCTCTAATTAGAGGCAGCTGCTAACCATTGTCTCTAATTAGGGATCCAATATATGTCGAGTCTGTCCCTCACGCGGGTGTGGGTTGTTGTCGTTACATATCGATGTATGTCGCAGTCACGTTTGAAAGTAAGTGTGTTTATTTTACGTCCGTTCATTGGTGTGTTGTGTGAGCGTGACGTTAGTCTATTCGTGTTTGGTTTTGTGTCTGGTAGTTCGTCATTTTCGTTTTGTAATTATACATAGTGTGCATTATTACATAGTATAAAATAAACGATGTCGAACTACTATCCCTGCGCTGCGCCTTGGTCTCTCCCCACACACAATCGTGACACTTCCAAATGGACAATGACCCCAAGCGTACTTCCAAAGTTGTGGCAAAATGGCTTAAGGACAACAAAGTCAAGGTATTGGAGTAAAGTCCTGACCTCAATCCCCACATTTGTGGGGAGAACTGAAAAAGCGTGTGCGAGCAAGGAGGCCTACTAACCTGACTAGGTTACACCAGTTCTGTCAGGAGGAATGGGCCAAAATTCACTCAACTTATTGTGGGAAGCTTGTAGAAGGCTACCCGAAACGTTTGACCCAAGTTAAACAATTTAAAGGCAATGCTACCAAATACTAATTGAATGAATGTAAACTTCTGACCCACTGGGAATGTGATGAAATAAATAAAAGCTGAAAAATCATTCTCTCTAGTATTATTCTGACATTTCACATTCTTAAAAAGAAGTGGTGATCCTAACTGACCTAAGACAGGGAATATTTACTAAGATTAAATGTCAGGAATTGTGAAAAACTGAGTTTAAATGTATTTGGCCAAGGTGTATGTAAACTTCCAACTTCAACTGTATATGACTTTAAGAAAAAATAAATAGTCTGTTTGGGTAAGAATTCACTGGTGTCTGCAAGAATGAATATGTTGATAAATCTCTTCGCAATAAAGCGTTGCTTTGGAGTTATGGTATGTAGGTCAAGCCAATGACTGTATATATGAATGGACCAAGCCATCGATCACGCAACGCCATTAATTCCTATATGAAGACTCAACAGCGCATTGAAGCCAAATGAAGTCGGTTAAGATGGCGATTCATGGAGACATAACATGCAAAGTTTGAGCTACTCCAAGAAGGGACATTGCTGACTAGCTCAGTGCTGCCCCTCTCATTGAGTCATTTAATCTGAAGGCCGACCGGGATACTGCAGGCTTCCGTTAGCTACTAAATTATCCTTATACCTTCTTCTGTGTGGGATTTTAAAATAATCGGTTCAAGGACATACATATGGTGTAACAGAAGCAATTATTAGTACCATAATTGTCATAGATTTTTTCAAATTGATTTACACAAAGATTGACCACGAAGATTGCAATTTTTCCATTCACTACAATAGGGGGATCCTGTTTTCTGCCTTGAACTTCCGTGGCTTCAATGAGAGGGGGCAGTCGTTCTCCCCTGGGTCATGCACAGATGGTATGATTTCAATTTGTTAATATTTTCATATTGTTGACTGTTGAAAAATGATATTTACGCCACACAACGATCACACATTTAGTTACTGTACCCAACAGGGATTGAGAAGTGATCATGTTATCAATGGTCTAGGAATAAATAAAATGTTCAAGACGGTTCATTCTGTACCACTGAGTGAATACAAACGACTGTAATTAACGAATGGACGGAGTGTACTGTTCTTCTTATCCATGGGCTGTGTCCCAAATGGCCCCTTATTTCCTTTATGTTGCACTACTTTTGACCAGTAAAGTAATACACTATATATGGAATAAGGTGCCATTTGGGATACAGCCCATGTTTAATCTCCAGCCCATGTTTAATCTCCAGCCCATGTTTAATCTCCAGCCCATGTTTAATCTCCAGTCCATGTTTAATCTCCAGCTCATGTTTAATCTCCAGCCCATGTTTAATCTCCAGCCCATGTTTAATCTCCAGCCCATGTTTAATCTCCAGCCCATGTTTAATCTCCAGCCCATGTTTAATACCTCAAATCACTTTAATCCCCTGTGTTGCTAGTCCAAGTGGCACAACATCAAAGCACTTGAATTACTGTTCTATTTTTCACACTTTCACCACTAATATCTCAGCTGCCATATTTGATAATTAGGGCTTTTTTAAACACAGTGGTCGGTCTACATTTTGTAAATACTGAACTACTGTGTCTTATCTGCATAAACGCCTACTTCGCTATTTCAGTGGCTTCCCATATCATCTCACCATGTTAGCTAATATGGTTATTATTAGGATGTGGACTTAGTCTTATTATTATAATGCGTAGCCTATAGGTAAGTCATCATCATGGTAGATGTGTTGGGAGTAAGAGGCACTCTGCTCTGGTGTCTTGTCAACCCCGCTACGTCAGACAAACACGCATACACATTCTTAAGGAAGGAGAACAGAACAGTACTCTCCATGCATAATTGAAGTAACATTAGACAGGTCAGGGCTAGCATGCTATGAAAAGTCAACATTACAAGTGGAGAAAATCACCTCCCAGCTACAAGGGTGAATAGTCATCGTTACATAGCCAAAGTGTATGAATTGGGGACAGAATACAGATTGTTTCAGAAGATAATGTCTCGGAAAACTATTTTGTAAGGCATACAGAGGCTGAGCAAACACAAACAAACTAAGGGAAATGTCTCTAAAAGAGATGAGTCACAAATTGCATTATTTGATTGTGTTCAATCTAAATTCTCTAACTTTTGGAGGCTATCACAGCATTTTATCCATGCTACACATTCTATTAAAAATAGAAAACTATTCAATAGAACACACAGATACTGAACCAACTCAGCTGTGGAAAAATCTGAAAACGATAGACTGTCTTCTCTCAGTGAGATGGAATGGAATGGGTAACTGAAGTGTTTCCTATATAGTGCACTACATTTGACCAGGGCCCTGGTCAAAACAAGGGCACTATTTACAATAATAATAATATTTTTGAGGGTGCTTTTATTTGTCCTGATACACAAAACCCACTGGGCACACACTGGTTGAATCAATGTTGTTTCCACACCATTTCAATGAAATTACGTTGAACCAACGTGGAATAGATTGACGTCTGTGTCCAGTGGGAGGTGTGTAATGGAAATGTGCTTCTTGCATATCCCAACTCCCCCTGAGACGCCCGCAGGGAGTGGGGTCACAGCCAGGGTCACCATTGTACAGTGCTCCTGGAGCAATTATGATTTAGTGCCTTGCTTGTGCCATTCAGGACCGTCCCGTGGATGGTGATATCCATCTACAGACCAATGGCTTAGCAGTCTGTCAGTTGTTATTATAAGATCTAACCTGATCATTGGTAAAACGTTTATGGCAGCTTTCTTGCATGCTCCATGTAAAAATGGTTTTGTTTATTGCATGCAGTTACTTCACAATATATACAGATTTATGTAGTCTCTTCCGCAAAAAAAATATTAAAAGCGTCAGACAGTGATCCTCCCAATCCATATGAAAAGATTAAATTGGATCACAGATATTGAGAAATAGTGATTGCGTTTGCTCCCTGACATCACAATCACATTGATTCCGTATTGTTCCAACATGAGAGGCAACGCCTGAATCTGAATGATAACTGCTAGGTCTCTAAGTTCTATACATCTTTTGTGCACTTTTTCAATGAATCAAGATAAGAGGAGTGTTATCATATTTTCTTGCCAGTGCTTAGACCTAATTATTCCAACAGTGCAAAGCTTTAGGCTCAGCTCATTTTATAATCTCTGGGTTCCCCTTGAAATATTTCCTTGATTGGAAGTCCATTCCCTGCATGCTTTTATTACTGCTACCCAGACATGAATAAAAGACTGTTTACACATTTGCTGCTGTCTTCAGCTTTTAATGACATTTTCTTGACAGATGTTAATGTACCACAAATAAACCCCTAGTAGAGTGCTTGTGTAAGAAGGGGTCCAAAACCATGCTTGACTAAGATTGCCAGAGATTTGAGGACTCGCATTTGCTCTCGTGATCTAATGCCTAGGCTTCAACTCAGTGGGCTAACTCAGTGTTGATGCTCGGAGGACTTGCCACTTGCCAGTAAATTTGCATGTAAATGTTAAAGTTAATCATTGCAGATAGACATGGCCCCAAGCCACCAGTCCCCCCTTTTCAATCTGACTCATCCTCTGCCATTGGGCCACTGTCATTTGACCTCAGATAAGCAACATTTTAATGGTTTTAAAAAAGCAATTAACTTCTCATCTCTGCTCTTCAACTGGAAAACATTATTTATTGTCCTCGTTTATTATTTTAAATCTCCTCCATCATGTCTTATTTTTCTATGATCTGTTTGCCAATGGGTATGTATAAGCCTTTCCACAAAAGTTGCATTTTAATGGATCTATTTATCACAACCAATGTTTAGCCTTTTAGGGGAGAAAAACCACACCACCAGATATAGCAGAAATAAAGGCACAGCCTCCAACCAAATGTGTTTTCAAGCTTAGTCAAGATTAGTCCTCACAACAGAAGTCTCCAACGTGTTTTCCTGAGCTTGTTATTGTATTCATGGCACCTTTCAATTTATCATAACTAGGGGAGCAATTGTTATAAACAGAGAGATTGTGATTACACAGAAAGAGACAGAGAGAGAGAGAGAGAGAGAGAGAGAGAGAGAGCGAGAGAGAGAGAGAGCGAGAGAGAGAGAGAGAGAGAGAGAGAGAGATGCTGTGAGGTAATTATACATCTCACAGAGAGCTAAGGCTTCATTCTCTTTGTAATTGCATCTGCTGACTGGCAGGCCCATCAAGAGAAATTCCTCCAGGCAAAGCAGCACTTAGCAAAGCTATAAAACTGCAGTGCAAAACGGAGGATCCTAACTAATATAACCTCACACCAAACACCAGTCTAGTACTTTGTCTAGTAAAAGCCGAACTTCCAAATTCACCTGAAATCGCCATAAGGCAATTCCAAATAGGTTACATGGACTCAAAGCAAAATATGTGTAAAGATATGCAGCTTTGTAAACCTCAGTGATCAAAAGTATATCATGGAATGGTGAAAGGGATTGAAATGAATAGTTGATGGACCAATGAAACTGGAAAAAGAGGGTATTCAACAGGACAGAAACGCACACTGAGAACAGAATGTTATTTTCACAACCTACACTCTCATTCTGCTCACTGGAAAGTATGAACTGTTCCGGTAGATTTGCCAGTTTGGAAGTGTTTAGATGAAATTAACCAGTGCACTGGCAGAGCTAGTTTCTGACTGAGCCAATAAAAGCAGCTTTTACCGCAAATGCAGTCTCTGCAAACACAGGAATATTGCCTTTAAATATCAGCCACACTTTAACTCAGATCTTTCGCGCTACGGATTGAGTCTAGGCCTACTGTAGGTCATGATAAGTATAGCTAAGCTAGGGTTAGGGATAGGGTTGGTGTGAGGCTTCATGTCCACATCCCGGTTCAACCCTAAACCTCAACCACAACCCTAACCCTAGCTTCATGTCCACATCCCAGTTCAACCCTAAACCTCAACCACAATCCTGACCCTAACCCTAGCTTCATGTCCACATCCCAGTTCAACCCTAAACCTCAACCACAATCCTGACCCTAACCCTAGCTTCATGTCCACATCCCAGTTCAACCCTAAACCTCAACCACAATCCTGACCCTAACCCTAGCTTCATGTCCACATCCCAGTTCAACCCTAAACCTCAACCACAATCCTGACCCTAACCCTAGCTTCATGTCCACATCCCAGTTCAACACTAACCCTAGTCTCAACCACAACCCTAACCGTAACCCTTAACCGTTAACCCTAACACAAGCCTTAACACCATCTTTGTGTGAATACATTGTTACAATGCGTAAATAGAACACAATACTTGTTTCACTGTATTTATATAAATAATTACACACTAACAACACAGTTATAACTGTAATACCAACAATGCCCTTTGGAATCCATTTTGTGATCTTCTACCTGTTTGTGAAATATTATTTTCTGGCTCTTGATTTTTTCCAATGGTCTTTGTTGTGTCCAGTGTTCAGACTCCACTCTTTCTCTTTGCATTGTGGGATTTAGTAATGGTACACCCTTATTAATGATGATGTCTCTGGGATTGTTCCCTCAGCCTGGAGGTGAGGTTGGAGGGATGAAGGAAATGTAGTGCTGGAACAGAGGGAACGAAAGGAAAGGAATGGAAATGGAAAGCAAAAGGAAAGCAAATGAAAGGAAAGAAGAGCAAGAAAGGGGAAAGGAAGAACCTCCTTCCCTTTCTGCCTTCAGAAAGGATTCACACCACTTTTTACACATTTTGTTGTGTTACAGCCTGAATTTAAAATTGATCAAATTGAGATTTTGTGTCACTACAATGTCAAAGTGGAATAATGTTTTTAGAAATGTCTTGAGTCAATAAGTATTCGAAACCTTTTATTATGGCAAGCATAAATAAGTTTAGTTGTAAAAATGTGATGAACAAGTCACATAATAAGTTGCATGGACTCACTCTGTGTGCACTAATAGTGTTTAACGTGATTTTTGAATGGCTACCTCATCGCTGTACCCCACACATACAATTATCTGTAAGGTCCCTCAGTCGAGCAGTGGATTTCAAATACAGATTCAACCACAAAGACCAGGGAGTGCCAGGGAGTGCCTTGCAAAGAAGGGCACCTATTGGTAGATGGGTAACATTTTTCAAAAGCAGACATTTAATATCCCTTTGAGCATGGTGAAGTAATTAATTACACTTTGGATGGTGTATCAATACACCCAGTCACAACAAAGATACATGAGTCCTTCCTTACTCAGTTGCCAGACAGGAAGAAGGCTTCCTCTTATGGACTTACCCTGAAAGAATCATAGTTGTAATCTCTGTCAAATGTGATTCTAACTTGTATTGACTCAGGGGTGTGAATACTTATGAAAATGAGATATTTCGGTATTTCATTTTCAATAAATTTGCAAAGATTTCAAAAACATGTTTTTACTTTGTCATTATGGGGCATTGTGTGTAGATGGGTGAGAAAACCAATCAATTTAATACATTTTAGGCTGTTACACAACAAAATGTGTAATGAGTCAAGGGATATAAATACTTTGTGAGGAAATGTACCCAAGGCTCTCTCAAGTAGGAGGCTGTCTGTGATAATAATTAGAGAATATTTACGGCTCCTCTCTCAGGTATGCTGCTGTGATGATGAAAGTTGCATTGCCATAGCATCATTGATAGCACCTTCTTCAGGCTGGTCTCAGGTGTCAGCGCGCATGTTTTTGAAACTTCTCAGGTGTGCTGTGGGAAAATATCAGGTGTGGAAATGAAAACCAAGTCAAGCATTCCATATCCCAACCCAGGCCACAAAATGTTAATTGCGCTACTTCTGCTATACAATTTTGTTAGCAGCATATTCGTTTATTATGAGGATATTATTGTGATATCACAGAGATAAAACTTATTGTATACTGCAGCATTACATTATGTTGTGTGCTAAATCTCCAAAGTCACCTTAACCCTTTACTAAGAAGTTCAAAGATAAAACACAGAGAGAAAAGCTGCATTATTTTGAGTTCAAAGCAGCCTTGAGTAGCTTTCGCCTTTCGTGTATAGTCAATGAGACATAACCCTGACTTCAAAAGCCGGCAGCTTAACCTTCTCCCCTTGTTTCAGCGTTGGGGCATTTCTGCAAATATAAAAAAAAACTACCAGTGAGTCACTGCTCTCTTTTGGAGGAAAAAGAGACACTGGTTTAAGACGGCAATCTCATCTGAATACAAATAAGATAGACTCATCCACTCCCTCTGCAGTCGGACACACAGGCCCACACGAGCAATTCAGTAGCTGCTAGCCTGCCAACTTCACAAATCATATAGTCACACTATACGCTCTGTCCCTCCAAATCAAATCAAATCAAATCGTATTGGTCACATGCAGGTGTTTAGCAGATGTTTCTGCGGGTGTAGCGAAATGCTTGTGCTTCTAGCTCCGACAGTGCAGTAATATCTAACAAGTAATATCTAAATGTTTCACAACATTTACCCAAATACACATACATCTACGTAAGGAATGGATTGAGAATATATACATAATATATACATAAATGTCAGGGCGGCATTGGACTAAGATCCAGTGGCATAGTAAGCTTTATAGTATAGTATAGTATAGTATAGTATAGTATAGTATAGTATACACATAGTGACTAAGATATCGAAGAATGGAATAGCGTACAGTTTAAACATATGAGATGAGAAGTGCAAGATATGGAAACATCATTTAAAGTGACTAGTGTTTCATTTCCTTTCTAATCTACAGTGGGGAGAACAAGTATTTGATACACCGCCGATTTTGCAGGTTTTCCCACTTACAAAGCATGTAGAAGTCTGTCATTTTTATCATAGGTACTCTTCAACTGTGAGTGACGGAATCTAAAACAAAAATCCAGAAAATCACATTGTATGATTTTTAAGTAATTAATTTCCATTTTATTGCATGACATAAGTATTTGATACATCAGAAAAGCAGACCTTAATATTTGGTACAGAAACCTTTGTTTGCAATTACAGAGATCATACGTTTCCTGTAGTTCTTGACCAGGTTTGCACACACTGCAGCAGGGATTTTGGCCCATTCCTCCATACAGACCTTCTCCAGATCCTTCAGGTTTCGGGGCTGTCGCTGGGCAATACAGACTTTCAGCTCCCTCCAAAGATTTTCTATTGGGTTCAGGTCTGGAGACTGGCTAGGCCACTCCAGGACCTTGAGATGCTTCTTACGGAGCCACTCCTTAGTTGCCCTGGCTGTGTGTTTCGGGTCGTTGTCATGCTGGAAGACCCAGCCATGACCCATCTTCAATGCTCTTACTGAGGGAAGGAGGTTGTTGGCCAAGATCTCGCGATACATGGCCCCATCCATCCTCCCCTCAATACGGTGCAGTCGTCCTGTCCCCTTTGCAGAAAAGCATCCCCAAAGAATGATGTTTCCACCTCAATGCTTCACGGTTGAGATGGTGTTCTTGGGGTTGTACTCATCCTTCTTCTTCCTCCAAACACGGCAAGTGGAGTTTAGACCAAAAAGCTCTATTTTTGTCTCATCAGACCACATGACCTTCTCCCATTCCTCCTCTGGATCATCCAGATGGTCATTGGCAAACTTCAAACGGGCCTGGACATGCGCTGGCTTGAGCAGGGGGACCTTGCGTGCGCTGCAGGATTTTAATCCATGACGGCGTAGTGTGTTACTAATGGTTTTCTTTGAGACTGTGGTCCCAGCTCTCTTCAGGTCATTGACCAGGTCCTGCCGTGTAGTTCTGGGCTGATCCCTCACCTTCCTCATGATCATTGATGGCCCACGAGGTGAGATCTTGCATGGTGCCCCAGACCGAGGGAGATTGACCATCATCTTGAACTTCTTCCATTTTCTAATAATTGCGCCAACAGTTGTTGCCTTCTCACCAAGATGCTTGCCTATTGTCCTGTAGCCCATCCCAGCCTTGTGCAGGTCTACAATTTTATCCTTCATGTCCTTACACAGCTCTCTGGTCTTGGCCATTGTGGAGAGGTTGGAGTCTGTTTGATTGAGTGTGTGGACAGGTGTCTTTTATACAGGTAACGAGTTCAAACAGGTGCAGTTAATACAGGTAATGAGTGGAGAACAGGAGGGCTTCTTAAAGAAAAACTAACAGGTCTGTGAGAGCCGGAATTCTTACTGGTTGGTAGGTGATCAAATACTTATGTCATGCAATAAAATGCAAATTAATTATAAAAAAATCATACTATGTGATTTTCTGGATTTTTGTTTTAGATTCCGTCTCTCACAGTTGAAGTGTACCTATGATAAACATTACAGACCTCTACATGCTTTGTAAGTAGGAAAACCTGCAAAATCGGCAGTGTATCAAATACTTGTTCTCCCCACTGTATGTCTATAGGCAGCAGTCTCTGATGTACTAGAGCGGGTTGTTTAGCAGTCGGTGGTGTAGTATAGAGTAAACTACAGTATATACATATGAGATGGGTTATGCAATATGTACACACAAATTGAGTGACTAAGATACCGTAGAATAGTGTAGAGTGCAGTTTATACATACTGTAGAGATGAGTTATGCAGATATGGATACATTATTAAAGTAGCTAGTGTTCTATTCCTTAAGTGGCCTGTGATTTCTAATCAGTGTCTATAGGCAGCCGCCTCTGGTGTGTTAGTGATGGCTGTTTAGCAGTCTGATGGCCTTGAGATAGAATCTGTTTTTCAGTCTCTCGGTCCCAGCTTTGATGTACCTGTGCTGACCTCGCCTTCTGGATGATAGCGGGGTGAACAGGCAGTGGCTTGGGTGGTTGGTCTCTTTGATTATCTTTTTGGCCTTCCTGTGGCAACGGGTACTGTAGGTGTCCATGAGGGCGGGTAGTTTGCCCCCAGTAATACGTTGGGCAGACCGCACCACCCTCTGGAGAGCTTTGTGGTTATGGGTGGTGCAGTTGCCGTACCAGGCGGTGATGCAGCCCGACAGGATGCTCTCAATTGTGCATCTGTAGAAGTTTGTGAGGGTTTTGGGTGATAAGCCAAATTTCTTTAGCCTCCTGAGGTTGAAGAGGTGCTGTTGTGCCTTCTTCACTACACTGTCAGTGTGGGTGGCTGTAATGCTAGCTTTTACACTGGGTAAGGTGACAAACTCCAAACTTCAGCCTCAGCCCCTGGCTCCTTCTCTTCTGTTTCTTCATAGGAGTTATTCTCATTCTTCCTCCATTACAGCCACTCACTCAGGCTGCATCCCAAATGGCACCCTATTTCCTACATTGTGCACTACTATTAAACAGAGCCCTATGGTCTCTGGTCAAAAGTAGTTCACTTTATAGAGAATGAGTGTGCGTCCCAAATGGCACCCCTCTCTGCTGTGCTCTGCCACCCGGCTCTCCCTGCCACTCCTCCACTTTGGGGGCAGGCCACTGTCACTTACCCTCGTATGCCAGCGCTGCTCATCTGTGCTTGTCAGAGCGCATCTCATCTCCCAGACTAAGCTGGCAGAAATAGCCCTGTGGAGAAGAGGGTAGGATGGTAGGGAAGAGACAGAGGGATGCCGGGAGGTGAATTGTCTTCCAAGGGAAATGCAGGCAGCCAACTTTATATAGGACAAAGTATGATGTTGAGACCAAGAGTGCATGCACTTACATTCTGTCTCAGATGTTTGTTACAATGACATTTTGATCCAGTACAGTTTGTTCTGGGGGCCATGAGTAACAGAAACACCTGTATGTATGGCCTAAAATATCTTTAGAGCCCAAACAAAATGAACCAATATTTAGAACCTAAACATAAGATAGATACTTTATTGTCAAGCAGCTACAACAAAACACAGGGCAGGTGCAAAATGCCAAAACGAAAGTACACAAAAGACAGATACACGGTACATGGTACATAGAGCGGCAGTATGAAAAAGTATAGAAATACAAGATATCTGGAGTGCAAAAAAAATAAAAAAATATATATATATATATATAAAAATACATTGCATAGTATGGGTGGTTGGCTGAATATGTACACTATACATTGGTGGATGTTGGATGGTTAACTATACTATACAGGTCGATGGCAGAGAAATACTTCAGTAGCTAAAAATGCGTATGATATGAGCGAGGGTAATAATAGTTTACTTAATAGACAGACTGGCTAAATGAACAGGTAAGTGAAAATTTTGCATGGTTCAATTAGCTGTACAGGTAAATATACAAGCAGGTAAATACTGCATTGAGTTTGACTCAGTCTAGGAGTATCAGTTATATACAGTTGAAGTCGGACGTTTACATACACCTTAGCCAAATACATTTAAAATTGTAAAAACCCCTGTCTTAGGTCAGTTAGGATCACCACTATATTTTTAAGAATGTGAATGTCAGAATAATAGTAGAGAGAATGATTTATTTCAGCTTTTATTTCTTTCATCTCATTCCCAGTGGGTCAGAAGTTTACATACACTCAATTAGTATTTGGTAGCATTGCCTTTAAATTGTTTAACTTGGGTCAAACGTTTTGGGTAGCCTTCCACAAGCTCCCAACAATAGGTTTTTGGTACATTCCTCCTGACAGAACTGGTGTAATTGAGTCAGGTTTGTAGGCCTCCTTTCTTGCACACGCTTTTTCAGTTCTGCCCACACATTTTCTATAGGATTGAGGTAAGGGATTTGTGACGGACACTCCAATACCTTGACTTTGATGTCCTTGAGCCATTTTGCCACAACTTTGTAAGTATGCTTGGGGTCATTGTCCATTTGGAAGACCCATTTGCAACCAAGCTTTAACTTCCTGACTGATGTCTTGAGATGTTGCTTCAATATATCCACATCATTTTCCTTCCTCATGATGCCATCTATTTTGTGAAGTGCACCAGTCCCTCCTGCAGCAAAGCACCCCCACAACATGATGTTTCACGGTTGGGAGGGTGTTCTTCGTCTTGCAAGCTTCCCCCTTTTTCCTGCAAACAAAGCGGTGGTCATTATGACTTCCTTGCTGAGCGGCCTTTCAGGTTATGTCGATATAGGACTCGTTTTACTGTGGATGTAGATACTTTTGTACCTGTACAAAAGTCCAGCATCTTCACAAGGTCCTTTGCTGTTGCTCTGCGATTGATTTGCACTTTTTGCACCAAAGTACATTCATCTCTAGGAGACAGAACACGTCTCCTTCCTGAGTGGTATGACTGCTGCGTGGTCCCATGGTGTTTATACTTGCGTACTATTGTTTGTATAGATGAACGTGGTACCTTCAGGTGTTTGGAAATTGCTCCCAAGGATGAACCAGACTTGTGGAGGTCTACAATTTATCTTGGCTGATTTCTTTTGATTTTCCCATGATGTCGAGCAAAGAGGCACTGAGTTTGAAGGTAGGCCTTGAAATACATCCACAGGTACACCTCCAATTGACTCAAATTATGTCAATTAGCCTATCAGAAGCTTCTAAAGCCATGACATAATTTTCTGGAATTTTCCAAGCTCTTTAAAGGCACAGTCAACTTAGTGTATGTAAACTTCTGACCCACTGGAATTGTGATATAGTGAATTATAAGTGAAATAATCTGTATCTAAACAATTGTTGGAAGAATTACTTGTGCCATGCACAAAGTAGATGTCCTAACCGACTTGCCAAAACTATAGTTTGTTAACATGAAATCTGTGGAGTGGTTGAAAAATGACTTCAACCTAAGTGTATGTAAACTTCTGACTTCAACTGTACTTTATCTAGGTCTTTTCTTTTTCATCTGTGCAATTTCCTTCTCAATCAAGCATGATATAGATTACATATGTAATATGAATGTAATTGCTTAGAATGATTATTCTCATGAGATGTTTGCCAGAGCTATAAAAAAAAGGCCAAAATATACATAAAAGAATGTTGCTTTATTCAACAACTCACAATTACTTAATGTTCTTACTTTTTGATCATTGTTGTAAACACAATACATGTACACTAGTTTATGACACACTTCAGCCTTAGCAAATATAATTTCTTTACTGGAGGGGTTATACACAACCTAACAAGCATTAAACACACAGAATACAACACCACATTGAACAACAACAGTTGAAAATAACCTCTTGAATACAAACACTGACAGAACTGGATTTGAGAACATCTTATTTATAAAACAAACCGAAACATATCTCAATCAAAAAGGGACAATTTAATGAGAAATGTAGTTAATTAGTAGGCTGTCTCAATGGGTAACAGTACAATGGGTAGGATACTCACATACTAGCCAGTTAGCACTGCATTTACATCCCTTGATTATTATGACACCATTAATGTCCATTAAATGATGACACCAATAATCAACAATGGCACGCATTGCAAAGTCCATAGATTGGCACTGACTGGCTATCTGAGTGTCACTGGTGCTGTTTAGGGGAAGAGAGAAACCCAATTCAATGCTATAGATTGACTGATTCCTCCACAGTCAAACTAGTTCTGCTGAAAACTCAACACGGGACAGAGAGATCTGGGGCCGCATGGCAAGTGTCTCAGAGAAGGAGTGCTGATTTAGGACAATTTAACTTTTTAGATCACAATACAGTGCCTTCAGAAAGTATTCACGACCCTTGACTTTTTTGTTGTGTTACAGCCTGAATTTAAAATGGATTAAATGATTTCACTGGCCTACACACAATACCCCATAATGTCAAAGTGGAATGAAGGTTTTCCAAATGTTTACAAATTATACTGAACAAAAATATAAACGCAACATGTAAGGTATTGGTCCCATGTTTCATGAGCTGAAATAAAAGATCCCAGACATTTTCCATACGCACAAAAAACGTATTTATTTCCAATTTTGTGCACAAATTTAGTTAGTGAGCATTTCTCCTTTACCAAGATAATCTATCCACCTGACAGGTGTGGCATATCAAGATGATGATTAAACAGCATGATCATTACACAGGTGCGCCTTGTGCTGGGGACAATAAAAGGCCATTAAAATGTGCAAGCCCACTCATGGCTCTGCCCCTGCCCAGTCATGGCTCTGCCCCTGCCCACTCATGGCTCTGCCCCTGCCCAGTCATGGCTCTGCCCCTGCCCAGTCATGTGAAACCCATAGACTAGGGCCTAATGGATTTTTTTTTTTTTAATTGAATGATTTCCTTATATGAACTTTAATGCAACAATTGTTGAAATTGTTGCATTTATATTTTTGTTCAGTATAATTAAAAATGTAAAGATGAAAAGTATTGAGTCAATAAGTATTCAACAGCCTTTGTTATGGCAAGCCTAAATATGTTCAGGAGGAACAAGTTGCTTAACAATTCACATAAGTTGCAAGGACTAAGTCTCTGGGCCAGATGTACGTACATTTTCGAACGCAGCGTTAATAGCGCCATGGCCAAGACGCAGAAAGCGCTTGATGTGAAACCGCAGTGTGCGTGTTATGTACCAAACCTGCAGTTCATCAGGTAATCAGCGCCTTGTCCCCACCCACTATACCGTAAATTGCGCGTATTTAAACGCGCAATTGAATGGGCCTCCTCCTCTCTTTCCATCATTGATCAGCCACCAAGTCAGGCAAAACAACGAAAACAAAAATTTATAATTGTAATGTAGCAAGGAGTTTAACAACTGCTGGAATGGAATGTGAACGCTGAGTCGGAGATTCGATGTCATCTTTGATTTATTCCAGTAACTGTAATATTGTGTAGCTGCTTAATCTGTAAAGCTTAATGATTTCGTTTTCACTCAACTGAAAAAGTGTGATTCTTGTGGCAAAAATATTTTCAGCTCGTCTTCCTCTTGCTCGGATTACTGATGCCATTTCACCAGGAGGCATATACCAGGAAACCAGCTTCCTAAATTACACCTGCTTTTAAGAGGCGGAGAATTTTCAGCGCAAAATAGAGGCGCGCTTTCACCGGCTTTTTCTGTACATAACGCGGAGTACATAATTAGGGGCAGTTTACGCTTCCCCTCCCATCTCTTTATGTGACACTCCCACTTTCCCATTGACCATCCCATGAAAGCATATGCATGACACGAAAAGCGCATTTTGCCATTTTCAGTTCCCGCGACAGGCAGTCTGCGCTTTCATCTCGATGCGTCCCGTTCGTACATACCTCTCCATGGTTTTATGCGCACTTTGCGAAACAAATACGCCTGAAGTGGGCGCAAAAGCGTTAGTACATCTGGCCCTCTGTGTGCAATAACAGTGTTTAACATGATTTTTGAATGTCTACCTTATCTCTGTACCCAACACATACAGTACAATTATCTGTAAGGGCCCTCAGTTGAGCAGTGAATTTCAAACACAGATTCAACCACAAAGACAAAGGAGGTTTTCCCAATGCCTTGCAAAGAAGGACACCTATTGGTAGATGGGTAAAAAAAAGCAGATGAAGTTATTAATTACAATTTGTATGGTGTATCAATATACCCAGTTACTACAAAGATACAGGAGTCCATCCTAACTCAGTTGCTGGAGAGAAGGGAAACTGCTCAGGGATTTCACCATGAAGCCAATAGTGACTTTAAAACAGAAAAGCTGAGGATGGATCAATAACATTGTAGTTACTCCACAATACTAACCTAATTGACAGAGTGAAAAGGAGGTCTGTACATAATTAGCCTGTGCATTCTGTTTGCAACAAGGCACTAAAGTAATACTGCAAAAAATGTGTCAAAGCAATTCACTTTTTGTTCTAAATACAGTTTTATATTTGAGGCTTATCCAATACAACACATTACTGAGTACCACTATCCATATTTTCAAGCATAGTGGTGGCTGCATCATGTTATAGGTATGCTTTTAATTGCTAAAAACTGGGGAGACTAAGCACAGGCACCTGGTTTAGTCTGCTTTCCACCAGACACTGGGAGATGAATTAACCTTTCAGCTGAACAATAAGGCCAAATCTACACTGGGGTTGCTTACCAAGAAGACAGTGAATTTTCCTAAGTGGCCGAGTTACAGCTTTGACTTAAATCTGCTTGAAAATCTATGGCAAGACTTGAAAATAGGGGGGCTTGGTACATACCGGGAAGCTATTCATTAGTTTAGTGTTGCACACCACAAGGTAATGAAATGTAACAGGCAACATTGCACACCATCATATAAGCTTGGGCTGAGTCCTAAAATGGCACCCTTTTCCCTATATAGAGAACTACTTTTAGGCCCTGGTCACCTTTATAGGGCTTGGTCAAAAGTAGCACATTATAAAGGAAAGAGGGTGCCATTTGTGATACACCACTGAATCACGCATGGTTAGCAGCACTGATGAGCCATAGAATGGGTTATTCCTCCAGCTTGATTCGGGGCAGAGCAGTCATAACCACCCTTTCAAATTAAAACCATCGTAGGCTAATTATAGCACAAGCTTATGCATGCATATAACCTGCGCAAAATTACAATTATCACAATCAGAAGTGGTACCCATTAATAGTAAGTAAGGAGTTCAGATCCTTTTCTACAACTGTGTGGACTGAATTTATTAAATAGGACATTTACTGTAATGGGGACACTGAAGTGACATTAACCTTTTTGTATTCATCTTTTGACACATAGAGCAATGACAAAAAAGAAACTCATTAAAGAAACTCCAGCATTTCTGAAATAAATATAAGTACCCCTCTCATATCTAGTGACCGCACAGCAACATTTAGAGGAACTCTGTTCTTAAAAGGCTGCTGCATTTGAATGAATAATACTTTATATAATGTTCTATTTTTGAAAACTGGCAACATATTTTCATGGACACACTCTTTGATAGTTTTTATTAAGCCTTGAATTAATATCTCAGGAGGAATAATGTTTTATCCATGGGCCACAATAGGTCAAAAAGGTAAATAGCAAATATTAGACCCTCAATGAAGCACAAGATTAATTACAATTAATTAGACATAATGGTAGACTGGTGACCATATTTTCAAATTCACTTTGGTTTCTCTTAAAGGGATAGTTCTGGATTTTGGCAATGATGCCCTATATCTACTTCTCCAGAGTCAGAAGAACTCATGGAAACCATTTTTATGTCTGCGTGCAGTTTGAAGGAAGTTGCTAACTAGCGCTAGTGCAATGACTGGAAGTGTATGGGTATCTTCCAGAATTGCCAGAATCTCACAGTATCGCTTTAAGGTTTTGGCAACATTCTGCAAACAATTATGTAAATTGCCAATTAGAAATGCAACATGACAAAGCTACAACTTTGTGCAGGAGGGTAGGCTAAGCCACAAAGGTGTGATTTATCAGATAACAGTAGAACAAATCACCAACCAATCAAAGAAGTATGAAACCAAGTCATCCTAAAGTCCCATCTGGGCTTTGCTGAAAGCCTACATTACATACTCAAATAGGTTCAGTGTTTCAGACGAATACAAAACATACATTAATTCATACTATACATTTTTGCTCATAAATAAAATATATTAAATAACTTCCTATATCTCAAAAAGACACATTGTATAGCACTTTCTGCCTAAGGTACAGACAATGCATCCTTAAATCGTGACTCGTGTCCCTGCGTCCCATGCTAAATGCCATTGAATTTCCATTGCATTTCACTCTCCTCTGTGTGAGGACATGGTCGTCTCATCACACAGCACAATCTCTAATCCCAGATACAGATTACATCATATCAACTATCCCCAAATCCTCAATCCCAGATTTTCATATTAAAGAGATTGAACGGGATCTTAAGCACTTACAAATTCTTAACATATCATACGAATTGCAGGAAACATACATTTTTGTGCAGGACGTAACATATCATTCCAAATGGATGACGTTGTATACAATTGTGCACAATTTTCTGATAAGTACCCATTTTGGCTTTCAAAACTACTGGCTGAAATTATACAGAAACTTTCTAGCATAACTTTCAATAATCCACAGGCCTAATATCTGATAATCTGGAACAAGCAGCCACAAACATGAGACTGTATAAATCAACTCAAATTATGTCCTGCACATGAGTACATCTGCAAAGGGCCCCAGGAGGTTTTTGTTAAAGATGCAGCGCACCCACACCAGGTACGTCGTAAATGGTTTGATATTTTCAGAGAAGGTATAGTTCTGTTGGGGGAGAATATAAGGCATGTACGTGTTCTCTCCTTGCTCCTGGATCCATACTTCGTACTTCACCTCCCTGACCTTCAGGTACTTGAGGTTCCAGGGGATTTGCCACGACACAGTCAGCTTGGCCTCGTTGGTGGCCTGGACCGACGTCTGGCACTGGGGCTCTCTGACCCGGCCCGGGTGGACCGTGCTGGCAGGCTTGGCCTTCTTCAGGTTGGGCCTTGTTTTCACTGTCTCTCTGAGAGTCTCTAGTAAAGAAGGGATTTCCACTATGGTGTCCTGGTAGATGCGATAGAGCCACTCAGGGTTGCGGCAGCACAGGTGTCTGGGTACTTCCTTACTGGCCAGGATGTGCTCCTGCTCTTCCTTCTCCAGGTGGGCTATACCTCCCTGCTCCCAGGGCCTCTCTGGGTGGGCCACTGAGTTCTCCTCCACCATGTTCCTCCAGGCCACATACTGCAGGTCCATGCCTGGTAGAGAAGCCAGGGTTTTGTAAGGGGTGTACTGCTCTGGATTGACGGCATAGGGGAAGAGCTCCACTACGACGGCCCCCCGGGGGAGGAAGAGAGAGGAGACCAGCTGGGCCCCATGCATGCTGACCAACATGGAGGCCCCGCTGATGACCTTGACGATGCTGGGGAAGGTCTGCTCCTCCAGAGACACAGTCACGGCTCTCATCTGGAACTCCTGCGCTAATGCCAGGATCAGCTCTGCTTCATTCAGGATGAGTCTGTTGATGGAACGACTGAACACTACGATGTACTCGTCCTTTTCCTCCGCCACGCTCTCCTCTCGTCCTCGCGTGGTGATATTGAGCTTCTCCATCAGCGATGAGGCAAACTGCCGGATCTCGTTCCCAGAGACTAGGATGTTAGCTTTGGGGCCCTGTGGCTGGACAAAGCCATACTGGTACCATGTGGTCATCTTGGACAAGCCCACGTAGGACTTAGTGAAGCACATAAGTTTGCCAAAGTTCCTCAGCTGCTCTTTGAGGAGCGGCTGCTTGCTGCTCAGCAGGCGGTAGAGGTCAAAGTGTGCACCCTCGCCCCAGCCCTCCATGAAGACCAGGCGGGCCTCATCATCCAGGTCTGAGTACTGCCGCATGGTGTAGAAGATGGGCAGAAGGTCGTCGTGGAACACGTGCATCAGGTTGTCCGGATTGAACCGGTTGAGGATGAGGGTGACGTCAGGGACGAACACAGGCTTGGGCATGAACTTGAGGGCGGCGGCAGGCAGCTCCAGGAAGTTGAAGTACTGGGTGTTGTGATCCTCCACAGAGGACAGGTCCAGCAAGGCCGGCTGGAAGCGCCGGGGCCCCAGGTTGGGCAGCATGAAGGAGGAGTTGCTGTGGAAGAAGACAAACTCCTCGGCCTCAGCGTAGTAGCACAGGTAGTCGAAGCGGCAGATGCGGTCAGTGTGCATCTTGCCGGTGCAGACCATGCGGGTGCCATGCTCCTGGAGGGCCAGCAGAGCGGCGTGGTAGTCTATCCGGGCCTGGGACAGCTCCTGGGACTGGCGGGTCAGCTGCAGCTCCTCCTCCAGTACAGCAGCGTGCTCGCTCAGCCTCACGTACTTCCAGAGCAGTGCTGCCACCACCGACACCAGCAGGCCGTTCAGAATGGCCGCCACGTTCATCCTGCAGCTCGCCGCACGCATCACAGCTCCACGTCCAATCTGATCTCTGACCTCACACGCATGCTCCGCCTCCCGCTAGCCAGGCGCCGATAAACCTGGAGAGGAGAGGGGGAGGGGGAGGGAAAGAGGAGAGAGAGCTTATTTTTAGCATACTACTGATATCATGTTTCCAACTGAATCAACTGAACGTACTATATTTCAGACTTTCCAAATTACATTCAAAATCAAAGCAATCATAGAAATAATACAAAACAAAGCATAAGCCTATTATTTGCAGTGCAATTGATGAAGGTCTACATACCGGTAGAACAATTTCCATTTAAGGGATCAAAGCCTGGCTCAGAGACACTTCCCTTGGAGAAGCCTTGGCTGCGTCCCAAATAAAGGGATCCTCCAAGATGTTGGCAATAAACCCCTTTACCTACTTCCTCAGAGTCAGATGAACTTGTGGATACCATTTTTATGTCTCTGTGTGTAGTTT
This sequence comes from Thymallus thymallus, assembly GCA_023634145.1. Lineage (NCBI taxonomy): Eukaryota > Metazoa > Chordata > Actinopteri > Salmoniformes > Salmonidae > Thymallus > Thymallus thymallus. The sequence goes on along the minus strand of CM042415.1, from coordinate 17,430,850 downwards.
GAAGTAAGTTGCTAACTAGCATTAGCGCAATTGCTAACTAGCGCTAAGGCAATGACTGAAAGTCTATGGGAACAGCTAACAACGCTAGTTAACATTGGCTCGCAAAACTACCTCTAACGTTCTTCATACTGGACGCAGAGACATACAAATGGTATCCACAAGTTCATCTGATTCTGGGGAAGTAGATAAAGGGCCTCATTACCAAAATTTAGATGCACTACTTTTGACCAGGACCCATATGACTCTGATCAAAGGTAGTGCACTGTATAGTCTAGGGAAAAGGGTTCCATTTAGGGCTCATCCTTTGTTTAGCTTGGTCGATAAACACAGGCATTCCTAGAACCTTAAATCATATCCCCCTCCTGGTTATGTCTTGATGAATGACATTGTGAGGAGAGAAAGTGGAAAAGAAGTTCCTCTTAAATCTACACTAATCTGCATATTGAGAGAACAAGTGAGACATGTTGCGAGAGAGACTGTTTGCGTCCCAAATGCTATTCCCAATATAGTGCACTACTTTTAAACAGTCCAGGACCCATAGGGCTGCAGTCAAAAGTAGTTCACTATCTAGGGAATATAGTGCCATTTGGGATGCAGACACTAATTCAGATCCCAAGCAGCTGCTTCCAGACTATGGTGGTAAATAGTCATCTAAAAGGTTGACTGCTACAATAACAAAGGTTTATATAGGCCAGCCTCTGCCTCGGATACTATAAATATCACTTTACATATTAGCCGCTGAGATTAAAATATTATAATTATTTGAGTATAAAAAGTTGAGGTGTGTGAATGACATACAGGTTTGAGACTTAAAAACGTCATTTAAATATGCTTTAAATTACCATGATAACTTAGCAATACTAAAAAAGAAGTCACAAGAGTTTTCTCCCTAAAAAAATCCAGAGACTCATCATATTAGCAATATAGCGTAGTCATTGGCATCTATAATAGTCATCAGAATCTACAGTCTATCACCTTAACTAAATACACTCCCTTCCTCCCCTGGAGCCAGAGTGTGTCTGCAGTAGGCTTGGTCGGTATACCGTATACCAGAGTATTTGGAAATACTCTGGCACGAGATGGTTTTTCAATACCGTTGAAAGTCATTTTTTTCCCTAAAAAAATAATTATATATATACAGTGGGGAGAACAAGTATTTGATACACTGCCGATTTTGCAGGTTTTCCCACTTACAAAGCATGTAGAAGTCTGTCATTTTTATCATAGGTACTCTTCAACTGTGAGTGACGGAATCTAAAACAAAAATCCAGAAAATCACATTGTATGATTTTTAAGTAATTAATTTGCATTTTATTGCATGACATAAGTATTTGATACATCAGAAAAGCAGAACTTAATATTTGGTACAGAAACCTTTGTTTGCAATTACAGAGATCATACGTTTCCTGTAGTTCTTGACCAGGTTTGCACACACTGCAGCAGGGATTTTGGCCCACTCCTCCATCCAGATCCTTCAGGTTTCGGGGCTGTCGCTGGGCAATACGGACTTTCAGCTCCCTCCAAAGATTTTCTATTGGGTTCAGGTCTGGAGACTGGCTAGGCCACTCCAGGACCTTGAGATGCTTCTTACGGAGCCACTCCTTAGTTGCCCTGGCTGTGTGTTTCGGGTCGTTGTCATGCTGGAAGACCCAGCCACGACCCATCTTCAATGCTCTTACTGAGGGAAGGCGGTTGTTGGCCAAGATCTCGCGATACATGGCCCCATCCATCCTCCCCTCAATACGGTGCAGTCGTCCTGTCCCCTTTGCAGAAAAGCATCCCCAAAGAATGATGTTTCCACCTCCATGCTTCACGGTTGGGATGGTGTTCTTGGGGTTGTACTCATCCTTCTTCTTCCTCCAAACACGGCGAGTGGAGTTTAGACCAAAAAGCTCAATTTTTGTCTCATCAGACCACATGACCTTCTCCCATTCCTCCTCTGGATCATCCAGATGGTCATTGGCAAACTTCAGACGGGCCTGGACATGTGCTGGCTTGAGCAGGTGGGACCTTGCGTGCGCTGCAGGATTTTAAACCATGACGGCATAGTGTGTTACTAATGGTTTTCTTTGAGACTGTGGTCCCAGCTCTCTTCAGGTCATTGACCAGGTCCTGCCGTGTAGTTCTGGGCTGATCCTTCACCTTCCTCATGATCATTGATGCCCCACGAGGTGAGATCTTTCATGGTACCCCAGACCGAGGGAGATTGACCGTCATCTTGAACTTCTTCCATTTTCTAATAATTGCACCAACAGTTGTTGCCTTCTCACCATGCTGCTTGCCTATTGTCCTGTAGCCCATCCCAGCCTTGTGCAGGTCTACAATTTTATCCCTGATGTCCTTACACAGCTCTCTGGTCTTGGCCATTGTGGAGAGGTTGTAGTCTGTTTGATTGAGTGTGTGGACACGTGTCTAATATACAGGTAACGAGTTCAAACAGGTGCAGTTAATACAGGTAATGAGTGCAGAACATGAGGGCTTCTTAAAGAAAAACTAACAGGTCTGTGAGAGCCGGAATTCTTACTGGTTGGTAGGTGATCAAATACTTATGTCATGCAATAAAATACAAATTAATTATTTAAAAATCATACAATGTGATTTTCTGGATTTTTGTTTTAGATTCCGTCACTCACAGTTGAAGTGTACCTATGATAAAAATTACAGACCTCTACATGCTTTGTAAGTAGGAAAACCTGCAAAATCGGCAGTGTATCAAATACTTGTTCTCCCCACTGTATTATGGCGTGCACATCTTACCTTGCTTCAAAATAGCCTAGCCAAAATCAGACCATATCTGTGAAGGCAATTATTTTCTATCAACTTGCTTTCATTGTCCAGTAGTCAAAGGGACAATCCCAGTCATATTAGCAACCCATGCTAGTTGTTGCATATTACATATCCCCTCTTTGTCATAGGAACCCACTCACATGCGCAGTGTGCTTTTGACAGGTGTTTTCCTGCTAATTGCATTATGGAACAAATATTCACACTCTTAGGCTATTTCTTTCTCAACAAGCTGACCAATCGAATAGGTAAACCCGTTCTGACGCACAGCTCTGTAGCCCCACAAATTGTGGCCTACCGGTCAGGTAGTCCGTAACCCAGGAGACTAAGGGTTCTTCCACTTTCATCCTCCTCATCTTCTCACCCAGTAGCAGGGGCTGAATGGTGTTGAAGGCACTGGAGAAGTAAAAAAAACATCACCCTCACAGTGCAACCTGCATTGTCCAGGTGAGAGTAGGCCCTTTGCAGAAGGTAGATGATTGCATTATCCACCCCGATGTTGCGCTGGTATGCGAACTGCAGGAGGTCCAGTGATGTACACACCAGGGGTCTGAGGTGAGCGAGGACTAACATTTCCAGGGTCTTCATGATGTGGGGTGTTAGTGCTACAGGTCTGAAGTCATTCAGGACAGTGGGGTGCACCTTCTTGGGCACTGGGACCAGGCAGGATGTTTTCCACAGCACAGTGACCCTTTCCAGGCTCAGGCTAAGGTTGAAGTGGCACTGGAGTATTCCACACAGTTGGTCAGCCCAGACCCTAAGCACCCTTGGGCTGATGCCATCAGGGCCCGCCGCTTTCCACTCTCCAGCTCTCTCTTCACTTGGTTGGTGGTGAAAGCCAGCCCAGGTGGGGAGGTGGGGGGAAGGGGGCTGTTGCAGAACAGTCCAGAGGGAGCGGGGGCGGAGGTGGGGAGGGGGTCGCTGATTGTCTCAACGGAGGTGTTGTGTGCAAAGTGGGGGTGGGACAGCCATGAGGGTGTGTGGCCTGGAGAGCTGGAGGGGAGGTGGACAGAGCTAATATCGGTTCAACTCATTGGCTCTGTCCTGGGTCCACTCCGTTTGCCCACAGTTTGACTTTTTGAAGCCAGTGATATTTCTATACCCTTCCACACCTCTCTCACCTGCCTCTACCTCAGCTTGTCCTCCATCTTCTCCCTATACACTCTCTTCCCCTCAGAAATCTGCAACTTCAGCTCCCTCTGGACGCATTTCAATTTGTCCTTGTCCCCCTCCTTGAAGGCCTTCTTCTTCTCATTCAGCAGGGCCTTCAGGGTTTATTATTTGGAAAACAGCGTACCTTCCTGGTGGGTACAGTGTTGTCTACACAAAAATGTATATAGTCCGTTATGTAAGTCCATCAATGTCCTCCCCATGAGAATCACAGAGCACATCCCAGTCTGTTGTTTCAAAGCAGTCCTGTAGGGCCTCATTCACCTCCGGGGACCATCTCCTAATGGTCCTAGTGGTCGCTGGCTGCTGTTGGACCATAGGCCTGTAGAGTGGGCTGAGGTGGACAAGGTTGTGATCCGATCTACCTAGGGGAGGGAGTGCAGTGGAGTTGTATGCATCCTTCACATTAGCATATACAAGACCAGAGTTGTATTATTCCTAGTTGGGCACTTCACAAACTGTTTGAACGTGGGCAGAGTTGAAGAGAGAGATGCATGGTTAAAATCCCCAGAAATGGCATAAAATGCACTGGGATGCACTGCCTGTAACCTTGTGATAACAGAGTGGATGACGTCACACGCTGTGTTTGCGACAGCGGAGGGCGGGATGTAAACAATAACAGCAATGGCCACTGTGAATTCCCTCAGCAAATAGTAAGGTCTCAGGCTAACGGCTAACAGCTCAATGTCCGGGCTGTTGTTAACTAATAAAGCCAGCCCCCCTCCCTTACTCTTACCGGAAGAAGCGCTATCCCTGTCCGCTCTGATGGTCTGGAAACCGCCGATAGTGACGTTCCCTGTGGGGATGTTATCATTCAGCCATGTCTCGGTAACAAACACTAGACTAGCTTCTGTGAACTCCCTTTGTCCACAGACAAGACCCTCTAGTTCCTCTATCTTGTTATGCAGCGAAATCACGTTGCCCATAATATAGCCGGCTTGTATTTCCTAAGCTTTGCTTTACACTTCAATCCCGCCCTGCGTCCACGCTAAAGCATAAGAGTCTGGTAAATTTCTCACATTTCCGGTATATTAAAATGCTGCCGGTCAAATGTCTAGCGCCACATTCTCCTAAAATAATAATTTCACCCAAGATACCCCCAGTTTGAAAACATCTGATTTAGTGAGATCAGCTATATTAGATGTAGTTTACTTTGTTTGTTGTTCACAGAAACACTTTTCTTTGCATAGAAAATGTCTTTAGCTACATATGATGGACTTAGTAGTGTGTGTACCTCAATATTATCTGGAGCACCAAAATGTAGGCTAATTGAAGTAAGTGTGCCTGAATGGTTATGACAGTGACCGGCTGTGCAACAAATCTTATCTAGAATCTCATTCTAGTTCTGTGGTCCTAATAACAGGATGGCCAACCTTTTATTTTATTTTTTACTTGTCCTTTCATCTCTGCATGCTGGTCATGGTGCCAGAGTCTTTTCATAGAAAGTTCAGATTTATTGTCAAACTGTGCGAGACTTTCCATTACGCTATGTAATCATTAATAATCCACTTCTTAAATTGAGACAGTGCTCTGTTTTTCCTGAGTGCTAGCATCTCCCAATACATCCTACCGTCATTCTCTATACATCTGTATAATTAATAATTGGAATAAGCTATTACACAACAGGATATTTAATTTTTATAAGCATCATGGGGTGCCTCTGTAGGGAGAACACTGGAGAGTGGAGCGGTGGAGTTTGGACCCTCATTTTCAATCACAGAAAGTCAGGATGCTAATTTATCACAGAGGCAGGCTGACCTTTTCAAAGCCCTTCAGTACTTGGCACAGTGGAATTGCATTGGGCCCTGCACGCATCCCTGTGGGCCGCCTGTGTGCATCGAGGAGGATTAACGCTCACCACTGGCACAGGCACCATTGCCCTTGTCCTCATGGATTGAAGGGCAATGCTGCTTTAGGTCTTCATGCTATGTGACATCGTAGCGGGAAAAAAATGCCATTGTGCACTATTAGCCCATTTGTCGTGCTTCATGGATGTGAATGAGTAAAATTAAGTGTTAATATCTGAATGGCATAACAACTTAAACACATTTAGGAATTGGTTAAATGAGTAGGCTAAAAGGGAAAGCTGAGGGGTTTTGTGCTATCTGCCTATTTGGACTCACAGGTACATTTTAAAATCTCAGAAGTAATCTCTGGACCTAAATCCCATGTAGGGGGCTTGGTCAAACTTCAGAGGAACCCTGTAGGTAATTAATTTTTAAGGGACAGCCAGAGGCTGCTTCACAAATAGCACCCTATGGCGATCCAAGTCAAACATTTTGGGGGAGAGGAGAAAAAAGGAGGCCCGTGCATGGATGATAAAAGAACGATGGGATTCAAATTCAAATGTAGTGCAGTTCACATATGAATATTATGAGTACCAGTACATCTGCATTGCTATCATATTGTATCTATAGATGGAGATTTGGTTCTCCCCATGACTTCCCACCTGAATTAGTATCATGCTCTTTTGGTAAGCTAATTCTCGTAATGAAAACAAGTGAAAAAGCTCTCATTAAAGTAGTCTATTTTAAGCTCTTGTGTAACTGTTCTGTATTTCTAGATATTTTTCCTGTAACTTAGCTACGACTGCAGGGTATTACCACAAAGACTGAGCCTACTACTACCACTGACATATTGTAGCCTACGTATTTGGATGTCAAAATAGCCTGAGGACTTTTTTTGCCTGTCTCTATTGCAGCAAATGAGAGTAGATATGGAAAGAGGGAATGAGAGCAGCAAGGGAGAGAGGTTAAGAGAGCGCAGGGAAGGAGAGATGGAGCCATTATGTCTGTTCAGTCTGGCTTCTTCCTCCAGGGCCCTTGGCTTGGCTGACTGCTAAAGGAGAGAGAGTCCGGGGCTTCAGGAGAGTGTAAGACTGGCTGTGTCCTATGGGCCCTGGTCAAAAGTATTGCACTAAATAGGGAATAGGGTGCCATTTGGGACTCAGCCAGAGTCAGGCCAGAGATACTGGAGTTCTTTATGAGCTCACTCTGGAGAGGAGAGAGAGAGACAGGAAGACCGTGGGGGGATGACTGCTCTCTGGGGATGCTAGTGGCAAAGGAGGATTCTCAAGGAGTTTTTAGGATTGAGCGATTTGACCCAGAAAAAAATTAGAAATCAGAGCTGTGTGTGTGTGTGCATGCGTGTCTGCGCAAACCTGTGTTGGAAGTGACAATGACTGTTGAATCTTGTGCTCGATAACGTCTGCAGCTCAAAGCATTAGAGGCATTGGGTTAAACTGGACTTATTTTACTTAACCTGGGATTGAAGGATAGATAGGCTTGGCTGCAAAATGGGCTTGGGTGGTATCCAGATTGTCTTCCATTCAAACTTACCTTGTTCCATCCCGGGATATTCGGTAATGGACAGCAAGGTAGGGCTGGGTGATATGGCCTAAAAAACATATCTAGATTTCTTCAAATTTATGGGCAATTCACAATATTTATCTCTCTATTTTTTTTGTTGCACTATATAAAGGTCAATACACTGGGGGACCACTATGAAAAAGGCTAATAACCCTCTCAGGGTTATTTGTGAGGATAACATTGAGGAGAGTAGCCATTTCTGGGTGTTTGGAGTCATACATTGTGGGATTGGTAATAATCTGAGAAAGATTTAGGGAGTCCCATTGCTTTAGGACTTGGTCAGGTGGTTTAAGCATGTCCCAGTTTAGGTCACCTAGAAGGACAAATTCAGACTTAGTGTAAGGGGCCAGGAGAGAGCTTAGGGCAGGTAGGGTATAGGTCGGTGCTGATTGAGGACAATAACACCCAGCAACAGTCAACAAAGACCTATTTGAAAGTTTAATACTTAAAACCAGCAAATAAAATTGTTGGGTGGAGACAACCGAGCACTGAAGGTGATCCTTGGTAAAGATTGCCACTCCCCCACCTTTGGAAGATATGTCTTGCCGAAAAATGAACTTGAGGGCGTTAACCAGAAACGTTAACATCAGTATTCAAAACACTCTTCATTAACCACATCTCAGTAATGACCAACATATCTGGATTGGAGCTGTGAACCCACACTTTCAATTTATCCATTTTAGGTAATACGTTTCTAGTGTTAACGTGCAGAAAACCCAGGCTTTTACGAGAGCAGAAATCAGTGAAGCAGATATCAGAGCACAAGACAGAATTGAGGCTAGCAACAGCAGATGTGCCAGGGTATACATTCACATTTCCAGATATCATTAACAGTAATACAATCAATGCACGGCAGAGGACAGGGAGATCTCTGCAGTGTTGATTTATGACATTTGAATGCGCATTAGATGGCAACAAGATCATATTGTACAGCAGTTTCATCAGGTAGCATCATTGCAAAGCCGGCGGGAGGTGGTTAGAATAGGATGGGAGGCCAAAAGTCTGTGTAACCAATAAAGAGACAGAGTCCCGAGTGTGGGAACATAGTCTGTCCCACGGGTGGGTAAACAAGAAAGTCCATATTTAGCAAAGCATGCAGGAGTCATGAAGCAAATAGCAGCAGGCAACAGGAGTAGGTGTCACACCCACTTGGGAGAAGTTTTTATTTCTGTAGATGAATTCTTGAAGAAAATGGCAGTGGATGTTCTCTGAACAGCTTCAAAGGCTTCGACACCTCTCTTCATACTTCACTTCTCAGTGCTAATTAAAGTTGTATCAGGTCTTAGTTCCAGGAACTCAGGACTTTGTTTGCCAGAGCACCCCCTGTATTGCTTAGGAAATGGAAATCCTTGAGAGAATTAATCTTTCCAGGTAGATATTGTCAAAAAATTAAGTTTGTAGGTTTGAAGTTTTGATCTGGAGTGAAGGTTATCTTGTGAAGGGAGAACCATCCTGTATATGTCCCTGACAAAATCCAGAAAATCACATTGTATGATTTTTAAATAATTAATTTGTATTTTATTGCATGACATAAGTATTTGATCACCTACCAACCAGTAAGAATTCCGGCTCTCACAGACCTGTTAGTTTTTCTTTAAGAAGCCCTCATGTTCTGCACTCATTACCTGTATTAACTGCACCTGTTTGAACTCGTTACCTGTATATTAGACACGTGTCCACACACTCAATCAAACAGACTACAACCTCTCCACAATGGCCAAGACCAGAGAGCTGTGTAAGGACATCAGGGATAAAATTGTAGACCTGCACAAGGCTGGGATGGGCTACAGGACAATAGGCAAGCAGCATGGTGAGAAGGCAACAACTGTTGGTGCAATTATTAGAAAATGGAAGAAGTTCAAGATGACGGTCAATCTCCCTCGGTCTGGGGTACCATGAAAGATCTCACCTCGTGGGGCATCAATGATCATGAGGAAGGTGAAGGATCAGCCCAGAACTACACGGCAGGACCTGGTCAATGACCTGAAGAGAGCTGGGACCACAGTCTCAAAGAAAACCATTAGTAACACACTATGCCGTCATGGTTTAAAATCCTGCAGCGCACGCAAGGTCCCCCTGCTCAAGCCAGCGCATGTCCAGGCCCGTCTGAAGTTTGCCAATGACCATCTGGATGATCCAGAGAAGGAATGGGAGAAGGTCATGTGGTCTGATGAGACAAAAATTGAGCTTTTTGGTCTAAACTCCACTCGCCGTGTTTGGAGGAAGAAGAAGGATGAGTACAACCCCAAGAACACCATCCCAACCGGGAAGCATGGAGGTGGAAACATCATTCTTTGGGGATGCTTTTCTGCAAAGGGGACAGGACGACTGCACCGTATTGAGGGGAGGATGGATGGGGCCATGTATCGTGAGATCTTGGCCAACAACCGCCTTCCCTCAGTAAGAGCATTGAAGATGGGTCGTGGCTGGGTCTTCCAGCATGACAACGACCCGAAACACACAGCCAGGGCAACTAAGGAGTGGCTCCGTAAGAAGCATCTCAAGGTCCTGGAGTGGCCTAGCCAGTCTCCAGACCTGAACCCAATAGAAAATCTTTGGAGGGAGCTGAAAGTCCGTATTGCCCAGCGACAGCCCCGAAACCTGAAGGATCTGGAGAAGGCCTGTATGGAGGAGTGGGCTAAAATCCCTCTCTCACAGTTGAAGTGTACCTATGATATGACCTATGACCTCTACATGCTTTGTAAGTAGGAAAACCTGCATAATCGGCAGTGTATCAAATACTTGTTCTCCCCACTGTAAGTATTCAGACCCTTTGCTATGAGACTCGATAATTGAGCTCAGGTGCATCCTGTTTCCATTGATCATCCTTGAGATGTTTCTACAACTTGATTGGAGTCTATCTGTGGTAAATGCAATTGATTGTATATGATTTGGAAAGGCACACACCTGTCTATATAAAGTCCCACAGTTGACAGAACCAAGAACCCGATGGTCAAAGCTCTAGAGTTCCTCTGTGGAGATGGGAGAACCTTCCAGAAGGACAACCATTTCTGCAGCACTCCACCAATCAGGCCTTTATGGTAGAGTGGCTAAATGCATGCCACTCCTCAGTAAAAGGCACATGACATCCCTTTGGAGTTTGCCAACAGGCACCTAAAGACTCTCAGATCATGAGAAACATGATTATCTGGTCTGATGAAACCAAAATTGAATTCTTTGGACTGATGGCACATATAGGTGTGCCAAGCTTGTAGCGTCATACCTGAGAAGACTTAATGCTGTAATCACTGCCAAAGGTGCATCAACAAAGTACTGAGTAAAGGGTCTGAATACTTATGTAGATTTCAAATTTTAATAAATTAGCAAAAATGTTTAACTTGTTTTTGCTTTGTCATTTTGGGGTATTGTGTGTAGATTGATGAGGAAAAATAACAATTTCATACATTTTTAAATAAGGCTGTAATGTAAACAAAATGTGGAAAAAGTCAATGGGTCTGAATACTTTCCGAAGGCCCTGTACATGTGATATTAAACAGCATATAAAACACACAAAAGGTCAAAAGCCAGACAGGGAGCCTAAGAAGGAACAAAAATTAATTACTTTAGGCTATATTACTTATATTATTTCAAGGCTATACAAAGAAATACATTGTGAAGTATTTGCGAGTGCGACACAATAGGCTGGTAGGGAAACAAAGTGTGCAGCATTCAAACAACATTTTGTTGTATTAAACCATTATATTCTATAAATTGCCCATATAGGCTGTGACTTAATTGGAATTAAATACAAATGAAACTAAAAATGACTTATTAGTGCCTTCAAATTTATCTCTATTAGGTAGGCCTAAGGGTTAAAGGTAACTCAATCAAAACGGAAAGCTCCTTGAACTTGGGAATATTCCAGGCCTATTGTGCCAAAATCATTTATGGCCTATTCTATAGATAATAAATCAAAAATTAACTAAAGGTTTAAGAGAGACCTGATTTTTGGTTTATAAATACTTTGGTACAATGACACACTTAGTTATCTACCCACCTCCTTTCTTTCTTTTAGCATGTGCACGTAGTAAGTACACAGTCATACTTTTGGGATAAGTGTCTTTTCAGATTCCACAATGATTCTAGTTGTGGATGTTTCATGTAGCCAGCGTGTAACAACTGCCATATCCCGCGCGTAGAACAATGGCATCCGGTCTATAACCTAATAGTTTAGCAGCATACCAGCATGTGGCATCCAATCCTTACACATAACAGTGGACACTACATCACCACACTCCCCCTCTTGCTCTTGGTCTTCATCGTTGTAAGTCACCTTGATTTAGCAGTTTATCAGTTTCTTTATGAAAATATTTAGCGAACTCCATGAAAGTAGCTAAAGCAAGGGGCTATTAGCAGCACACAAGTAGACTACAAAAGCATGCTGGGGAGGCATGCCCTGAGCTCCTGAAGTGAGCGCAACTGGAAAAATTGGTGCGCGCTCCAGTCAAATCCACTCACACTCTGCTCTGGGTCTAGCATGAAGGGAGTTAGAGGTGAAGTCTACAGGAAGCGACCAAGATGGCTGCTTCGTGACTAGCTCCTAAGAAACTCTGCAGTATTTTGTTTGTTTATGTACTTTTCTTTTACGTTATTAGCTCAGGAATTGTTTTGTGCCATTACATACAGCCGGGAAGAAGCCTCTGCTGTCAAAAAATAATATCAAGACAACTGACTTTTGCCAGACAACACCTGTGTAAAGTCAGTTGTCTCTTGATATTATTTTTTGAGAGCAGAGGCTTCTTCCTCCCTGACCTCCCATGTAGGCCAAGTTTGTGCAGTATCTTTCTGACAGTGTACCCATGTAATTCGACATTGATTGTGGCAAGAGGCCTGTAGATCCCTTGATGTTACCCTGGGGTTCTTAGAGACTTCTATGAGCATCTTTCGGTCAGCTCTTGGGTTGACTTTGGTGGGACGACCTGTCCTAGGTAGTTTGTCAGTGGTCTGGAATTTTCATTGGTCAGTGGAATGATGTACTTTGAATTGCTTGGAAATTGATTTGTAACCCCTCCCAGACTCATGAGCATCAATAATCTTTCTTCTGAGGGCCTTGGGTAGGTCTTTTGATCTTTGAATGATGTGTTACCACACACCCATATGGTTAAGACCAAACCAGACCAATGTTCTTATCTTTATGGAAGGCTGGACGCTCCTACGTTTCTCTCTCATGTTTTCTAATAATTTGCACTTGTTTTGGTACACCCAATTCTAATTTGAGCCATTTTATGTGATGGTAAAGGTAGGGGTGTACTAACTTTTTCCCCATTGTGATTTGTTAAATTGGGTAACCTTTATCTGTCAATCGTGTTGAAGTGAAGATTACATATCCATATGTCCAAATACGTAAAAAAACTTTCCAGGGGGGTGTACTTACTTTTTCACACGACTGTACACACACACACACACACACACACACACTCTCACACTCTCACACTCCTCTCACACTCTCACATTCTCACACTCTCACATTCTCACATTCTCACACACTCACACTCACACACTCTACCGGTCAAAGGTTTGGGTTCAATTAGAAATGTCCTTGTTTTTCATGAAAATACAGCGGGTGAAATAAGTATTGAACACGTCACCATTTTTCTCAGTAAATATATTTACAAAGGTGCTATTGACATGACATGTTCATCAGATGTTGGTAACAACCCAAGTAATCCATACATACAAAGAAACCAAAACAAATAAGTTCAGAAATTAAGTTATGTGTAATAATGTGAAATGACACAGGGAAAAAGTATTGAACACACTTACTGATATTTATTTAATACTTTGTACAAAAGCCTTTGTTGGTTCAAGACGCCTCCTATATGGAGAAACTAGTCGCATGCATTGCTCTGGTGTGATTTTGGCCCATTCTTCCACACAAACAGTCTTCAAATCGTGAAGGTTCCGTGGGCCTCTTCTATGAATCTTGATCTTCAGTTCTTTCCATAGATTTTCAATGGGATTTAAGTCAGGTGATTGGCTGGGCCATTCTAGCAGCTTTATATTATTTCTTTGAAACCAATTGAGTTTCCATGGCTGTGTGTTTGGGATCATTGTCTTGCTGAAATGTCCACCCTCGTTTCATCTTCATCATCCTGGTAGATGGCAGCAGATTTTTGTCAAGAATGTCTCGGTAAATCCTTCCTTCAATTATGTGAAGTTTGCCAGTACCATTTGCTGAAAAGCAGCCCCACACCATGGTGTTCCCACCTCCAAACTTCACTGTTGGTATGGTGTTTTTAGGGTGATGTGCAGTGCCATTTCTCCTCCAAACATGGTGTGTATTATGACATCCAAACAGTTCAATTTTGCTCTCATCTGACCACACTATATTCTCCCAGTATTTCACTGGCTTTTCCAAATGTTGTGCAGCAAACTTTAAACGAGCTTCAACATGCTTTTTTTTCAGCAATGGAGTCTTGCGTGGTGAGCGTGCATACAGGCCATGGGGGTAGAGTGCATTACTTACTGTTTTCTTTGAGACAACAGTACCTGCTAATTGCAGGTCTTTTTGAAGCTCTCCACAAGTGGTCCTTGGCTCTTGGACAACTCTTCTGATTATTCTTTTCACTCCTCTGTCAGAAATCTTGCGAGGAGCACCTGGTCGAGGCACATTTATGGTGAAATGATTGTCTTTCCACTTCCGTATTATGGCCCCAACAGTGCTCACTGGAACATTCAGAAGCTTAGAAATGCGCCTATAACCAATGCCATCATTATGTTTACCCATCATGAGATGTGTCTTGTGTAACATCTTGGCAATGAGACCTTTTTGTAGGCCATCAGTTGGGACTGAACCAGCTGATATTAATTTGCACTGACAGGGGGCTGGATTGATTTTTAATTACTGATAGTTTTCAGCTGTTGTCTTGGCTTTCCATGCCTTTTTGCACCTCCCTTTCTTCATGTGTTCAATACTTTTTCCCTGTGTCATTTCACATTATTACACATAACTTAATTTCTGAACTTATTTGTTTTGGTTTCTTTGTATGTATGGATTACTTGGGTTGTTACCAACATCTGGTGAACATTTCATGTCAATAGCACCTTTGGAAATATATTTACTGAGAAAAATGGTGACGTGTTCAATACTTATTTCACCCGCTGTATACATGAAATGAGTTGCAAAATGATTAGGAAATATAGTCAAGACGTTGACAAGGTTATAAATAATGATTGTTTTATTGAAATAAGTGTCCTTCAAACTTTGCTTTCGTCAAAGAATCCTCCATTTGCAGCAATTACAGCCTTGCAGACCTTTGGCATTCTAGTTGTCAATTTGTTGAGGTAATCTGAAGAGATTTCACCCCATGCTTCCTGAAGCACCTCCCACAAATTGGATTGGCTTGATGGGCATACGGTCAAACTGCTCCCACAACAACTGAATAGGGTTGAGATCCGGTGACTGTGCTGGCCACTCCATTATAGACCGAATTCCAGCTGACTGCTTTTTCCTTAAATAGTTCTTGCATAGTTTGGAGCTGTGCTTTGGGTCATTGTCCTGTTGTAGGAGGAAATTGGCTCCAATTAAGCGCCGTCCACAGGGTATGGCATGGCGTTGCAAAATGGAGTGAGCCTTCCTTCTTCAAGATCCCTTTTACCATGTACAAATAAATCATAAATCTCCCACTTTAGCACCCCCAGACCATCACATTGCCTGGGATGCTGGAGGAGTGGCATCAAGCACTCCTCCAGCATCTTTTCATTTGGTCTGCATCTCGCGAATGTTCTTCTTTGTGATCTGAACACCTCAAACTTAATATTTTCTTTTTATTGGCCAGTCTGAGATACAGCTTTTTCTTTGCAACTCTGCCTAGAAGGCCAGCACCCCAGAGTCGCGTCTTCACTGTTGAGACTGGTGTTTTGCGGGTACTATTTAATGAAGCTGCCAGTTGAGGACTTGTGAGGTGTGTGTTTCTCAAACTAGACACTCTAATGTACTTGTCCTCTTGCTTAGTTGTGCACCGGGCCTCCCACTCCTCTTTCTATTCTGGTTAGAATCAGTTTGCGAGTAGTACACAGCGTTGTACGAGATCTTCAGTTTCTTGGCAATTTCTAGCATGGAATAGCCTTAATTTCTTAGAACAAGAATAGACTGACGAGTTTGAGAAGAAAGTTCTTTGTTTCTGGCCATTTTGAGCCTGTAATCGAACCCACAAATGCTGATGCTCCAGATACTCAACTAGCCTAAAGAAGGCCAGTTTTATTACTTCTTTATAATCAGCACAACAGTTTTCAGCTGTGCTAACATAAATTGCAAAAGGGTTTTCTAATGATCAATTAGCCTTTTAAAATGATAAACTTGGATTAGCTAACACAACGTGCTAGATGTGTCTGTTACTTGAACTCTGTGAAGCATTTGTTTGGGCTGCAATCTGAGGCTGGTAACTCTAATGAACTTATCCTCTGCAGCAGAGGTATTTCTGGGTCTTTCATTCCTGTGGTGGTCCTCATGAAGCTGTTTGAGAGAATGCCATCAGTGTGCAAAGCTGTCAAAAGGTGGCTACTTAAAAGAATCTCAAATATAAAAATATTTTTGATTTGTTTAACACTTTTTTTGGTTACTACATGATTCCATATATGTTATGTCATAGTTTTGATGTCTTCGGTTTTATTCTACAATGTAGAAAATAGTGCAAATAAAGAAAAGCCCTTGAATGAGTAATATTCCAAATATATACAGTGGGGAGAACAAGTATTTGATACACTGCCGATTTTGCAGGTTTTCCTACTTACAAAGCATGTAGAGGTCTGTAATTTTTATCATAGGTACACTTCAACCGTGAGAGACAGAATCTAAAACAAAAATCCAGAAAATCACATTGTATGATTTTTAAATAATTAATTTGCATTTTATTGCATGACATAAGTATTTGATCACCTACCAACCAGTAAGAATTCCGGCTCTCACAGACCTGTTAGTTTTTCTTTAAGAAGCCCTCCTGTTCTCCACTCATTACCTGTATTAACTGCACCTGTTTGAACTCGTTACCTGTATAAAAGACACCTGTCCACATACTCAATCAAACAGACTCCAACCTCTCCACAATGGCCAAGACCAGAGAGCTGTGTAAGGACATCAGGGATAAAATTGTAGACCTGCACAAGGCTGGGATGGGCTACAGGACAATAGGCAAGCAGCTTGGTGAGAAGGCAACAACTGTTGGCGCAATTATTAGAAAATGGAAGAAGTTCAAGATGACGGTCAATCTCCCTCGGTCTGGGGCACCATGCAAGATCTCACCTCGTGGGGCATCAATGATCATGAGGAAGGTGAGGGATCAGCCCAGAACTACACGGCAGGACCTGGTCAATGACCTGAAAAGAGCTGGGACCACAGTCTCAAAGAAAAACATTAGTAACACACTAAGCCGTCATGGATTAAAATCCTGCAGCGAACGCAAGATCCCCCTGCTCAAGCCAGCGCATGTCCAGGCCCGTCTGAAGTTTGCCAATGACCATCTGGATGATCCAGAGGAGGAATGGGAGAAGGTCATGTGGTCTGATGAGACAAAAATTTAGCTTTTTGGTCTAAACTCCACTCGCCGTGTATGGAGGAAGAAGAAGGATGAGTACAACCCCAAGAACACCATCCCAACCGTGAAGCATGGAGGTGGAAACATCATTCTTTGGGGATGCTTTTCTGCAAAGGGGACAGGACGACTGCACCGTATTGAGGGGAGGATGGATGGGGCCATGTATCGCAAGATCTTGGCCAACAACCTCCTTCCCTCAGTAAGAGCATTGAAGATGGGTCGTGGCTGGGTCTTCCAGCATGACAACGACCCGAAACACACAGCCAGGGCAACTAAGGAGTGGCTCCGTAAGAAGCATCTCAAGGTCCTGGAGTGGCCTAGCCAGTCTCCAGACCTGAACCCAATAGAAAATCTTTGGAGGGAGCTGAAAGTCTGTATTGCCCAGCGACAGCCCCGAAACCTGAAGGATCTGGAGAAGGTCTGTATGGAGGAGTGGGCGAAAATCCCTGCTGCAGTGTGTGCAAACCTGGTCAAGAACTACAGGAAACGTATGATCTCTGTAATTGCAAACAAAGGTTTCTGTACCAAATATTAAGTTCTGCTTTTCTGATGTATCAAATACTTATGTCATGCAATAAAATGCAAATTAATTACTTAAAAATCATACAATGTGATTTTCTGGATTTTTGTTTTAGATTCCGTCACTCACAGTTGAAGAGTACCTATGATAAAAATTACAGACTTCTACATACTTTGTAAGTGGGAAAACCTGCAAAATCGGCATTGTATCAAATACTTGTTCTCCCCACTGTATATATATATATATTCTGGGCACATGCCCATTGTTTTCTGCAGAGGAATACAGCATTAGCCATTGCAAAATGTGTAGAATTGCAGAACATTTACTTCACAACAGCAAACTTCTCTACGACACCAAGATCCCTTTCTAGCTACTAGACTAGAGTTTACATTTCCTCTTCCAATTAACTGTGGGGATGTCAAAATAAGAACGGTCTACCAAATCTCTTTGCTTCAAAATGTTGATTACTCCTACTTGCCATTATCATTCATCTGACGTGATTTGATGTTTTTTGCTAACATATGACGAGGGTACCTGAATTGCCTGGCCGGGGGTCTTTGGGCAAGAAAAGTTTGAAAACCCCTGGACTAAATAATTTAAATAAACTGTTGAAATGTGTATACTATAGAACTACACTTCTACTAAACAAATGCTTAGGCCTAAATAGACATTGACAGTCTACGTTTTTTGAAACCTGATGTCCTCACAGCCTAACATCTGCTGCTACGGGGAATAAAACACTATGGATGAAGAGTAAACAGAGCGCTTTTTGCTTGACATTTTCTGTGTCAGGAAGTAAATGTTGCCTTAAGAGTAAAATGATCCAATTGGAGAAAGGTCGCCATAGTTCCCATCATAATCATATGCGTGCATGAACTCGGGCTACAACTGGGAATGCTTCACATTTAAATTCTATTTCTGTCTGGCGTAATGTTACCGCTTCAGCTCCGACTCCACTTCATCAGTATTCAGTCTGTCTCCCTAGAGCTCCCACCCACCCACCACGCTTCCCAGTCAACCAACTCGCCCACATCTCCCCTAATAGTCCCAAAATCTTTGTTATACTGAATGCTGCTTATAAATAATGAAAACGGGCATTAAGAAAAGTAAATATTCCCTTAGAAGGCAGCAGGCAGGCGGTACAGTAAGTAAACACACTGTGGGTAGAAAAACTGTTAAACTAGCCAGATTGGACAACACATTTCTAGCATGATGTTTCTCTTGACTTCTCTCTATGCTTTTACAGTAAAAACAGCTTTCTGCTTTTAAAAAGCACAAAGCCTGGAGTAGTTCTGTCTTTAGAGAAGTCCCTGGGTGACCTAGTAAGCCTAAGGCTCTTTCTCAATTGTCCTCCTGATTCCTCACATCCTCGCCTCCTTCTCAAAATGCACAAGAGGAGAAGATCCTAGGTTCCCATGTCTAATCTTCTCCTCCAATGTATTTTGAGGAGGCGAAGAGAGAGGACGTGAGGAATCAAGGAAAGACCATTGAAAAAGTGCCCAGAAGCTGAAAAGGCATTAAAAATAATCAAGACAATAACAGAATTGCGCTGAGACTCCGATTTTTAACTTCAAATGTATGCCAAACAAAAGCCATTGATTTCAAAGTTGAACAAACCATACAAATCTCCCTCTGTTTATTGTGTCCACGATTTCCAAAATATCTGCTCCAAATGAACATTCAACAATGCCTGCCGAAAGATTTCATGGGTCCCTGATCTGTACGACACAGAAATGCATAATTATGGATATGAATGTCATTCTCTTCATGGTGATGTATCCTAAACAGGAACACAAAGGTATAACAATATCCTCCTTTGCATATTAGGGTATTATTCTACACACTTGCTATTATTTTAATGAGCTCTGCCCTCAAACAAGACCACATTTGGTTGGTCCGAACCGGACCAAATCTAGACCAATCACAGATGTCCATGTTTCACAAGTTTGGACATCATAGTAAAGCTCAGTAGAGTACAGCCCAGCAGAGTAGAGTTCAGTACAGTAGAGTGCATTCAAGTACAGTAAAGTACAGTTCAGTAGAGTAGTCGAGTCCAGTAAAGTACAGTAATACAAGTACAATAGTGTACTCAACTCGTGTGCTCTACTGTGTACAGTACTATACTTTTCTTTACTGAACAGTACAGTACTGCTCTGTACTATATTCTTCTGTACTGTACTCTACTTTGCTGTCCAAACTTGTGGACCCAACTGTGGTTTGTGACTATTATGATTTCCCATTGTACCAATTCAACTGCAACTACTTTCATTATCCTCCCTCCTAATGACGGAGAGAAAATATCTTAAAGATATGTGGGTTTTTGGTAACAGAATTATGTCACAAGGCAATTTTTCTTAAACTTACAGAAGGCAGAAAAATGTATCCAAAATTAAAATATATAGTGTTGATATTTGTTGGCAAGAGATCTTTACTTCAATCTGTTTGACTAGAGAGCAAAGCCTTTGCTTATTCCTATATTTTAAGATGGAAAATGTTTACAAAATGCATATATGCATTAATAAATAAATAAATACTCTTAGCTTTCTTTTGACATGCTCCTATGAACTTCACATGTTGCTGCTCATGGGTTCTTTTACATGGAAATGACCATCTCCTTTTCACAGTCGCCCCTCTCTTTCATCTATACAGTGGCTTGCTAAAGTATTCACCCCCTTGGCATTTTTCCTATTTTGTTGCCTTACAACCTGGAATTAAAATGTTTTTTGGGGGAGTTTGTATCATTTGATTTACACAACATGCCTACCACTTTGAAGATGCAAAATATTTTTTATTGTGAAACAAACCTTCCCAAAGTCAATACTTTGTAGAGCCAGCAATTACAGCTGCAAGTCTCTTGGGGTTTGTCTCTATAAGCTTGGCATATCTAGCCAATGGGAGTTTTGCCCATTCTTCAATGCAAAACTGCTCCAGCTCCTTCAAGGTGGATGGGTTCCGCTGGTGTACAGCAATCTTTAAGTCATATTCTCAATTGGATTAAGGTCTGGGCTTTGACTAGTCCATTCCAAGACATTTCAATGTTTTCCCTTAAACCACTCAAGTGTTGCTTTAGCAGTATGCTTAGGGTAATTGTCCTGCTGGAAGGTGAACCTCTGTCCCAGTCTAAAATCTCTGGAAGACTGAAACAGGTTTCCCTCAAGAATTTCCCTGTATTTAGTGCCATCCATCATTCCTTCAATTCTGACCAGTATCCCAGTCCCTGCCGATGAAAAACATCCCCACAGCATGATGCTGCCACCACCATGCTTCACTGTGGGGATGGTGTTCTCAGGGTGATGAGAGGTGTTGGGTTTGCACCAGACATAGCATTTTCCTTTATGTCCAAATAGCTCAATTTTTGTCTCATCTGACCAGAGTACCTTCTTCCATATGTTTGGGGAGTCTCCCACATGCCTTTTGGCAAACAGCAAATTTGTTTGCTTATTTTTTTATATAAGCAATGGCTTTTTTCTGGCCACTCTTCCGTAAAGCCCAGCTCTGTGGAGTGTACGGCTTAAAGTGGTCCTGTGGACAGATACTCCCAATTTCCGCTGTGGAACTTTGCAGCTCCTTCAGGGTTATCTTTGGTCTCTTTGTTGGCTCTCTGATTAATACCCTCCTTGCCTGGTCCGTGAGTTTTGGTGGGCAGCCCTCTCTTGGCAGGTTTGTTGTGGTGCCTTATTATTTCAATTTTTTGGGATGTTCAAAGTTTAGATTTTTTTTTTATAACCCAATCCTGATCTGTACTTCTCCACCTTTGTCCCTGACCTGTTTGGAGAGCTCCTTGGTCTTCATCGTGCCGCTTGCTTGGTGGAGCCCCTTGTTTAGTGGTGTTGCAGACTCTGAGACCTTTCAGAACAGGTGTTTATACTGTGATCATGTGACAGATCATGTGACACTTAGATTGCACACAGATGGACTTTATTTAACTAATTATGTGACTTCTGAAGGTAATTGGTTGCACCAGAACTTTTTTAGGGATTTCATAGCAATGGGGGTGAATACATATACACGCACTACTTTTCTTTTATTTATTTAGAAACAAGTTTGTTTTTTCATTTCACTTCACCAATTTGGACTATTTTGTGTATGTCCATTACATGAAATCCAAATAAAAACCCATTTAAATTACAGGTTGTAATGCAACAAAATAGGAAAAACCCCAAGGGGGATGAATACTTTTGCAGGCACTGTACATGACATTTGCAGTGATGGGAGAAGGAGACAGTAGTGCTTCCAAACTGCTCCTATATGGGTTTGGTTACAAAAGGGTGAGCAGTAGCAGCAGTAACCAAGGAGAATGTTGTTAAGCCTCTCTCTCTGATGACATCACAGCAGTAGCGACTGAGCTGAGGCAGAGCGTGCCAGGTCTCTCTATCAGGGCTTGGCTGACAGGTCTTGCACGGCTCCCTAGTGTTGTGTATTGCCGTTTGCCTTGGAGATGATGGGGAAAGTAGCATAGAGCTGAACAGCCTGGAGATTCTAATGCATTTTAATAAGGCTCCCGCTCCTCGAAAGGCAAACAGCGCTGTTAGTATCTTACTCTGGTATACCTCCTCACCGCCTGTCGCTGGCTTGTCCCTTCAGGATCACCTTGGAGATTTCCTCCTTGCTCTGCATCCTCACCCTTTTGGAGGACAACTTGCTCGCCTCTCCGCTCTCACAAAGAACCACTTAATAGGCCTTTCTTCTCGGCTGCTTTATTGCCTGCGTCCTCCAGAATCTTTTGAGGCGTCCCCCTTTTGTCATTTTTATTCCTGGCCCAATTGTGTTATGTCAGTTTGGATCGAGCATCCTGGAGCTCACGTTCACTAGAGCTACAGCCCAATGTAATATTAGCAGCTGTACCATACTCTCCCTATCTTTCTCTCTGCTGGGGACCCAACAACCCAGATGCAGTTAAAGCCACTGTAGTATGTAAGGTTTCCAATCATTTAGAATGCACCCCTTGAATTCTTTAAGGAAATCACTTATAAATCCCAGAATAGCCTAGATAATGTCCTTAATAAAACCTCCCAGTTTCCTTAAAGTTAACAGTACTTGGTTTGTTTCCAGTCATTGTTGCCCCAGGGGCCCATGAGAAATGGGGGCTGACGCAGCCATTGTGCAGGGGTGAGGAGAAATGTCACTGAGACAAGGGAGAAGGACAGAACATCCTCTGGAAACACTGCAGCAACAGCACATTAGAATTCAGCTACATGACAGACTCCTAAAAGGCCAGAAAATGAAATGCAATACTATGAAATAGTATTGAATAGAAGAATATAATAGGTGTCTCATATATAGGCCTAAGAGGAATTGTGTGTGCATTACACAGATCTTCCTGAAAGGCAGAATCTGAGTAGTCAATAACACACCAACGAATTTGCTGATAGCAAATAGGCTACCTTACTAATATTCAGATAGACACACTCTTCTCTCCTCAACTCCCCCAGACTTCCACTTCATCTACAGGGTGCCAGCTGAGCTCGCATTCATTATGGATGACCTTCCTAACAGACGTACCAAGGCAATGAAAATGATGCATTCATATTTAGGACAGGTTGGCTGTTTGACACTACCATACTCCACCACCACATCATATGTAGGCTAAAGCAGAACCCACTCATCTGAAACCAAGAGCAACTGGTGAGAGGGGTGCATATTGCAGAAGTCATACTTAAAAAAAAATAATCCTTCATATTGTTTGCTAGGTCTATTTGTGAAACTATCAATTTCATGTGTTATCAAAAAGGAGATTCATGTGGGTCTGGGCAGGTGTGATGTTTGTAGGATGTAGTCATTTAAATGTGTTAATCTTATTTTTAAAAACAAAAAGGTGGATTCAAACGACATCAGTCTCTCCATGATGACTAATTTGAAGGAAAAACATTCAATCCCAGACCAGACAATACTACCTGACCAAAGTGTGTTAGAAGTTACCCTGAAAGTCATCCAGAGTTGAGTTGAACACACATAACCCTAACGATGACAGATTTAAAGCCAGGTCAATTGTGTTAATTTAAGTCATGTTCAGGCCTAGACAAAACTGTGTTCATGAAGAATCACGATTGATAACAATGTCGGGGTTCAGATTACCAGTTATGATTGAACACGTATAGCCTAGTCATTGTAGGAATAAAGACTCCATTGGCTACTTAGAAGAAACAACAGGTCCTGTTCATATTTGAAGCCATTGAGTAATTTGTTGTCCATGCAAACCGTTACATTCTTACGTTAAAATAAACAATGTGTCATGCCATGAGAATGCATTGATACAGTAGCGTCACGATATAATTTGCCAAGATCCACAGTGCTTTTGAATTCGAAACTTTGCACTGAAACTAAAAGTTTTCAAACACAAACGCCATATTGAAAACATGACATGCACCTATTAATAAACGTCTACATTATTCTTACCGGGGAGTTTCGATAAAACTGAAATTATTTTTCTTCACTGCAGCTGAAATGTTTCAGCTAAGGCAGCATTTCTAGCTCCACAGCAGATTCTCTGCAGAAACGTTCCAGATGATTGACGCGATCGAATGAAACTCCTTAACAACGATATGCCTCGATGCAGGTGCAACTGTACGAAATACCGACGCATTCATTCATCAAGTTTGAGTTAGACAGTATTCTTTTTATTATGTTAGCTGTCAAAGAGACGATTTCGATGAAGCGATTCAGATTCGACGTGCTATCCTGTCTCCACCCACTGCAAAGTCAATCTCATATCCAAACCTCGCGATATGTTATCGGCGCTTTCTCCACACTCCCTGATGATGTGACCATAATGATACAACATAAGAGGACATGTCCAAGAATTTGCGATTTGATTTTATATTTTATGGTGCCCAAAGTATGGAAAATGAATCCTTCTTCTCTCTTGTATTATATTTATCTTGCATAGACAACTAGTTACAATTCACTCATGTATGAACTACTTTGTTTTTCAGGACACGCTATATACACAGATCACAAATTGCATTGAATATTTTTCTATAAGAAAACATTTGCACACACTGCACTCCTCGGCTCCATATTACCTTTGGCATTCCATTAATCACAGCTTGCACCCTACTGACAGGGGGTTAGGGGACATTACTTTTGCATTAATCATGTTTAATCTCTAAATAAACGTGTGGCTGAGCTTCCCTGCAGTTGTGAAGCCGGTTGGATGTACTGACGAGGGGAGAGTGAAACAAATGCAACTGCATTTCTACTGCCATATACCGTAATACATTGATCTCTGCCAGGAAAAAAGATCTATGAAAATAAAATGCAGAAAAAAAAAATCTGTAGTGGTGACATGATCAAATACAAAGCCATCCACATATTTCACACATTCCTCTAATATGCCAACATTGATTGCATTGGTCTCTAAAGCAAGGCCCTTCCCCCAGGGACAAACCTCCAGACACGCTTCCCCACCCTGGCGCACGACCCAGACATTGAAGATGTTAATAAATATCTGTTTGTTATCTGCCCAGAGGTGGAACAGTAGGCTACACTGGTGAATTTCAATGATGTGCTGTCTCTCCATCAAATCGTGTGGTGTTGAATGATCACTGAGGAGAAAAATACCAGTTATTTGTTATTTATGGTTAATACACACATTGTTTTGCTCCCAATACAAAGGCTGTAGAAAAGGCTGCATGTTAAGCTACATGCCATGAATGAAGGTATACAAAAAAATCAGTAACTCTCCATAAAAATGTAACAATAAATCTAGATGTTCTTCTGGGTGTTTGTGAGATAGCTTGCATCGATAATGGTAAAATTTTAATAAAAACAGCTATCCTGATTGATACGTAATTTCTGTGCTGGCTGTTCTGTTGACACGAGGCATAAACTACTACAACGTCATTCTTCACAAGGTCTGTATACAAGCAGAATTGAACACAAATTGGGATTGTACTGACCTGAATTGGGATTGTACTGACCTGAATTAAAACATGTGACACACCAGTCAAGGCCCCAGCGAGAATTGAACTTGCGACCCCTGGTTTACAAGACCAGTGCTCTAACCACTGAGCTATGGAGCCTTACTTAATCACACCTTGAGACAACAGGTCTTTTACATATGACAACAGACCGTGCCAATTCACAGCCAGAAGGCCACACCTCATGCCACTCGCTCTATCACACTCAGCTAATAATGCAGTCTCGCCCAACCAGCTAAACAGGATGTTAGCTGTTGAAGCAAAGTCAACTACTCTAGGCTTGAGTGTCTGCTGGTTCAGTCTTTCCATTACATCATGATCTACATGAGATTTAGACCAGAGAAACATAATACACATTTTTACATGCCAATTGGATCTGTGCAATAAAATACACACACACATCTCATCTCTGTGGCACTGCCAGGATTTGCCACTAGAGAGCAGCAACAGACCATAAAATGCATTGCCATTGACAGAACATACACGCCTCCAAATGATCACTGCATTTTATTGTCTGAGGCGAGTCCTAGCAGTGACACAGAGATAGTTTATTAGTCACTCTCGCAGGGTTGCAGATGTAAATGCAGGGTACAGTGAAAATCTTAAGCTCCTACAGTGCAGGTCAAAGGGGAAGTGAATTTAACAATAACATAATAATAATGACATATTTACAACTGTAACACAATAAATGTCCATTGGGTGGGGGCAGGTTAAATGTCAGTTGAGGTGGGGAGGGGTAAATGTGCATAAGGGGGAGCAGCAAGGGGGGCTGACAAGTGGTGGCTATTCAGCAGCCTGATGGTCTGGGGATAGAAGCTTTAGCCAGTCTTTCAGGTTTTGCCATGATGTTCCTTTACTGCCCGCATAGGAGTGATGGAAGCAGGGATAGTACTTCATGGCTCAGATAGCTGAGGCACATGCGTCGGTACTTTGGGTGACCAATACATTTCTTTTTTTAACCTCCCGCTTTGGGCTGGATGTGTCAGAACAAAGCAGGAGGTTTAAAAAATACTTAGTACTCGCCAAAGTATCGGAGCATGTCTTTAAAGGGCAACTTTGCCACTTTTAACATGTGGGCTGTTTTATGAAGTATTTAGTGATGTTTTCAAGTACCATCCCTGAGATGATTAATACAAGAAATGATGGACAGTGTAGCTCACACATGCATAATCTATGAGCAGAATTACTGCCTTACCTCAATTAGCCACAAAATACCTGTTTTCTGGAAGCTGTGCCATTCCATTATACCCTACATTTCCCCCCACGTGAACCAGCCCCCTAGCAATTCGTGTTCAAGTCAATGACATTCAGCCCCTCGCTACTTGAGTGACAGCTAGAAAGAATCATACAGAGACGAGCGAGAGAGAGACAGAGCGCAATGACATGGTGCACACATCTGTAGTACGCAATTTCAGGGACAACGTTTGGCTCATGAGCACTACTTTCAGAACTACTGGCTTAAAAGTATAAAAAAGTACCGGAAAATCCCTTCAAACTATATGTATAGTGGCACCAAAAGTACCAATAAAATAATGTTGATACCGTCGGTGCTTTTTAAAATACTAAATGTCAATCTAGGTTCCAAACTCACACACAGAAACAAGCCTGGGCAGGATAACAAATAGCTTTAACACGGAATAGTGTACAACACAAAAACAAGTTGAAACGTACATCTAATGAAGGACTTAATAAAACACATTTTATTGGTCACCTACACATGTTTAGCAGATGTTACTGCGGGTGTAGAGAAATGTTGTAAATTAGTCATTGCGGTTCTGGTCCTCAGGGGCCTCAAGTAGGGAGTTGGCGTTGTGACCTGTGTTATATGGTGTCGTTTAGTCTTGAGTATCAGTGATTTACTCTAAATTGGTTTGGGTTTAGTTCACCTGTCCTGTTGCACTTACCCAACATGACCACTATAGTGTACCAAACATCCACAGGAGTGCCTGCTTTCTCCACCATACACTGAATACAGAAAACACAACGTTTTATGTCTGAAAAATACAATTCTACCCCGGGGGAAAAAAGTTGGAAACGCTTCCGGTTATGCGTGTCATCCTTGCGCTGAGCCGGAGAGCAGGCTGGGGTTTATGTAGAGTATTGTGCCGTGCTGAACCTGTGATTGGTGTCGTCAGACAAAAAACAGGCTGTATCCCACCTCCCTTCTCCCATAATACTATTTTCTAGGCCAGTAGCAACTAAACTGATCTTAAAATCTGTATCTAGTGGCAGCTTCTATATAGAGTTGTGACGGGTCAGGCTTAATGTGTTCTTTGACCTCTTTCACATCTGTAAAACAGCAGAAACTCTTACCAACAAGGAGAGGGGAAACTAAACAAAGACATTTGTGCTAAACACTCACAAGTCGCCATCTTGGATTTTATTTTATAAGTCAGTCCTCTTTCGCGTCCGCTGGTGCAGTACTCATTTTTTTCCACCAGGTGGGGCTCCATCCACAGCAAATAAGAGTTGGGGGTGCGAAGAGGGCTTATAAATGCTGTTCCAACCGAACCTACGAAACACCTTGCCAGAAAGTCAATAATCTGTTGACAATAGATATACATTTGATTAATTTCTCAAGTTTGACATCAACACATTTCTACAATTTAGAATAAATTACAAAACATGGTCAAATACAACAACAACTACTATGTGTTCCCAGACTAGTCTATGTATGTATGTATGTATGTATGTATGTATGTATGTATGTATGTATGTATGTATGTATGTATGTATGTATGTATGTATGTATGTATGTATGTATGTATGTATGTATGTATGTATGTATGTATGTATGTATGTATGTATGTATGTATGTATGTATGTATGTATGTATGTACAGTTGAAGTCAGAAGTTTACATACTTAGGTTGAAGTCATTAAAACTCATTTCAACCACTCCACAGATTTCATGTTAACAAACTATAGTGCAACTTTGTGCATGACACAAGTAATTCTTCCAACAATTGTTTACAGACAGATTATTTCACTTATAATTCACTATATCACAATTCCAGTGGGTCAGAAGTGTACATACACTAAGTTGACTGTTCCTTTAAACAGCTTGGAAAATTCAGGAATGATGTCATGGCGTTAGAAGCTTCTGATAGGCTAATTGACATCATTTACGTCTAATGGAGGTGAACCTGTGGATGTATTTCAAGGTCTACCTTCAAACTCAGTGATAGATAGATAGATAGATAGATAGATAGATAGATAGATAGATAGATAGATAGATAGATAGATAGATAGATAGATAGATAGATAGATAGATAGATAGATAGATAGATAGATAGATAGATAGATTTATTGATCCCCGAGGGGAAATTTCTTCGTCAAGCAGCTACGAAAAAACACAGGGCGGGTGCAAAATGCCAGAACGAAAATACACAAAAGACAGATACACGATACATGATATATATAGAGCAGCAGTATGAAAAAGTATAAAAATACAAGAAGTTTGGAGTACACAAAAAAGCTATCTAAAGACATTGCATAGTATGGGTGGAAGAGACGTAGATAACACTTCTTAATGGGTCGTTAGCTGTGTATCTAATTCTTTGGGTTCTGCGCATAGACATTAAAACCATTGTCTGCAAAAAATAAAGACGACCTAAAGCGCTTTGAATCAAGCGGCCCAATCGCAGCTTGGTCCGACAATCATGTGACACCAGTCGCTTTAATTACGTCATTTTTTTGCGACTTTCTTACGGATCCATGTGAATGTCGCCTGCGTCTTTACCACTAGCTATCTATCATATTTATCAAGGTAAGAACATTCCTGTAAAGAAGGAAATTGCAGCTACATGTATTTATATGTCTCCACTAGACCCATCACAGTTATAACGTTAGTTGGTGAATGCAGAGAATGTTGCCAGTCTGTGAGTTTCATAATTGTAATGGCTAGAACGGCACATCCCCTAGTCGACAAGGTCAGAATACGCTTGATGGCAGCTCAGCTTTTATGACAGAAATGTTGCTACTAACGTTAATTCAGTTCAGTCTACTATGACTAGTTACCACAATAATTTATATTCATTGATTTCCTCCAAATGTTTTACTTGTAGTAGTACAGGCTACACGATTGTTGACACAATGATATGTTACACAACACACAATCCCTGCGCTACTGTTGCTAATTGCTAAAACTTCTCAACATAACTAGGCTAAGCTTGTTGACAGCAACCCATGACCTGCAGACTACGGAGAATAAGAACATATCCTGATTATAAAGTCCTTATCATAAAGTTGCACATGAGGGGGTTGTTTGGCATAGCAACATGTGATTTGTAGGTTCAGGAACAACCAAAAAAGGATGAGAACCAATGAGTGATATTCACTCTCTTGAATTAACTCTCTCTCTCTATTTCTTACTCGCAGGTGTTAGCATGGTGAATCTGGCTGCTGTGTTGTGAATGGGTGTCTGGTCCCATGCTTCTTTCTCTGGTCTCGTGCTGTTCTCAATTTCTCCATGACCAGCCGTCTGCTGGGCCGATGTGCCCGTCTCCTCCCCAGGGTCTTCCCCCAGGCCTCAGCCACCGCTGCCCGCCTGCCTACCCCTGCAGCTGGACCAGCAGAGCTGCTGTGGGCCCAGGCCTGGCAGCAGCCTGGGGGAAGGAGACTGTGTGAGGGCAGGAGTTTGGTCAAAGAGCAGTATCCCATCGAGCCCAAACGCACCCAGCTGGATGAGCTCTTAGAGAGGGCCCAGTCTCCACAGGATGTCCTGCAGGCCTGGGCGGCACACGGAGGAAAGGCCAATCAGGCGGCTAAGACTCTGGTTCAGCTTGTCAGATTGTCTGGGAGAGAGAAAGGTGGGGCTAAAATGGACCAATTTGATCTGCTGAATGATCCAAGACTGCTGGACATAATGGACACTGTTACTGCACAGGTAGGAGAGGGGCTAGTATGAAGGAGCAGGAGACAGGTAGGATGAGGGAAGGTGCTCTCTGAGAGTTTCTTTGAGTGTGTGTACATTGACCGTGTGTGTGTGTGTGTGTGTATCCCCCCCAGGTAGCGTCAGTGTGGAACGGTACGCTGGTCTCTCTGCTGCGCTCCCTCTCTGCTCTGGGTGTTCCTCCTACAGCTGCAGTACAACGCTCCATCCAGACAGAGGTGCTGTGGCGCGTACGCAGACTCTCCTACAAACAGCTGTCTTTCCTGGCAGACTGGGGAGCAGGGCAGAAGGGTCAGATGGAGGTGGCGCTGGTGAGCGCAGCGCTGAAACAGCTGGAGCTCCGCTGGACTGAGATCGCTGACGCCAGAACAGTCAGTACCCTGATGGCTAGGGCTGGATACCTCAGTCCTGCACTGATGGACAGACTAGAGGATAAGGTAACAATCCCCTCTACTACTAACCCCACACTACACATATAAAGTTATCAAATAGACATACACTACCATCCATATGTATTTGAACAGTGAATAAATACAAATTGTCTATATACTCCAGGATTTTAGATATGAGACAAAATGTTTCATAGGCAACAGTACAGAATGTTAGCTTTTATTTTAGGGTATTTTCATACATTCCTCCATTTGAAAAAATCCTACGTATTTGGACAAGTTTACTTATAGTGTATTAAAGTAGTAGTACTATTTGTCACTATATTCCTTGCACGCAATGATTAGGGATGGGCCTTATACATGTTTTGACTGTTAAAAACAGAGTACTCTGATTTTTTAAATATATTTTAGAACACAAGGCCTGAACTGGAAAGAAATGTGTGCATTTATCTATATGCCTATGACAACAGTGCTCAACAATGCCAAAAATATCATAACCATTACAGATAACAAATCTTAATTGCTAAATTGCCCCACAGTATTCAGTCAATAAAAAAAGCAAGTGCTGTTTAAGATTTAATTTATTGAAAATATCAACTGGTTATTATATTGTGGAACATGATCTTCAAAAAGGTTGTAACCTCAGCAGTGGTGCTTGCTTGTAGGAGCATATACAGTGGGGAGAACAAGTATTTGATACACTGCCGATTTTGCAGGTTTTCCCACTTACAAAGCATGTAGAGGTCTGTAATTTTTATCATAGGTACTCTTCAACTGTGGGTGACGGAATCTAAAACAAAAATCCAGAAAATTACATTGTATAATTTTTAAGTAATTAATTTGCATTTTATTGCATGACATAAGTATTTGATACATCAGAAAAGCAGAACTTAATATTTGGTACAGAAACCTTTGTTTGCAATTACAGAGATCATACGTTTCCTGTAGTTCTTGACCAGGTTTGCACACACTGCAGCAGGGATTTTGGCCCACTCCTCCATACAGACCTTCTCCAGATCCTTCAGGTTTCGGGGCTGTCGCTGGGCAATACGGACTTTCAGCTCCCTCCAAAGATTTTCTATTGGGTTCAGGTCTGGAGACTGGCTAGGCCACTCCAGGACCTTGAGATGCTTCTTACGGAGCCACTCCTTAGTTGCCCTGGCTGTGTGTTTTGGGTCGTTGTCATGCTGGAAGACCCAGCCACGACCCATCTTCAATGCTCTTACTGAGGGAAGGAGGTTGTTGGCCAAGATCTCGCGATACATGGCCCCATCCATCCTCCCCTCAATACGGTGCAGTCGTCCTGTCCCCTTTGCAGAAAAGCATCCCCAAAGAATGATGTTTCCACCTCCATGCTTCACGGTTGGGATGGTGTTCTTGGGGTTGTACTCATCCTTCTTCTTCCTCCAAACACGGCGAGTGGAGTTTAGACCAAAAAGCTCTATTTTTGTCTCATCAGACCACATGACCTTCTCCCATTCCTCCTCTGGATCATCCAGATGGTCATTGGCAAACTTCAGACGGGCCTGGACATGCGCTGGCTTGAGCAGGGGGACCTTGCGTGCGCTGCAGGATTTTAATCCATGACGGCATAGTGTGTTACTAATGGTTTTCTTTGAGACTGTGGTCCCAGCTCTCTTCAGGTCATTGACCAGGTCCTGCTGTGTAGTTCTGGGCTGATCCCTCACCTTCCTCATGATCATTGATGCCCCACGAGGTGAGATCTTGCATGGTGCCCCAGACCGAGGGAGATTGACTGTCATCTTGAACTTCTTCCATTTTCTAATAATTGCGCCAACAGTTGTTGCCTTCTCACCAAGCTGCTTGCCTATTGTCCTGTAGCCCATCCCAGCCTTGTGCAGGTCTACAATTTTATCCCTGATGTCCTTACACAGCTCTCTGGTCTTGGCCATTGTGGAGAGGTTGGCGTCTGTTTGATTGAGTGTGTGGACAGGTGTCTTTTATACAGGTAACGAGTTCAAACAGGTGCAGTTAATACAGGTAATGAGTGGAGAACAGGAGGGCTTCTTAAAGAAAAACTAACAGGTCTGTGAGAGCCGGAATTCTTACTGGTTGGTAGGTGATCAAATACTTATGTCATGCAATAAAATGCAAATTAATTATTTAAAAATCATACAATGTGATTTTCAGGATTTTTGTTTTAGATTCAGTCTCTCACAGTTGAAGTGTACCTATGATAAAAATTACAGACCTCTACATGCTTTGTAAGTAGGTAAACCTGCAAAATCGGCAGTGTATCAAATACTTGTTCTCCCCACTGTATCTGTGCAATGACATAGACTTGCTTTCTTAATTTAGCAGAGAAGATGCTCTTTTTTTCCTAAGCCCTTATCACTGTCAAGACGCCTATTCTATTGTAAAAAAAACAAACATAATATAACAGAATAAAATAGAAATATATTTTTCCAAATGAAAAAAGTTGCCACTGAGAAGTGATGCCCATCTTGGGTCTGGAACAGTTATTCTCAGAGTGATCATTTGAAGGAGGGCTCAATTTGGCAAATTTAAATATTTTTTTCAAAATCTGTCTTTTCAATATAGATAGATAGATAGATAGATAGATAGGTACTTTATTGATCCCTGAGGGAAAATTTCTTCGTCAAGCAGCTTCGGAAAAAAACAGGGCAGGTGCAAAGTGCCAGAATGAAAATACTCAAAAGACAGATACACGATACGTGCGGCAGTATAAAAAAAGTCTGAAGTGCAAAAAGCTATAAAAAGGCATGGCATAGTATGGGTAAATGGCTGAATATGTACACTATACATTGTTACAGATTGTTAGGTGATACAAATATTGCAAGTTGATATAGATAGAAATATTTGCATGGTTAACTATACTATACAGGTCGATGGCAGAGAAATACTTAAATAGCTAAATGTGCGTATGATATAAGTGAGGGTAATAATAGTTTACTTAATATACAGTCTGGTTAAATGAGCAGGTAAGTGAATATTTGCATGGTTACATTAACTGTACAGGTAAATGTACAGGTAAGTGAATATTTATATGGTTACATTAACTGTACAGGTAAATGACAGGAAGAGAAACTTAAATAGCTAAATGTGTGTATGATATAATTTAGAGTAATAATAACAATTCCCTTAAAATACAGTCCTTAGTGCAGGGTTTAATTACAGATAAATGCATGTATTGCACATTCGATATACTAAAGCAATGAAAAAAAGATACCACTGAGAGGATACTAATATGCAGTCCTGAGTGAATGACTACGTAAGTTCAGTCCAAGAATTACTTACAATATTGCACGTGATATGATATAACAGCTGTACATGAGTATGTATATACAGTCCTGAATGAATGAGTGCTGAATGAATAAGTCCTGAGTGAATGAGTGATTACAGACCAGAGTTACTCACGGATGGATGCCTAATTGTTAAACTAGGTCCTAACACCCCAACAGTTCCAGGTCTATGTTGCCGATGGCACGGCACCCCGGTGAGGCATTAAATAGTCTAATAGCCGCCGGCAGGAAGGACCTCCAGTAGCACTCTCTGGCACACCGGGGTGGGATCAGTCTGTGACTGAAAGTGCTCCCCTGCAATAACCATGGCATTCAGAGGGTGGGTGACGTTGTCCATGATGGCCAGCAGTTTAGCCAGGATCCATCTCTCCGCCACCTCCTCTAGAATGTCAAGGCTCATCCCCAGGACAGAGCTATTCTTCCTGATCAGCTTATTTACCCGGGAAGTATCACCGTTCTTTATGTTGGCGCCCCAGCACACCACTGCAAAAAGATGGCATCACAGACTGGTAGAAAGTATGCAGTAGTTTACCCACTGGTTGATGCTTATTTATAAAACCCTCTTAGGCCTCAATCCCCCTTATCTGAGATATCTACTGCAGCCCTCATCCTCGATATACAACACTCGTTCTGCCAGTCACATTCTGTTAAAGGTCCCCAAAGCACACGCATCCCTGTGTCTCTCGTCTTTTCAGTTCGCTGCAGCTAGCGACTGGAACAAACTTTAACAAACACTCAAACTGGACAGTTATCTCAATCTCTTCATTCAAAGACTCAATCACTCAACATGCTACCATGTTGTTGTGTTGCTGTGTGTTTATTTATATTTTTAATCCCAGCCCCCATCCCCGTAGGAGGCCTTTTGCCTTTTGGTAGGCCGTCCATTGTAAATAAGAATTTGTTCTTAACTGACTTGCCTAGTTAAATAAAAAAATAAAATTCATTTAATTTAGTTTGCGCTCATTAGCATATTTAGCTAGCAGCCTCATGGAAATTTGCTATTTCTTGGGCTAATTTTGTTAGCATTCTGGTAATTGATGCCCAATGGCCTTTTTTGCGTTTTTTGGGGCTCCATTGTGTACTAAGCCAGTAATACCATAAATCTCAGGGTGAGAAGGGCACTATGACCATATGAAAAACAGGATACTGCTCAACCATACTTGAAACAGGTATTGCAGACTGGGTCAGGGAGAGGTTTAAAATGTCAGTGAAGACATTTGCCAGCTGGTCAGCGCATGCTCTGAATACGCGTCCTGGTAATCCGTCTGGCTCTGTGGCCTTGTGAATGTTAACCTGTTTTAAGGGTCTTCATCACATCGGCTACGGAGAGCGTGATCACACTGTCATCCGGAACAGCTGGTGCTTTTACGCATGGTTCAGTGTTGCTTGCCTGGAAGCGACTGGAGCTAGCGACTGGAAGGCATTTAGCTCGTCTGGTAGGATCGTGTCACTGAGAAGCTCATGGCTGGGTTTACCTTTGTAGTCCATGATAGTTTGCAAGCCCTGCCACATCCAACGAGCATCAAAACTGTTGTAGGTAGGATTCAGTATTAGTGCTGTATTGACACTGCCTGTTTGATGGTTCATTGGCGGGCGTAGCAGGATTTATTATAAGCGTCCGTGTTAGTATCCCACTCCTTTAAAGCGGCAGCTCTAGCATTTATCTCAGTGCTGATGTTTCCTGTAATCCATGGCTTCTGTTTGGGATATGTACGAATGGTCACTGTAGGGAAGACGTCGTCCATGCACTTATTAATGAAGCTGTTGAATGATGTGCTAAACTCCACAATGCCATCGGATGAGTCCTGGAACATATTCCAGTCTGTGCTAGCGAAACAGTCCTGTAGCTTATTATGAGCTTCATCGGACCACTTCCATATTGTGCTGGTTCTTCCGGTTTGAGTTTTTCCTTGTAAGCCGGAATCGGTTTCAGAGAAACATAGGATATTACAGTTCTTCAGGTCCTGTTGACAAGATAATCTCGAACGGAGTTCGTCCAGTTTGTTCTCCAGTGATTGGACATTTGCCCGTAGAACAGAGGGTAAAGGTGGATTATTTACCTCGCCGCCGTACTTTCATCAGGGTACCCACACGTAGGCCTCTATATTTCCGTCTCTTCCAAGTGTCTGGGATTAGAGCCTGGTCGGGAGGGAGCAGTATGATCGCTTAGTGATCGCTGTTTTTATGTCCAGAAGCTCTTTGTAGTCATAGGAAACAATGGCGAAAACATTATCTAAAAACATAAATTGGACAGGAGCCAGTAAAAACGGCCGCTATATATTCCAGCACCATTTTCACCTCTACGTTTGTTTTAGCCTCTAAACGGCATCTCACTCATCATTATTCATGTTTCATTCATAATTTTTCTTAACCATTATCAGGATTCATTTTGAAGTGTTCAGAAACATCTCATCGACCATAGGTGAAAATTACCATTGTGCATAACAAAACACTACCAAAACAAACCGCAAATGCATCCAACAAATTTGTAGAATCACAAGCTTGATCAAGTCATTGCGTTCATGGAATATGGGACCTAAACTTTCGACTACTTTGACACACTGCTGTACAAATGAATTTGTCCAAATACTTCTTCACATGGGCAGACTAGATACATAGTGCTTTCATTTAAACGGTAAAACAGATATGTGTGAAAATAACCTCAAATAAAAGGTGACATTCTATACTGTTGCCTCATTTGAAACACTTATCTCAAAATCCAAAATGCTGGAGTATATAGCCACGTAATAAAAATAATTGTTGCCAAATACTTACGTAGCGTAACTAACTGCCACCATAATCAAATCTCTCTCAACCCAACACTCTCTTTTCTCTCTGTCTCCCCTCCCCCTCTTATCTGTTCCCATCCCAGGCGTTAGAGCTAGCTGAAGGGTTTGGTGCTGAGGATATCCGCAGGGTGTGTGTGTCCCTGGCGTCTCAGGGACGCCGGTCAGTGCCTCTGCTCAGAGCTCTGTCCTACCACCTCTTACAGAAACCCTCAACAGACCTTACCACACCACTACTGTTGGACCTCGCCTACGCGTATGGTACACACACACACACACACACACTTTATTATTCAATTTCAAGTCATCTCCATAGAGCTGCTGCCTATGCTGTCTGACAATATATAAGTTCTTCAAAGTAAATAAGGCATGCTTATTTTTTTTCTCTAGAGAAACTGTGCAGGTGCGCAATTGACCTCACAGAAAAAAAACCGGAACGAAATGGAATTCAAATTGAATCGATGTAGGTCAATAAGTAGTTAAAAAAAATAATAATAATAACTGAAATGTCTGTTAATTGCTCAGCAGTAAATCACACTGCTGAGAAGGATGTTCCACAGGGTTGAATGCTGGTACCATTGTTATTCTCCATCATTGTTAACAATCTCCCTAAAAACAAACTACCTGCGGTCAACTGATATTTCAGCTGTGAATTGTTCTGTATTCAACAGATTTAAATAACACTCTGAAATTGTAAAAATTATGATATGCCCTTTTTGTGTAAGAGCTGTTTGAAAAAAATGCCTGTGGCCTCATTTATCAAGGTGCGTGCACAAAATGACTAAACCTTGCGTGCGCCAGTTTTCCCACAAAGATTGGTATTTTTCAATTTTGAACCCGATGGGAAAGTGTGTGTATCTCCACGTGAATCTCAAACCGAGCGTCCACACAACTTCTAGTGGTTGACACATATGAGTAGCTCGGCAAACTATTCTGAAAGTACATGCAACTTTCACGTGTTCCACCGCAAATTTCTTCTGATGTGATTTAAGCATTGACATGGACTCCGAAACATCAAATTCTCTATGAACAATTGTAAAAATTAAACAGAGAACATAATTTGGGAAAATATAAAACAGAATTTGGGGAAAAAAATCTCAGAGTTGCAGGAGCGGGGAGAAGAATATGCATATTTGAAAGCAAAAACAATAATTAAAAAAATTCTGTAGCTCTCATGCAAAAAAAGCTTGGTATATAGCCTGGTCTAGGGTTTACCGAAATTGGTGCGTCAAACAAAAAAACATCCAGTCAGCAGCTGTCCTGTGCGCTAAAACGGCTTGTTAATGAGAGAGGTCAAAGGAGAATGGCAAGAATCGTGCAGACTATCAGGCGGGCCACAAACAGACAAATAACGGCGCAGTCCAACAGTGGTGTGAACAATGGCATCTCGGAATGTACTGGAGTGGGGGATGTTTTAGTAAAAAAAAAATATGCACGGTTGATAAATGAGGCCCCTGGAATTTCATCCTGTTCAGGTGGGATGGAACTTTTGGGCCACATCATGACGTCACAATGTGATCTGATTATAATAGACCAATCAGCCAATCAGGGCTGTGTATGTAAATATCTTAACATTTCCTAATGGCCACACAATCAGACAGCATTTCAAGGGCCAAAGGAGGTTCAGGGAAATAAATTATAAAAAATATTTTTATTAAATCAACACACAGTGATTTGTTAGGCAGTGATAATTTAAAAATAAAATTACAAAGACTGCATGGGGGCTTTAAATTCTCTCTCTCTCTCTCTCTCTCTCTCTCTCTCTCTCTCAGGGAAGTTGAATTTCCACCACTCCCAGGTCTTCCAGCGATTGGCAGCCGAGTTGGTACCCAGAATGCCAGAGATTAGTTCTGCCGATGTCACTCGCTGCGCCAAATCGCTAGCTTTCCTCAAGTGGCTCCACCTCCCATTGTTTGAGGCATTCGCTGAGGTCAGCACACACTCAGACACCCCTAAACACGCCTAAACTGATAGGATAATCTCCTAGTCCTCTTGATTAACCAATATTGCTTGAACTAATCCTCTTTCTTTTCTTCCTTTTGATTAAAAAACTATTCAGCACTACAGCATGAACAGCCAGAAGTACAGCACACTGCAGCTCTGTAACCTGCTCATGTCATTGGCCAGGCTCAACTTCCAGCCCAGCAAGGGGGAGGAGTTCTACAAGAAGGTAAACAATGAGAGAAGAAATATGTTTGTTTATTTACCTTATGCTATACTCAAGGAGACATATTGTGTAGAACAGACAGGTTTGTCAGTCATATAGAGTCATGTCAGTGCTGCACATTACATTTCTATAACTGATGAGGGGAAGAGGCTTTTGGCAAGAGTACCTTCCCAGAATGTGTTTTATCAACTGTCTCCTCCTGTGTGTAGGTCCACTCTGCCCTGGAGGACGTTCTCCCCAGCCTGGAGGCGTTCCTGCAGACTGACGTGGTGTGGTCTCTGTGTGTGTTACAGCAGGCCAAGCCCCAGCACCTCACAGCCCTCACTCAACACACACATGTTGCCAAACTCTCAGGTAAACACACACACACACTCTAGTACTGGTCCACCCCAAGAGATGGCAGCAGAGGACTGATCCACTGATGTTAAAGTGGTCTCTGTGTTCATAGCCCTGTGCTTTCTCAGCTGTACAGACTTGAGTGATTCTGCTGATTTTATGTAGCGTTGTTTTATTTTTGTTTTTCAGAAGGCAGTCTGTCTCGAGTGGAGAACTATCGCCTGAAGCTCCTCCACATCATTGCTACCCTCCAGTTAGAACACCCAGAGTCTCCGTCCTCCACCCTGCCTACAGAGGCCATGTTGCTTCCCTCCACCCTGGGCCGGGACTCCCCTCTCTCCCCTCTACAGACTGGGCTGAAGGGGGCCCTGGATAATCTGGTGGGGGGGGGAGCAGAGGCCCTACGTACCGGGGTCAACACTATATACGGCTGGACCATAGGTGAATACACACACACACACACACATAAACACTGTATGGCTGGAACAACAGGTGACTGAGACGTTGTGTCCAATCAGATGGCGAGCTGGTGGTGGACAGTGAGAATAAGCCAATGGACCTGGTGAACCTGACGGCCCCTCACCTGCCTGGTGGAGGTGGAGCCAAGCCCTTACCTGAGGGGGCACGTAGGTGAGGGAAGAATGGCCACCCGGACTATTTACACTGCTTCTACTCACTGTTTATTATCTATGCATAATAGATAATATTACCCCTACCTTTTACCCACAAATTAACTTGACTAACCTGTACCCCCGCACATTGACTCAGTACCGGTTCTCCCTGTATATAGCCTTGTTATTGTTATTTTATTGTTACTTTTTATTTATTTTTTTACTTTAGTTCATTTAGTTATTTATTTATTTATTGCACTGCATTGTTGGTTAAGGATTTGTAAGTAAGCATTTCACAGTAAGGGCTTGCGTGTTCGTGTTCGTGTTTGTTCTGACAGTCTCTCTCTCTGCAGGTTAGCGTTCCTGACCTGGGAGTTTCCTAATTATGGCTCCAGGAGTAAAGATCTGCTGG
This sequence comes from Thymallus thymallus, assembly GCA_023634145.1. Lineage (NCBI taxonomy): Eukaryota > Metazoa > Chordata > Actinopteri > Salmoniformes > Salmonidae > Thymallus > Thymallus thymallus. Next base: position 17,390,678 of record CM042415.1, on the reverse strand, counting down.
GACGATTCACCATGATGAGACGGCACCTCCAACTGTCTGGCTTTATCCTTGTAGAGGTATGGAGGAAGGACAAGGAGAGATGAAGTGATGGAGGGGGACATTCTGGCTGTCATTATGACAGTCACTGTCCATTGCACACACAAACCCTAACCACAGCATACACACCATCTCCACAACTCTCCACCCCAGGCCAGACACTCTGGGGTGTAACCACCAGAACAAGCCTCTTTCCTGGGGGAGATCAGGTGGACTTGGGCTTCTTTGTCCCTGGACCGGGATGGACACAGCATTACTGCATTACATTGCCTCAAAGCAGCACACACACACAGCAGTCTTTTGAAGTTAAAATTGATTTGACTTCCTTCCACTGTAGATGTCCAGGTATGGCTCATAGCACATCCCCTTAGAGTTGTTACGTAGGAAATGGGCTGTGTGAGATATGCTTGTCTCAGTCTTTCCACTTTAGCAAATTAACTAATGACTCTGACAAAGTAAAATGATTCTTTATCCTTCTCTGAATAACAGACCATGTGAATGACAAGCTCTTTGTGTGGCTTATAGGGTTGTCAGTATAACTCCAATGCTTCCCACAATTTTGTCAAGTTGGCTGGATGTCCTTTGGGCATTGGGTGGTGGATCATTCTTGATACACACAGGAAACTGTTGAGCGTGAAAAACCCAGCAGCGTTGCAGTTCTTGACACACAAATCGGTTTACCTGCCACCTACTACCATACCCTGTTCAAAGGCACTTAAATACTTTGTCTTGCCCATTCACCGTCTGAATGGCACACATACACAATCCATGTCTCAAGGTTTAAAAATCCTTCTTTAACCTGTCTCCTTACCTTCATCTACACTGATTGAAGTGGATTCAACAAGTGACATCAATAAGGGATCACAGCTTTCATCTGGAAAGAGTTCTTAATGTTTTGTACACTTATTGTATAAAATAGTGTGAATATAGCTTGGAAAATAGAATAATGGGACTCTGGGTGACAACATGATGTTTGTTTCCAACTTTAGGACAGTTTTCGTCAAGAAATTAACTCTGCCTCATGTTTCGTTTCCTTGCTGCGATACTTCAAAGTATAGTGATACTGGTATCGTGACAACCCTAGTGGCTAATGCTGGCTAGCGGTGTACCGTAGGATGCTAAAGTTGGCTAGCTAATGCTATAGAAATGAATCTAATGCTGATGTAATGCTACATCATGCAGGGCCAGGCTGGTCTGACTCCCTGAAGGATGCCAGTTATAAAAAAAGGCTGATAGTCAGTCAGGAGCCAGGAGAATAGCAGCAGCAGCTCTGTCTTATCTAGGCCAAGCTCCTTAGCCAATCCCAGCTCTCTCTCTCTCTCTCTCATCTAGGACAATCGCGTTAGCCAATCTTACCGCTCTCTCTCATCTAGGCCAATTGCGTTAGCCTGAGAGCTCTTTGGTGCATGCTGGGTAAACTAGGTCACTGAGCTTACCTGAGACAGACTTTCAGACTTAGGCCTTTTATCAATTCGATTTGTTCACCTCCTGTGTCCTGTGTCCTCTTTCACCTTCTTTTGAAAAATGTCAAAAGTTAATCGAAGAGAGTCAGCGAGGAGAGTGAACGTGGATGGAAATGCACTTGCTTGAAATGATACTGTCTTTCTTCACTCGCACATCATTAGGCAAATGACGTTTACAGTGGTGGATCCCAAAATAAATGTGTAAAATGATCAAAACAAATTAGTCGTGCAATACTTTTTATAAATAAAACAAGTAGAATATACTTTTATTTATTTATATATATTTCGTCATATCCAATTGGTAGTTACGGTCTTGTCCCATCGCTGCAACTCCCGTACGGACTCGGGAGAGGCGAAGGTCGAGAGCCATGCGTCCTCCGAAACACGACCCTGCCAAGCCGCACTGCTTCTTGACACACTTCTCGCTGACCAAAGTCAGCTTGCAGGTGCCCGGCCTGCCACAAGGAGTCGCTAGAGCGCGGACATCCCAGACGTCCAAACCCTCCCCTAACCCGGACGATGCTGGGCCAATTGTGCGCCGCCTCATGGGTCTCCCGGTCACGGCCGGCTGTGACGTAGCCTGGGATTGAACCCGGGTCTGTAGTGACGTCTACAGCACTACGATGCAGTACCTTAAACCGCTGCGCCACTCGGGAGGCCCTAGCATATCGCTTTTTAAATGTGCATGTTTTTCTCCACTGACAAAACAAAAGCTGATTCAAAAGGGGTGTGGCAGATTTCAAAACTTTTCCGCAGTAAGATAGACATGAGTATCCTCAATTAAAGGTGGCTATCGAGGAGGAGGGGAGGGCACTCTTCCGTTTGCCTACTAACGAATTGACACACTCCTCGACCACTTATCGGTTTCTGGGTCACGGAGGAGAGAAGACGGAGGACAGACTTTTTCCTAAATGAGGAAAAACCCCATAGATTGTCTCCAAACCGTCTATAGTATTGCAAGGTAAATAATATTATTGATAGACAAAACCCTGAATATGTACTTTCTGTCCCTCCCTAGGTGCCATACTATGAGTGGCTGGAGCTGAAGTCTGATTGGCAGAAAGTGGCGTATGTGAAGGATAAGATGGGGAAGGCCATTGCTGAGGAAATGGCGAAGTGAACTGTATGAACTGAACCAGACTCAGCTGGACTGGAAAGAGAAGAGCCAGGATGCCAAGGACGGCTCACCAGAACCACTCTGGTCTCAAACAACAACCACACACACACACACACACACACACACATACTCTAAAAAAGGGCTTTCCTTGTTACCATGGAGAGTTCTGTATGCTGAAGAGAGCAACAGAGCGGGAGGAAGAGAAAGCGAGAGTGGGCCCTTCAGCAGAAAGCAAGGGAATAAAGACCTCTGTTGCTAAGGAGATGTCCCTAAGTGACACTCAGTCAAAGAGAATGGAGCGCAGCATCATAGAATCAACGCCTCGATTAATGTTAAAAGCTGTGTATCACCTGTGAATAGATTGGTCTAATTAAATTATCAATATGAGCTTTGTTGAGTGATATGATTAAAAACATTATTTTACGCTTTAATTTTGATATATACGTGTTCCACACACTGTCCTCCATGTTTGCACCAATGTTCCATGACTGTAATTGTTTGAGAGCATCAAATCCATGATGCATTGTGGGTAAATTGTGACTGACTGATCTACAAATAATAACTAGTTATTTATGATGCATGGTGATTTGTAATCAGTCAGGCATCTTCCGCCCGTTATCCTGATGGTGGTGTAATATTTAGCCTGAGGATGCTTCTCTTCACAAGATACAGCTAATAACACATATTTATTATCAAACGTCATGGTGTGTGTGTTGTGGGGGGTGCTGAATGTATCCCAGAGGGATCGACACACACACAGCTGTTGTGTCTGTGCCTTCAGAAAGTATTCATACCCCTTGACTTATTTCAAATGTTACAGCCTGAAAAAAACATTATAGATATATTTTGATCTACACACTACCCCATAATAACAGTGAAAACATACTTTTTAGTATTTCCTGGCAAGTGTATTGTAAATGAAATATCTAATTTACTTAAGTATCAATATTCCTGAGTCAATACTTTGTAGAAGCACCTTTGGCTGCAATTACAGCTCTTACATATATGAGAGCAAGCCTCGAAAGCCTTGTTCATACTGCAGGTCTTAATGCTCAAATCAGTTTTGGACTACTGACTGTCCAAATGGCAAGTTACAAGTGACAATCAGATTTGTGTGTGTTCAGACAGCAGTCATTTGATGACATGGCTACGCTAGTTGTCATAGTAATGATGGGTGTGTGCATAGTAGTGTAGGCTGATTGGTGGTGGTGCTCATGCTTATTGCAAACATGATGCATGTTTTGGAATATGCTTTATTCTGTACAAGCTTCTTTATTCTAAATGTCATTTAGGTTAGTATTGTGGAGTAACTGCAATGTTGTTGATCCATCTTCAGTTTTCTCCAATCACAGCCATTAAACTCTGTAACTGTTTAAAAGTCACCATTGGCCTCATGGTGAAAACCCTGAGCGGTTTCCTTCCTCTCCGGCAACTGAGTTAGGAAGGACTCCTGTATCTTTGTAGTGACTGTGTGTATTGATACACCAGCCAAAGTGTAACTTCACCATGCTCAAAGGGATATTAAATGTCTTATATGTATTTATTTTTTTTCACCCATCTACAAATAGGTGACCTTCTTTGCGAGGCATTGAAAAAAATCTCCCTGGTCTTTGTGGTTGAATCTGTGTTTGAAATTCAATGCTCGACTGAGGGACGTTACAGCTAATTGTGTGTGTGGGGTACAGAGATGAGGTAGTAATTCAAATATCATCTCCATGCAACTTATTGTGTGACTTGTTAAGCACCTTTTTACTCCTGAACTTATTTAGGCCTGTCATAACAAAGGTGTTGACTATTTATTGACTCAATACATTTCAGCTTTTTATTAATTTCTAAACATTTCAAAAAATATAATTCCACTTTGACATTATGGGGTATTGTGTGTAGCCAAGTGACACAAAATCTCAATGTAACACAATATGTGAAAAAAGTAGAGGTATGAATACCTTTTGAAGGCACTGTATGTTGAGTTGCTAAGTGCTGATTCGGAGCATTTGTACTCACAGCTATAATGATAAAGCAGGATGTTTAAGATTGTGATTCCATTTATTGTCTCACCTAGAATCAGTGATGGAAAAAGTACTAAATTGTCATACTTAGATACCCTAATAGGAAATGATTAAGGTGAAAGTCACTCAGTAAAATACTAATTGAGTAAAAGTCTAAAAGTATTTGGTTTTAAATATACTTAAGTACCAAAAGTAAATGTAATTGCTAAAATATAAGTAAAAGTATAAATAATAATTTCAAATTCCTTTATATTAAGCTAACCAAATCACACTTTGTTCTTGTTTTTTTAATTTACTGATAGCCAGGGGCACATTCCAACACTAAGACATTGTTTACAAACAAAGCATGTGTGTTTAGTGAGCGTGTCAGATCAGAGGTAGACGGGGTGACCAGGGATGTTCTCTTGATAAGTGTGTGCATTGGACCATTTTAAATGCAACAAACTTTTGGGTGTCATGGAAAATGTATGAAGTAAAAAGTACAAAGTAAAGTAAAAAATACCCCCAAAAACTACTTAAGTAGTACTTTAAAGTATTTTTACTTAAGTACTTTACACCACTGCCTAGAATGTAACAAATGATGGTAATTACAGTAGCTGTAAAACTGATATGAAAGAGAGTATCATGACTGATCTAAATATTATATTGCTGTAGCAGTTCCAACATATATGTAAAGTACCTACATATTTTATAATGAAAAAGGCTCAGATGGTTCCTTTCGTACTCTGGCCCCATGAGTGTTGAGATCATGTTGCGGTATGGAGAGTGCGCTGCTAACTAACTCGATTGATTGGTTGGTTAACTAACTGGTTGATCTCATCATCACCCCACCTCTGAGCCCAGCCAGCCAGCTGTCACAGTATTGACTGTGTTGTCATAGACCAGGTCCTGTCTGAGGGGAGTGTGTTTCTGTGTGTTGCTGACCTCAGGTCAGTGAGGAGCAGGGAAATATGAGTAAGCAGATGAGGATATTACCGCTGATGTGTGAATGCCAGCTGGGCTGAAATTGGCAGAGAGGAGGCAGAAACCCCCTGATACACACACTCACACACCCAGCGTGGGAAGCTTGGGGTTGCCATGGAAACTGCCAGTGATCCATGGGCTGTGTGATTTGGAGGGGCCCAATGGAAAGGGGGGAGAGGATGATACTTTTTTTGTAACTCCTTCAATCGCACTTTCACAACCGTTATTTCCTCCATCTCTCTTTCTGCAATATGCCCATCTTCTCCGCACACCCTCTCTCTAGCCTTCTTTCTCTGCAGTACCTTCCTGTAAGGATGGGGGCAGCACTCAGACAGCAGCAGAAATCTGCTGACATCATCGCTGAGTATCCAGTCATCGCCAGGGAGAGAGAGAGGAATGGGAAGGAAAGAGGGAGGGGAGGAGAGAGAGTGAAGGGAGGACGGAGGCAGTGCTGCTCAGCCGGGTAATGAGAGAGAACACTGCAGCTCCCCACCCACACACACCGGCAGCATCGCGAGACCCACACACACACTCTCACTCATAGCATCATCACGGCTCTGCTCTGCTGCACCACAGAGAGAGGCACGCACTTTATCTCTCTCGCGCTCTAACACACACACATACGCACACGTGTGCTGCAGGAGATCTGAGTGCTAGGTCGCTGAGCATTCAGTCTCTTTCTCTCGCTCCCTGTGCCCCTCCCTCTACTGCGCACTCTCTCTCTCTGTTCACCTTGGCTGCTGTGGAGTTATTGTTGCGTCAGAGCCAGAGAGATCCAGAGACAACCATGCCGGGGGAGAGCTCTCACAGATCTGTCCCCAAAGAAAGACATCCGGAGCGTGGAGCAGAGCAGACAGGCCTGCCTGAACCAGGTAGGACCACCTGGGAGAAGAGGGGGGGGGGTAGAGGGGAAAAAGAGTGAGGTGAAGGAGGACAAGGGAGAGTGCGGGTGGCAGAGGTGAGGTTAGTTACAGAGAGGCTGGTAGAGTAGGCAAATATATACCTGCTATAGTGCCATGTGGGAAGCAGACAGGCTGACGGATTAGAGAGGCAGAGCTGGGTCATGTCTGTGTCTGTCTATCTGGCATCCCCACTCCACTCCTAGTTCCAGCTCCAGCACCCTAGCCTTCACCGCAGACCCCCCATCCACAACGCTTACCCTACTTAACCCCACAAACATCCCCTTCCCCCTACCTGACCCCCAGCTCCAGATTCCCCCTTCCCCCATACCCCCACCCACTTTCCCCCACACCCCCACCCACTTCCCCCCACACCCCCACCCACTTCCCCCCACTCTCTCCCCAGCCCCATCTCACTGCCCAGTGGCGGTGTGTGTTTTCTCAGGGCAGAGTGGAGCAGCTCCTCCCTCCCTCTCTTGTCCTTTACTTCCCTTCCCCCAGTCTCAGCATGCAGGGATATGACACAGCATCGCACTCAGCAGCAGCATCCACACAGTAACAGCAGGGCCAGATACTGAAGGAACAGATTCAGACAGGGACTGATGTAGGGGGAAATCAAAGCATTTAGAAAACTAATTATTCTTGTTAGATAACAGACCGACTACTGGAACTGTGTGCGTACATGTCACTGTATGCTACTTACTGCTAACATAGCTATTGATGAGATTATGTAGTCGATATGGTTATTATGGTATTGTTGTTATGTTGCGTCTGGTAGGTTTGTATCTAGCAGACAATAGGTGCTGTACTTGACAGTAAAATGAGAGTATCGGAGTTGCATCTCCCAGACTGTGTATTTACTTATGTATTATGTTTGTGAGTTCATTGTGTTGAAGTGAAGGGGGATAATTACACTGGGGTGATAAGGTGTGGGGGGTTCATTGTTGGTTGTAAAAAACACCAGGAAATCAGCTCCAAGTGATTTTAATTTAAGAAGTCTGTTCCCCAGTATTCCCACGCATAGTAGAGAGACACGACGTGATCGTATACAAATGTAAGCAAGGTTTGAAATGATTGTGTTTTAGTCAAACATTTGATCTGTTTGGGCTTCTTGCGGTCAGTTTGCAGTCTACAAATGATTTGTAATTATGTTCCGGCCCCACGACCATCCGCTCAAGAAAAAATCTGCCTGTGGCTGAATCTAGTTGATGATCCCTTGGTTACGGTATTATTATCTACGACAGTAGAGGTATTTGGGGTATAAGGTACAGTAGCCTAAAGGTTAAAAGAGGCGGGCCAGCAGCTGAAAGGTTTCTGGTTCAAGTCCCAGGCTGGGAGACTCAAAGGTGACGATGGAATTGGAAGGCTGCTGGTCTCTGATCCTGCCCTTGAGCAAGGCCCCCCACAATGTCTCTCCATCCAGGGTTCTATATAGGTACCGGGGGGGGCATTTGTGGTGCTGTATAGGTACAAACTGTACAGTAGAGGAACATGTGGTATAGGTAGGGCCAGGAGTTTTGAGACACTGTGCTTTTACCTGTATTTCCAGCATTGTCCACTAGTGTTGCAGGAGGTAGGAAATCCTAGGAAATGTCCAGACAATCAATGTCTGGTTGTGTGTTTCTGCAAATCTTAATCGCACAAAACCTATTATTTGACAGGGAATACTATTTGTAGATTAGGGATTCTACACCTGAATTTGCTCAAGCTGAGGTTGTAGCTAAAAATAGGTAAATTATGGGCAGTTAAAGTGGAGAGTCAATGAAACCAACCTTGGAAGTATATTGTAGCGGGTCCAGTGATTGTCAAGCCAACACCTTAACTGTTATGCCAAGAGGAATCTCTTGGTGTTGACATAACAATTAAGGTGTTGCCTTGACCGTCGCTGTATCTGGGTTCAAGTACCAGTCGGGGTTACCCCCCAAATTTGCTACATTGCTGTCAGAAGTGGGATGGCACCCGTGAGGCCATCCAAGAGGTGTGTAAAAGTCAGGGACTTGGCATAAAGAAAATGGGGGAGTCTGGGGACACACTCTCCCGAAGGAACGGGGTAGTGAAGCGACCTTAGCCAAACAGCTAGTGAAGCCCATCACAAGGTTCAGACCTCAGTTAAGTTGTTGGCTTGACAGTCGCTGGACACACACACAACCAGACATTGATTGATTGATTGGAGACAGTACGTGTCAATTACTGAACATTTCCTAGTATTTTCGACCTGCAACAACACTAGTGGACAATGCTGGAAATACCGGTAAAAGCATAGTGCCTCAAAACGTGCCCCAAAACTCCTGGCTGTAGGTATAGGTTCTATAGTGTATATGTATAGTAAAGGAATGTATGGTATAAGGTGCCGTACAGGTACAGTAACGGGATTAGGTGTACGTCTCTGACAGAACGTCTCTGCTCTGCTGGTCTGGCACTAATGCTGTGATGTAATCCAGACGGCTATTTGGAGCAAGACGTCTAGTCTACGTATTATTGCACTGCCGCTAGTTTATCCTAAAATACCCATTCTACTAGTTTAGGTTTAGTAGAAATCATTCTTGGAGTGTTCTGATGAAGGCCTTTTAATCTGAAACATAACGAGAGAGAGAGAGAGAGAGAGAGAGAGAGAGAGAGAGAGAGAGAGAGAGAGAGAGAGAGAGAGAGAGAGAGAGAGAGAGAGAGAGAGAGGAGAGAGAGAGAGAGGAGAGAGAGAGAGAAGGAGGAGAGAGAGAGAGAGAGAGAGAGAGAGGAGAGAGAGAGAGAGAGAGAGAGAGAGAGAGAGAGAGAGAGAGAGAGAGAGAGAGAGAGAGAGAGAGGAGAGAGAGAGAGAGGAGAGAGAGAGGAGAGAGAGAGAGAGAGAGAGAGAGAGAGAGAGAGAGAGAGAGAGAGAGAGAGAGAGAGAGAGAGAGAGAGCAGGCGCCTGGGGACTGTCTTGGAGCGAAGGCTGAAATAGAAGCTACCCCTCTGGGGCCTGACAGGCCGCGGAAGCAGCCTCTGTGACGCAGTTACGGCCTGCACACTCCCAAGCAGGTGTGTGTAGGCAGAGCCACACATACATGCGCACACACACCAACAAAGAAACCTTAGAGCGGCACACGTCTTATTGTGTCCTTGTATGCATCTCTGTGACAAGTTGTGCGCGCTTGTGCACTTCTGTGACATGACTCAGCATAACAATCCAGTGATAAACATCCCCACCCTGGGCCTGGGACTAGGCCTGGGCAGGGATGGAGACAGTGCTGCTAAGTGCTGACGCTATTAGCTGTTAGCTAGACCACAGGCACAGAGAGAGGAAGGAAGGAGAGGGAAGGGGGAGACAGTAGAGGAAGGAAGAAGTAGAGAGAGGGAAAAGAAAGGAGGGAGGGAAAGAGGACAAAGAGAAATGCAGCAAGAGGAGGATGGGCTATCAGAGATAAACAAAGAGGGAGGGAGAGAGAGAGTCCGCATACTACATCACTAAGTGATATCTTGGTTCCTGGTGGAGCAAGTGTGTGTGTGTGTGTGTGTCTGAGGTCACTGTGCATGGTGATGGCCCAGTTGAGAGAAGAGAATAAAGTCCTGTTCTCTGGCCAATGTTTGTGTGTGCATGTGTGCATATCCCTATGTCTGTACCAAGGTTTATTATAGTTGTGTTCTATGTCTGTACCAAGGTTATTATAGTTGTGTTCTATGTCTGTATTTTTATTATATTTTTGTTAATCATTTTATTTCAGTTACTAAGTTGTTTTTTTCATGATTCGTTTTAGTTTTTAGTTTACTGTAATAACCTTGGTCTGTACACTCACAGTACATGACAAGACTCAGGGTATTTCAGGGAAATCTCATAAGGATTCTAGTGGGCTGTTTTCATTTAAATCCTGCAGAACTGTAACATCAGTAAGGAGCAGCAGAGCTGAACATTATAGAATTGAAAATAGAACCCTTTTGTCAATCCCTCTCTCGCTTTTCTTTCTCTCTCTCTCTCTGACTGATCCAGACTCCCTCCTCCACTCGCCCTCTTGCCCTAGTTCCTCTCCTCCATTCTGTCATTTTCTCTCAAAATGATCCTTCGTTCCTGTTGAAGGTTATGGAGACGATGGCGTAGTCACTGGAATGGAGTCGAGGGAGAGGCGGTAATCTAATAATGGCTCCATTTAGCCTCTTTAATTCTCTCTTGTCTTTTCTCTCTTTCTCCTTTTCTCTCTTTCTCTCTTTCTTGCTTTGCCTTTCTCTGTCCTAGCGTGGTGGGAGTTAGTATTCACACCCCTTGACTTTTTCCACATTTGGTTTTTACAGCCTGAATTTAAAATTGATTATTGTGGCCTACACACAACACCCCGTAATGTCAAAGTGGATTATGTTTTTTTCTTAAAACACAGATTCAACCATAAAGACCAGGGAGGTCTTTCCTAACTTAGTTGCCAGAGAGGAAAGAAACCGCTCAGGGATTTCACCATGAGGCCAATGGTGACTTTAAAACAATGGATGTGATAGGGGAAAACTGACATTGTAGTTTCTCCACAATACTAACCTAAATGACAGAGTGAAAAGAAGGAAGCCTGTACAGAATAAAAATAATGGTGGTGGCTGCATCATGTTATGGGTATGCTTGTCATCGGCAAGGACAACTGAGCTGTAACACAACAAAATGTGGAATAAGTCAAGGGGTATGAATACTTTCTGAAGGCACTGTATATACTGTATATACTAGTCTATGTGCTCTGCTTATTTGAATCTATGTGCTCTTTTCTGCTGTGTGGGTGTGTGTGTCTCTGTTATGCTGACTCCAGAGCTGTCAGTCTGACTTTTCTGGTAGGATAAGAAAGGGGAGAGGAAAGATGAGAGGAAGGGTAGAGGAGAGGGGAAAAACACCAACATGCACAAGCTTACACACGCTCATGCACAGTACGGGCTCTACTGCCCTAGCAGCAGGTACCACAGCCAGATATGCAGACTTCAGCAAACTCAGGGTGTGTTCCATTCCCTAGGGGGTTAGGAGTCAATCCTGTGCAAGGGAAAGAGCCTAAGTAAAGAACTACCCTGGGCAGTGAGCCCTGTAAATGGAGGGAGCACACATTTAATTCATTCAGAACTCACTGCCAGTAAATGGGCTCCATTCACCCAGCTGTAGTTGATGGACTACAAGTGACGACTGTAGGGGCCTTATATTTTGACATGTTGATGCCACTTGATGTGTACCCTTATCTGCTGTGAGCGTGGACTTTTCAGTCACCTGTTTTCTCTGACATTTAGGTGACATTCTAGACCCGCTAGGTATGGCTGTGTGTGTAATGGTAATGGAGGGAGAACAAGCTTCAAAGGGAGAGCTAAAATGTATTTTATTTATTTAACTAGGCAAGTCAGTTAAGAACAAATTCTTATTTATAATGACAGCCTATCTACAGGGTCAGCCCTTGGAGCAAATTAGGGTTAAGTGCCTTGCTCAAGAACACATCAACAGTTTTTTTTTCACCTTGTCGGCTCGGGTATTCGAACCAGCAACCTTTCAGTTACCGACCCAACGCGCTAACCTCTAGGCTACCTGCTGCCCCTAAAAGGACTGTTTATATTCAACAAAGGCAAAGAGACTACATTATTTTTAATAAATTCAGGAGGTAACCTGAAAATTCAGTTGCCTTTTCTCCAGTACAGTTACTGTTACCACGCCATAAAGCAGCTAGTGATTCTGACCTCATGGACATAACATTACCTTACAGAAACATTTTTTTCTCTTTCGCTCCTCTTTCAGACATGACCAGACATGCCTCCACTGACTCCACCCCTAGTGACAGTGGCTCCACCCCTAGTGACAGCGGCTCTAGTCCCTCCCCCAGCACCCCTCAGAAGCTGCTCCCATCATGCACCTCTCTGTTCGGACCACGGCTGGTCCAGGCTATGCCCAGCTCCTCTGCGACCCCGCGACCCCAGCCTGAAGGTTCCGACCGTCGCCAAAGTAACACAGTCCGGCTTAGCGGGACGTTTGGAGGACACGGACCCTGTGGACGCCGCAGCGGACCCGTGAAGATGGAGAGAATCAAGGTGTGTGTATTTGTGTATGTATGTTTACCAATGGTCTCCTCTTCTCTTTATGTTTTTCCAATGTTCATCCAACGTTCTCATTATGTTCACCAGGTCCTGATGGGCTCAGAGGTGGAGAGCGACTACAAGCCGCCAGAGAACATGGACACACGTGTGGTGATGGGTCAGGAGGCCCTGCTCAAGACCAAGGAGACCCTGACAGGGAAGTGCCTAGGCGGGCAGAGCAACCAGGCGATACCCCTGCCTGGAGGCACAGACTTGGAGGTCCCTAAGCCTCCCTCAGAGCCCCAGGCCGAGGTTGGGGAAAAGGCCCAACTGGACACAGGGCAGGAGAGAGACAACTCACCTCTGACCCCAAAGATGGATCAAGAGCAGGAGAGAAGCCCTGTTCTGTCCATTAGCCCTCTCTTCACCCCTCTCCTAACCCCCCTCATCCCTGCCTCCCCTCCCTCCTCAGAGCCAGTCACAGTAGATGTTAGTTTGACGGGCAGCTTAAGCCCTTTAGAGGCAGGGCTGTCTCCCTATGGTGAAATGCCTTTTGTATGTGCCATGTATGCCATGCCTTCCCTGTCCGAGCCAGCCTATCCCCCTGCTATCCTATCCTTCACTGAACCGGCCTATGCCGTGGACCCTCTGAGAGTGGGCGTCCCCTCGTCCCTGGATCCTGACCTGTACTACACCGCCCCCTCTACTCCCATCAAGATGGCTGCTCGCCCCTCACACCTCAAACACCGCTCTTACCCCGGCTCCCCAGCTTCTCCCCTCTCACCAAACTCCCCCTCGGACAGCGAGGACCTGTGCTCCCCCCTCACCTCCCCCTCTGGCTCCTACGTCACGGCTGAGGGGGGCAGCTGGACCTCTTCCACCTCCCCCTGCACCTCCCCCAATCTGCTCCTGGCAGAGGAGGTGCAGGAGGCACCTGCATGCTTTGTCAGCTCGCTGTCTGAAATCGGAGACGAGGTGGGGGAGGATAGGGGAGCAGTAGGGGAGAGGGCAGAGGAGAGGGGAGGAGGAGCAGCAGAGTGGCGGTTCTGCCTCTATAAGGGTCTAGAAGAGACTGTGATCCTGGAGGAGGAGGAGGTGCTGAGAGGGGAGGTGAGGGGGAGGAGGAATGAGGAAGCGACAGTCTCAAGGGGTAGCTGTCGCCCTCGCTGGGTGACAGAGGACACATCCCCATTGAGGAGCAGCAGCGGCAGAAGCACCGACTCCCAGGAAGAGGGAGGGGAGTCGGAGGGCTCGCTCTGCCCAGGTGAGGATGCTCTGGCTGGGGGACATCAATACTCTAGTCCCCTGCAGCAAAGAGGCCTGGAGCTGGAGCTGCAGTCCTGTGTGTCTGAGGAGCATTACCCTCCCATTACCAACCCAGAGGATGGAGTAGACTCCCCACGGCTGACCTCCATCTCCTTCCCCTTCGCCCCAGACATGGGGAACCTAAGCCCTTACACCTTGAGCGTCAACCCTGCCTCCCCCAACCTCACCCTGGACACCTGCTCTCCAGATGTGTCAGACGGGGATAACTCCAGTCCGTATGGACAGATGGGTCACTTCCTTCTGTTCCCAGGCTCCTACAGTGATGATGGAGAAATGGAGGAGGAGGAGGAGGAGGAGAGGATGATCCCAGCCTCTCTGCTTAACTTCCCCCTCCACACCAGCCTCCTCTTCCAGGCAGACTCCATGGAGATCACTCTCTTCCCCACAGAGGAGGGGAATGAGGGAGGAGAGGGAAACGACAGGAACGAAGCGAACGATGTGGATGCGTACACGGCCGGAGAGGAGGAGGGGGACGTGGATGATGATGATGAAGATGATGATGAGGAAGAAGTGGAGGCTAAGGAGGAGGTAGCGATAGAGGAGGCTAAGGTAGAAATAGCGATAGAGGAAGAGGTGGATGAAGAGGGTGAGGATGTTGAGGAGGAAGAGGGTGAGGGGAAGGCTGTAAATGACACAGCTGAAGAGGACACCTCGGCCTCCTTCCTTCATTCACTATCGGAGACTTCCATCAACGAGGGGCTGGATGAGTCCTTCTGTTTCCATGACGACACTGATGACTCTCTAGACTCTGCCTCTTATAATGGCGAGGAGGATGAGCGGCTGTATAGCACAGAGAGACATGCTGAACCACCCACAGAACCACCCACAGGACCACCCACAGGACCACCCACAGAGACACCCACAGAACCACACCAAGCCAAACCTCAGCCTGAAACCAGACCAGAGGCTTACAGCACTGAACCGCCCCAGTCCCAGAGCAGACCTAGCCTAAACAATCCCTCAGGAGCCAAAGAGCCTCAGCTTAATGATCCTCCAGGAACCAGACCACCACAACCTGCACTTGCACCTGCCCAACCTGCGGAATCAGCCCACCCCGAGTCCTACAACAGCGGCAGTGAGAGTGAAATGGAGATCTCCTCAGAGTCCTCTGAACCTCCTGTCCCCGCTCCTTCTCAGGAGGGCCCTTCTGTCTCTACCCTTACCCCTAAACCTGCTACAAGCCCTTACCCTGATTACCCTACCCCAAAGACTACCCCTAAGACTGCTAACGTGTCAACCCCTAAAACCAAGCCTGCATCTCTCTCTAACCCCAACACTAACTGTGCTCCTGCCCCTAATGCTAAATCTTCTACTGTTTGTACCACTAGCATTAACCCTGCGACAGCCTCAACCCCACAAAATAACCCTGCTACTTCCTCCACCCCCAAAGCTAACCCTGCTACCGTTTGTACACCTGAAATGAACCCTGCTATGGTCTCTACCCCTAACACTAACAGTGCTCCTGGCCCTAATGCTAAATCTGCTACGGCCTGTACCACTAACACTAACCCTGCTACAGCCTCAACCCCAAAAACTATCCCAGCTACATGCTCTACTCCTAACGCTGCTGCTACAATCGAGGAGGCAACCTCCCACAGCAATCCTGTCAAACTGGCAACGCAGCCATCCCATAACAGCCCTGTGACCCTGGCAACAGAAGCAGCTGCAGAGGAAGCACGGGCTGGTACGGTGAGAGAGGAGGACAAAAGGAGCAGTGCAAAGAGAGAGAAAGACAAACAGAGCAGTGAGGAGAGAGAGAAGCATGAACAGAGCGGTGGGAAGAGAGAGAAGGACAAACAGAGCGGTAAGGAGAGAGAGAAGGACAAACAGAGCGGTGGGGAGCGAGAGAAGGATAAACAGAGTGGTGGGGAGAGAGAGAAGGATGAACAGAGCGGTGGGGAGAGAGAGAAGGACGAACAGAGCGGTGGGGAGAGAGAGAAGGACAAACAGAGCGGTAAGGAGAGAGAGAAGGACAAACAGAGTGGTGGGGAGAGAGAGAAGAACAAACAGAGCGGTGGGGAGAGAGAGAAGGACAAACAGAGCGGTAAGGAGAGAGAGAAGGACAAACAGAGTGGTGGGGAGAGAGAGAAGAACAAACAGAGCGGTGGGGAGAGAGAGAAGGACAAACAGAGCAGTGGGGAGAGAGAGAAGGACAAACAGAACGATAAGGAGAGAGAAAAGGACAAACAGAGCGGTAAGGAGAGAGAGAAGGACAAACAGAGCGGTGGGGAGAGAGAGAAGGATGAACAGAGCACAAAGACTTCAAAAGAGGACCACACAGAACAGACAGACAGAGACTCGTTTAAACTACTCATTAAGCCACGCCCTTCTAAGTTAGACACACCCCGGCCTAAAGAGAAGACCTCTGCGCCCCGTACGCCCCTACCACGTGTGTTTGGGGTGGCAGCGGCTTCAGTCCGGTCCAAACCGCTTCTGGTGTCAGTGCTGGAACTGGACCAGAAGAACGGGAACAGCAGTGCTGAAGGTGTGGACTCCCATCTGACCACTGCCACCAATGACCTGAACAAGGGAGTCCCACTGCTCTCGTACCCCAAAGAGCCTAACCCCAGCAACATCCCTGTCTCCTCCTGCCCTGAGAGCTCACCTGACCTGGCTGACAACCTGTTCCTGACCCCTGACCTCTGCCCATGTGACCCCGCCCAGGAGAACCTAAGGGAGAACACCCTGAGCACTGAGGACGGGGGCCCTGGGGCCCTTGGCTCCCCTCACACACCCCTGGCTGTCTCTCCCAAGAGGGAGAACTCTGAGACAGACGTAGGGGGGAGGAGGGGGTCTGGGGTCTGGAGGGCTGATAGGAGGGAGTTAGGAGCAGGGGCTGGGGCCTGGGGGGCAGGGGAGGCCCTATCTCTCTCTCTGGGGCAGGGCTGTGGGTTAGAGGCACAGAGCCTGTTACTGTGTGAGGTGGAGGGACATACGGTTGGACAGGCAATTGGGCAGACAATTGTACAGACACTCTCCGGGCTGCCCAATGTCGGCACAGACGAGGATGAGGTGGGTGATATAATGGGGGACGAAGAAGATAACAACAGCCTGTGTGGTCGGCCAGACAAGATGGCAGATGTCGAGCTCGTGGGAGAGGGTGTGCCGGAGTCCAACCTGTCCAGCTGGAGGTCCATTGAGGAGATCTCAGAGGCAGGGGGAGGAGAGGACGGAAGCTCCCGATTCCCAGAGGATGATGTCAGCAACCTGCAGAGTCACCCGGAAAACAAGGAGGAGCAGGAAAACAACAGCAATGAGTCAGTGTTCCTATCTTCTGGAATGCCAACCTGTGTGACTCTGAATGCCCTGTCGGAGGAGGTGAGACACCAGAGCCAGAGTGTGAGTATGAGGGCGTCCCTCTCAAACATACCACTCACAGAGGTGAGACCACAGGCTGCTGCTGCCTCCGATAGACCAACAACATCAACGGACAGCTCACCACACCAATCAGACAAAAGCCAGGCTTACTTGTCCATGGAAAGCCTTAGGCGTGTCTCACCACCAGTAGGCAAACCACAAACTCTCTCAGACCAGAGCCCTGGTTCAGTAGAGGCAGTCATTTCCAGACCCAACAGTAACACAGATATTAACCCAGTAGTCAAACAGGCAGACCCTGCTCTGTCTCTGCTGGGAGGGGCGTTTGGATCCTTCATCCCTAAAATCAGACCAAGCAACTCCAAGTCAGGCAGACTGTCCCAAGAAACGTCCCCATCAGTGAGCAAAGACCCAGTAGAGAATGTCCAAGTCTCCCAAGAAACTTCTCTCTCAGTGGGCAAAGACACAGTACAGAAGGTCCAAGTCTCCCAAGAGCGTTCCCTATTAGTGGGCAAAGACACAGTAAAGAAGATCCAAGTTTCCCAAGAAACTTCCCCATCAGTGAGCAAAGACCCAGTAGAGAAAGTCCAAGTCTCCCAAGAATCTTCCCTATCAGTGGACAAAGACACAGTAGAGAAGGTCCAAGTTTCCCAAGAAACTTCCCCATCAGTGGGCAAAGACACAGTAGAGAAGGTCCAAGTTTTCCAAGAAACCTCCCCATCAGTGAGCAAAGAAACAGTAGAGAAGGTCAAAGTTTCCCAAGAATCTTCCCTATCAGTGGGCAAAGACACAGTAGAGAAGGTTCAAGTTTCCCAAGAAACCCCCCCATCAGTGAGCAAAGACACAGTAGAGAAGGTCCAAGTCTCCCAAGAATTTTCTGCATCAGTGGGCAAAGACACAGTAGAGAAGGTTCAAGTTTCCCAAGAATCTTTCTTATCAGTGAGCAAAGAAACAGTAGAGAAGGTCAAAGTTTCCCAAGAATCTTCCTTATCAGTGGGCAAAGACACAGTAGAGAAGGTTCAAGTTTCCCAAGAAACCCCCCCATCAGTGAGCAAAGACACAGTAGAGAAGGTCCAAGTCTCCCAAGAATTTTCTGCATCAGTGGGCAAAGACACAGTAGAGAAGGTCAAAGTTTCCCAAGAACCTTCCCTATCAGTGGGCAAAGACACAGTAGAGAAGGTCCAAGTTTCTCAAGAAACTTCCCCATCAGTGAGCAAAGACACAGTGGAGAAGGTCCAAGTCTCCCAAGAACCTTCCCTATCAGTGGGCAAAGACACAGTAGAGAAGGTCCAAGTTTACCAAGAACCTTCCCTATCAGTGAGCAAAGACACAGTTGAGAAGGTTGAAGATCCCCAAGAAACTTCCCCATCAGTGAGCAAAGACACAGTAGAGAAGGTCCAAGTCTCCCAAGAATTTTCTGTATCAGTGGGCAAAGACACAGTAAAGAAGGTTCAAGTTTCCGAAGAATATTCCCTATCAGCGAGCAAAGACACAGTAGAGAAGATCCAAGTTTCCCAAGAACCTTCCCTATTAGTCGACAAAGACACACTAGAGAAAGTCCAAGTTTCCCAAGAATCTTCCCTAACAGTGGGCAAAGACACAGTAGAAAAGGTTGAAGTTTCCCAAGAAACTTCCCTATCAGTGAGCAAAGACACAGTAGAGAAGGTCCAAGTTTCCCAAGCATTTTCCCTATCAGTGGGCAAAGACACGGTAGAAAGCGTTAAAAAACTCTGTCCCCAGCCTCAGCCAGAGGAGACAGAGCCACAGACGGTGAGCCAAAGAGAGGGTGGTGGCGGTCAGACAACTGACAGGTACCTTGACCAACCAAAGATGAGCATGGCCTTAGAAGGGCAGGAGAGCAGTGTTTGTATCTCAGGGGAAAGAGAAGTGGAGGAGAGAGCAGAAGAGAGATTCTCTCCAACAGAGAATGTTCCAGAACCTGCACAGCATCACACACATGAGGGAGAGCTGAGCACAGAGAAAGCAATCACTCCTCCTCAGCCAAGGAGGAGAGGGAAGCAGAGGAAGCAGAGCAGAGACAGACCCAGTCAATCACACAGACAGGTTCCGTCAAACCCTGGGTCTACTGATCAACCACAGGAACCAGCTCTCCCTGCCAAGACCCCAGCAGACGCCTCCCCACTAGGGAAGCAAAAGAATAAGAACATGAGGGGCCACAAATATGCTGCAGACAACAGACAGAGGACACCTGTGAAGGGCAGAGGGGAAAACAGAAACGTCTCCGGTGCCCCGACTCCCCCTAGTCCTACCAACCTCAGCCCCAACGCTCCCGCTCTCCTAGTCAACCAGGAAGTGATCCCTGAAGTGAACCAGGAAATGCTTGATAACAGGCCGCTGCCTGGTTGCCAGGCAGAAAGCAGGAAGGACATCAACGATAACAATGTGGGGAGTGGCCATGCCTCCCCTACAGAACAGAATAGATCCTCTTCTCCTCTACCTCTTCCCTCCTCCTCTCCTCCCCCACTCTCCTCCTCTCCTCTTTCCTCATCTCCCCCACCTCTTCCCTCTTCCTCTCCTCCCCCTCTCTCCCCCTCTCCTCTCTCCTCCTCTCCTCCCCCCTGTTCCTTCACGATGTCGCCAGATGATGACCTCCCCACCCCCATACAGGAGTCCCAGCCTCTCCTCACCAGAGCCCAGCCTGTCACCCCACTCCTAGACACCCAGCCTCAATCAACCAATCTTCAGGCAGCCTCCGCAACCCTTTCTACTACCCCTATCGCCCTTCCTAAGCCCCCCCATGTACCCACCAAGAGTGTCCCTATGTCCACTACCCCCTCCTCATTCTCCTCTCCACCTACGTCAGCCCTGCCCTCGACCACCAGCCTTACCCAGCCCACCCAGGAGTCTCTGCCACGGCTGGAGGCTCCAACCAGAGTGCCTGTCCTAGACACCCGCAGGCAGGCCCAGCCCCAGCCAAACTCCCTCACCGAGCCCAACAGACAGATCAAGCCAGGTCAGTCACAAAGCCCACAGGACAGAGGTGAGTTACACTTAGGAGAGATAGGGGTGTGGGGTGATTTGATTTTCTCTTTTTGGTAATCAAGAATCAGTGAATCATGAATCAGTCCTACCTGTGTGAACTTGGATTTTGTTGCAGATGGGATGGACACAGACAGTGATGATGATGATGACACCGCTGTTCCTCTACGACATCACATGACTCAGTCCAGTGGGATTCTGGGAAACTCTTCTCATAAAGAGTCTGGTGCCTCCAATCAGCAAGAGATATTGCTTCACTCCTCCCGCCAACCCACTGACAGACAGACAGACTGTCCAATCAGCCACAAGGATTCACAGGAGCTGGACCTGTCCTTCAAATACAACTGTACGTGCTCTTCAAATCCATCTCTCTCTCTCTCTCTCTCTCTCTCTCTCTCTCTCCTTGAGAAAGTGATTCTGAAAGGTGACTCCACCTATGACCTTCCTCACACACACACAGATGGCTCTGAATATGTCTAGTGGTCCTGATGAAGTACATACTTTAGATTCCGGGAAGGCTTCTCAATAATAACCCGTTGACCACAGAACAACTTCTGCAGCTACTGAATAATGGAGGAGAAATACTCAGAGAGAGGATCATTTTATTCAGGAGGAATACTGTTATTGCACATCTTTCAATAGAGAGCAACGTTAGTCAACCTGAAACCTCTGAGTCAATCTAGCTAAAACTGACCTCCCGGTAGATGATCCGTACATAGAATCATGGATGGGGATTTATGTGTATTGTATGTATGGTATCTCTGCAGCATAATGAGCACTGCTACCTGCATTGAAACACAGTAGTACAGAATATAATTATGCGTCATTGCTATTTAATGAGCTGATCTATTTCTCCTCTAAGATCGATGATTCAGTTAGCAGTAGAGCTTTATGATGGACTGTCCCATTACCCAGTGCTAACGAGCTACACCATGTCCTCATCATCTACATCTGTCATTAGTTACCATAGCAATGAGGATATGATGCAATCCTCTAAGAGTAACAGTGTGTGTGTTCCACAGTGGGCTCCTGCAATGAGTCAGAGAGTGAGGGATCAGTGCCAGAGTTGGAAGAACCAGAGGGGGTGCCACTGAGATCCTCAGAACCCCAGGTGAGTCTACCGTGTGTGGGCAGAGAACACTCTAGGAATCCCCTCATCTCCAATGGTGGAAACCTTGCTTTCACTGTGTGTCATGTAATAACATATTGATGTCATTAACTTTAGGTAAGGGGGTATGAAGGATGCGTGTTGTGGGGCCTGTATTTTCTGAATGGGTCGCAGCCTCAGAGATCTGTTCTATATTATCAGTCTGGATATGGGTAAACTACTGTAGAATGTTCTCAGGTTTGATGTGTTGAATTGATTTTGTTGTCCTCTCTTCCCTCTCTCAGCCCATCTCTCCTGCTGATGAGGGGATAAACAGACCTAAGCAGAGCCGCAGTGAGAAGAAGGCCCGCAAGGCGAGATGTGAACACAGAGCTGCTCCATGCGGCAGACTCAGCTAATCAAACAGAGAGCAAATGTGTGTGTATTCTGTGTGTTTGGCCACGTCATGGTGTAACCAGTGTGTGTGTGTTTGTTTAGGCCATGGGTAAGCTGGGCTTGCGGCCGGTCCACGGTGTGACCAGGATCACTATAAGGAAGTCGAAGAGCATCTTGTTTGTCATCAGCAGACCTGACGTCTTCAAGAGCCCCGCGTCAGACATCTATATCGTGTTCGGAGAGGCCAAGGTGACCTCCTAACCTTCTTTACCCCCTTTCTCTTTATCCTCATCTGCATTGTGTTCAGAGGCCAAGGTGACCTCTCTCTCTCACTATATTTCTTTCTCTCTATTTCCTCCCTCTGTCCTTCGTGCTGTTCTCTCTCTCATCTCCTCTCCTCCCCAGATAGAGGACCTGTCTCAGCAGGTGCACAAGGCAGCTGCAGAGAAGTTTAAGGTTCCGGTGGAGCCCTCCCCCCTGGCACCCCCTGCACCACCCAGCCTCACCATCAAGGAGGAGAGTGAGGAGGAGGAGGTACGGATATGCATGCTCACTCATTATGTCAAGAGAAGACTGTTTCAGTGGTGGGAAAAGTACCCAATTGTCATACTTGAGTAAAAGTAAAGATACCTTAATAGAAAATGACTCAAGTAAAATTCACACAGTAAAATCCTAATTGAGTAAAAGTCAAGGTATTTGGTTTTAAATATACTAAAGTATAAAAAGTAAACATAATTGCTAAAATATACTTAAGTATCAACAGTAAAAGTATGAATAATTTCAAATTCCGTATATTAAGTAGACCATATGGCATCATTTTCTTGTTTTGTTTAATTTACGGATAGCCAGGGGACGCTCCAACACTCAGACATAATTTACAAATGAAGCATGTGTTTAGTGAGTCCACCAGATCAGAGGGAGTAGGGCTGACTGGGATGTTCTTGATAAGTGTGTGAATTAGACCATTTTCCTGTCCTGCTAAGCATTAAAAATGTAACAAGTACTTTTGGGTGTCAGGGAAAATATATGGAGTACATAATTTTCTTTCGGAATGTAGTGAAGTAAAATACTTAAGTACTTTACGCCATTTCTCTACTGTAGCTAGCCTAATAAGAACTGTAGCATTCTGTTCCAATGTTCAGAAGTGTTCCATAGTGCAACTGACCTTGACCTCTGTCTGCTAGGTTGACGAGGGAGGTCTGGAGCAGAGGGATATTGAGCTGGTGATGGCCCAGGCTAACGTGTCCCGTTCTAAAGCTGTCCGTGCCCTCAGACACAACACGAACGACATCGTCAATGCTATCATGGTGAGGGGGGGGGGACAGATGAAGGATGGAATCTGTAGTTGCACACTATGTCCACTAAATGTCCCTGTTGGGCCTAAAGTTGCTGTTATGATCTGCTGATGATTGCAATGGAGCTTTATCAACAGGTCTTGAAATTTTTTTTAAAGCTTAATGTACGTTCTTCACACATCCAACCAAGTAATTCACGCCCTCTCTTTTCCTCATTCTTCTCTCCCACAGGAGCTGACCATGTGAGAGGACCCCACCCCTTCAAGCATAAATGCCACAGTCATCTGTATCGCTGCTATGTTGCATCATCATTACCTGCTAATAAACAGTCTGTTATAACCACACTAGTGGGCGATACTGTTAACCACCCTAATACTGTACATGTCACGTATGTATAGTGAAAATGGGACATTTTACAGGCAGTCACTTTTATTACATAAAACTGGTTAAAATATAAAACTCAAAATACAAGACATACACAGCCAAACAAAGTCTTCAATTCAGAGGTCAGTTTAAGTCAAGCGCACAACTACATGCCCACAATGAGTAAAACATTAGTTTTTTTTTACCAGAAATGATTTTACTATGTATCCTACAGCATTAATTGTTTGTACTTGCTCTCTCAACTCAACGGTTTCCTTACAACTACAATCCAGTCACTAAAGGTTTTAGCATTTATGAAATGTCTAGGTGAGTATATTACTGTAGCAACATCACAGGTGAATCTCTACCCCCACTAACGCTGGAATGAGTAGGTCTACACCCAGTTGGGTGGCTGGTACAACTCCAGAAGTCACAGCTGGGGTGGTCTGGTTTTGGTCAATGTTGTGCATATATATATTTTTATGCATGTTAGTCAGTGGTTGTCTTTATATATATATATACACAACTTTTTATTTTATTTTTTATCTCAAGTCAAAGTGCAAATGTCTTTTGTATGGTCAGTTCCTGGGGGATGGGGGTGACGTGTCAGTATGTTCTTCAGTCCTTGGGTGGCAGGACGTTGTTGTCAAAGTGTCCCTGGTTGGTTATGTTCCCTGCTGGGAAGTACCTGGCCACCACGAATGACGAGCCGTCTGACGCACTGGCCTTCCCCACACCCAGCTCCTTACTGCCCTTCCACACCATCGCTGTGAAATGACCTGGGTTGAGCGAGCGAGAGAGAGAGAGAGCCAAGCTAAACACATTCACTGAAGGAATCCTTCAGCAGCACACTAAATATTTACAGCTACAGAACCCTATATATTTTCCCTCTACTGCACACTCTAATCTCTCCCTCTGTCCTATCTCTCCTCCTTTATCTGTCAGCAGCACATGAGTCAGGGGAGTTGATAGGAGTGATCCTGACGCTGCAGGGTCAGTCACACTGAGCAGGAGGCTTCAGAAAGGGAACAGGAATGACAGCAAAGACTGGGAATGCTATAAAGAACTGATTTTGCCAGTAGTGAACCATGCATTCTGAGACAGAGAACTACACGGCCACAGGGCGATAATGACACAGTCCAACCCTGAACCCAGCCTAGGTGAACACAACACTGTGGCATGCACCACTACAGCAAGTCTGTGTGTGTGTGTGTGTATGTATGTCACCTGTGCCAGAGGAGAAGCCAGGGCGGTTGAAGTTGTATTGTTTGACCTCGTCATACCAGCGGTCAGCCACATCCTTCCCTGCACACAGAGAGGGCAAAGGTTGCAAGTTATCACATAACATTATCCTTGTTTGTTGCCTTTGTCACAGTTGTTTAACAGCAACTCTGGCCTAAACCCCCAGAGTGCAAGCAGAGATGACAGCAGCAAGGAAATATTATCCAAGATGGCAGCTGTCCAAGGCAGCAGTGCTAACCCTCTAAAGATGTCCTCACAAAACAATTCTGTCTCAAAAGCTTCCCAAAGCTTTAGGTGGGGTAGAAGAACACAGAGAGGTTTGGGAACCCCAGTTTCAGAGGAGCAGTCCAGAGAGAGATGAACTGAGCATGACCCAGTGATAGAGTATGTATCCATAGGAGACTGTTTATGAATCACAGGAGACTGTCAGGTCAGTGCACAGACATAGTTTTGCTCTGAGTCATGGTCTTATTGCTGAAACACAAGAGCAGGGAAATGGACTCCAGCTGTTCCTGCCTGGGCCGCCATTGGACAGGATAGTCTATAGTTTAGACCTAACTAAACCCTACAGAGACTCTGGATCCACTTTTAATGTTACTATTTATACCGTACAGAGTGAGTAATGTATCTGTCCACATTACCATAACTACACATATGCGCGCTATGTCAATGTTTGTGGTTGGTCATAGGGTTAGGAGTCATAGGGTTAGAGTGTGTGTGTACCTGGTTGGTCATAGGAGGCCCAGGCCAGGTTCTCTCCACAGCTCCCCCTACTGGACTCAACACTGTGCTTCAGGATCCGTGTGCTGGCCAGAGACTCAGCATACCTACAGGGAGGAGATAGGGGAGATAGCTGTGGTAATAGTTCGATAAAGACAGCTAATAGATGGGAGATGGATGAGGTTAGGTGAAGTGGAAGGATGGAAGAGTTTGGGTGTGGTTGGCCATGTCTCTGATAAAGGAGGTGGTGGGGGGAGGAGACATAAGTGTGACCCACCGAGTGGCATCTCTACTCAGCTTGCTGCTCAGCTTCAGAGGGGGCGCCTGGTGCTTCCTACGATACTCATTATGACTCTGCAACACCTCCTGCGAAAACTGCTTAGAAGCTGAGAGAGAATCACATAAAACAAGATTAAATGTCTATTGTTTCCCTCGTTTTCACTAATATACAAATCACACTTTCAAATCATTAATAAAACTCAATAAAAACGGTAGGCTGCAGATAATCAGAGATTAAATAGGCAGTAGTAAATCTCCAGTAAACCCCATACATATGGCTGTTCCCAGGCTTGACTGAGTCTATATACTACTAGACAGACAGTACCAGGGTATGTATGAATGGAGGACACATCATCCCTCTCCCCAGTCTGGTTTCAATCACAGCCCTACTCACATATCTCCATTCTCTCTGGAATTGACACAATGAGGCGATTCACTCTCTCTCGCTCTCTCTCTCTCACACACACAAAATATTGGTCGCATACACATATTTAGCAGAAGTCATTGCGAGTGTAGCGAAATACACACACAGTCTGCTATGGCCTTGTGATGGATCATGTGTCAATCAATATCCAAACACACAATTACACGCTCACATAACCAGACACACAGCTTGCAAATAGGGAATTCCCCTACTAGCACAGCTATTCCTGATACCCCCAATAGAGAATTCATCTTGACCACAGAAGGGAAGAAACTGACCTAGCACATAGGCGTTACAAGACTGTCAAATAAAGATTTACAGATTTTTAAAATCCACCCCTTTTTCTTGTTGCATGATAACCGCCCATTGGCACAGACTGAGAGCTAAGCTTTTGTATTTACTCACACACACACACACACACACACACACATAAATAAATATGCTAAATATATAAACTTTTTAACTTTCAAAGAGTCATATTCCAGTACAATTAAATATGATGTAGTCTTACCTGATTTGCCCATGGCACAGAACCTCTTCTGTTCCCTTTGGCTCAGTCCTCTCACCTCTGATGGCCTAAAGCAGCTGCTATAATTTAGTTTCTGTCCCTCGCTCCCCCTCCTTTTCTCTTTTCCTATTTTTCCCTGTAACCTTTGTTCCTCTTCCTCACACTTCTCCCTCTAGTAAACTAGTCTTTCTCAAACCGTCTGCTTCTGTCCTCTCACACACTTACACACCCTGCCTTTTCCTTGGCCACACACACATTGTCTTCCTTCTCTGTATCCCTCTGTAACACACAGGCTCACCCAGCACGAATGGCTGTTTTGATGACATCATCTCTATGAGACACATGCCCTTTTATGGCCTGAGATTCCTGCTTTCGGCTGGAAACAGTGAGCTGAACATTATACCCTAACTGAACTAAGGGCAGTTTAACTGTTTAGGAAGAAGTTTTACACCGTTTTACTAGGGGAAGCCTATGTGGCATTGATATTAATCAGAAACATTTATTCTAGTGTCAAAATTTACTACAAAGTGTAAATAGTAGAATCATTCGGGTCGTAAAGCAAGAATTTTATTTCACAGAATGAAGGGTACCATAACAGTTATCCTTGGGTTGGGTTTATTTCAACACTGCCCACATGCCCACAGCTGGCAGCACCCAAGTAATCATCAATTGGGAGTGCAGCTGCATGTGACCTGATTGTAATACCCATTAGGCTGGGTATAGTTAGGGACCATCAATAAAATGACACAATGTACATGGGACAATATTACAAAATGTTATATATTACACACACACAAGAGACACCCACAAAAAAAAACAAGGCCAAATTAGTAATTTCAGCCCCTCTTTAAGTGTACATTTCCTAAAAAAAAATTACTTCCCTAAAGACAGGACACAGTAAGCTATTCTACCTGCCAAGGGCAACTGAGGTGTCATGATTCCAAAGCCTGAACTCTCTCAGGAGAATCAGTTTGACACAGAGGGCTGGTTGTTTGTTTTGGTGGCTTGATCAGAGAGGTAGCACTGCAATTCGACTGAAAGGGAATAAGCAGAAAATCTAACTTTACTCAGTTTTTAGGAGAGCAACATAGTTTCCAACGGCAGCGGCAGTTCGGAGGTAGAGTATGCCGAGAAGGAAGGGCAAGCTAAGTCTCGAGGGGATCAAGGAGGTGAGGAGGAGCATAAAGTGATTCTGAAGTTTAGGGAGGAAGGGGGAGTTGGGTTGATGAGTCTGATAAAGTTGACGGCCGTGATAAAAGAGTTGATTGGGGAAGTTGTCAATGCTAAAGTGTTAAGAGATGGGAGCTTGTTGGTGTTCTGTAAGGACATGGCACAGAGGGAAAAAGCTCTCTGAGTGAAAGCAAATAGGGAAATAAGTGTAATGTGGTGTTGAGCCGCTGGACTGATTAAAGTGTGATAACAGGAGTGCCTGTGAGTGTTAGCACGAAAGAGGTAAGCGACTTGAGAGGAGGCATTCTAGTGAATGTTCAAAGATTGCAAGCAACAAGGGATGGAGTGAGGGTAGATAGCCTGTCGATTCTGTTACACTGCAAGGACAGGATACTGCCAAATAAAGTAACCATAGGATATATGACATATTATGTGAGAGCTTATCTACGGATGCATTTAAGATGTTATAATTGCCAGAGGTTTGGGCGTGTGGCAACAGCCTGTAAAAAGAAAAAGAGGCCAGGTGTGGAGGGGAGCATGAGTATGGGAAGAGTGGGGACGGTGTTCAACCAAAGTGCTGCAGCTGTGGGGGGTGCTCATAGTGTGGAATATGGTGGGTGTGAGGAAATGAAACAGGAAGTGGAGGTGCAACAAGTGTGAATGGAGAGAAGGGTGTCATATGCTGAGGCAGTGTGGCTGGTCCACCTTCATAAAACAAGGACTTCCTTACAGGATGCTAGGCAAAGGTATTGAACATGAATATGTGGTGGTGGAGGTGTGGTTGAGAGGAGGGGTGCTAGTGTTAGTGAACTACTATAATCCCCGTCAGATATTGGACCTGGAAGTGCGAGAGCAGGTGGAGAGACAGAATAGAAATAAGGTCATGTGGTGTGTCGATTTTAATGCCCACAACGCACTCTGGGAGGGAGGAGGAGGAGTTTGGGGCAGCGGTGAGGAGTAGGAACAGGGTATTTAGAGTACTGAAAAATAACTCTCCATCAGGCAAAGAGGTCCCATAGGGCGGCGCACAGCGTCGTCCGGGTTAGGGGAGGCCGGGGTAGGCCATCATTGTAAATAAGAATTTGTTCTTAACTGACTTGCCTATTTAAATAAAGGTTATATAAAAATACAATAAAATGTTGCCGTCAGTTCTGTGACACCATTGGAAGGGCGACACCTGTGGGAGAAGTGTGGGGGGGGTTCGAAGGGAGTGGGATTATCCAGTGTTGATGAGGATAGGGCATTAACAGATGAGGAGAAGGCAGAGATGATGGCCAAAGTGTTTGTCCAAGTGTATAGCTCGGCTAATCTGTCAGAGGAGGAACAGACGGGGGGAGAGAGAGAACGATAGAGGAGCACCCTGGAGTGCTTAATAGGGAGGATGTAAATGATACGTTGAATATACCATTTACCATGGCAGAGATGAAGAGGGTAATAGGCAAGGTTGGGTAAACTTCACCTGGGAAAGATGTGGTGTGTTACGTCATGTTGACCCTTCTTAGTGATGAGGCACTGGATACGGTATTGGTGCCAGGCAGCTGGAAAGAGGCAGTAGTGGCAACAATCCGGAAGCCAGGGAAGGACCCAACGAGGCCAATAAGCTATCGGACAATATCTTTAACATCACATGTATGGAAGATTATGAAAACTATGATTACGGAGGCTGACTTACTTCCTGGAGAGCAGGGGGCTGGGAACACCACATCAGAGTGGGTTCAGGAAGGGGAGGGGAACTATGGACCCAGTGCTCTGCTTAGAAGCGGAGGTCAGGAAGGCTCAGGTGAACAAGGAGACTGTTCTGGCTGTCTTTTTCTGATGTGGAGAAGGAGTATGATATGATCTGGAAGGAAGGGTTGCTAATCAAGCTTGATATTATTGGGGGTGGGAGGAAGAACGTACAACTGGATAAAGGACTTGCTGTTTGGAAGGTCTATCCAGGTGAGGGTGTGGAAGTCTATCAGGCAGCTACCTGGTAGTGTGATTAGTCTTCCGTTGTTGTCAATCATGATCAATGATGTTTACTCTCAGGTACGGACAGATATTGGGAGGTTGTTATTTGCAGATGATGTGGCCTTATGGAAGAGGGGAAGAAATGTGCCATACATAGTCAGGAAGGCACAGGAAGCAATTGATGAGGTATATCAGTGGGCATTAATGTGTGGAGTCAGGTTCTCTGTAGAGAAAACTCAGTGTTCTTTACCAGGAGGAAGGTGGAAGATCAGGTACGCTTGAGGTTATATGAGAGAAACTTGTAGACGGTGGGGGCCTTCAGGTTCCTTGGGGTGTACTTTGACACTAGGCTGACCTGGGCAGAACACATTGAGAGAGTGGTGGGAAAGTATAAGAAGGTACTAAATGTGATGCTCTGTCTGACATGGAAGGAGTGTGGGGCTGGACGTTCCTCAGTGAGGACCATGTATGTTGCATTGATCTGATCTGTAAAAACTATGGCAGTATAGTGTATGAATCGGCAGCCCGGACCTCACTGGATGTTAGATAGATAGATAGATAGATAGATAGATAGATAGATAGATAGATAGATAGATAGATAGATAGATAGATAGATAGATAGATAGATAGATAGATAGATAGATAGATAGATAGATAGATAGATAGATAGATAGATAGATAGATAGATAGATACTTTATTGATCCCAGAGGGGGAAATTTCTTTGTCAAGCAGCTACAACAAAACATAGGGCAGGTGCAAAATGCCAGAACAAAAATACACAAAAGACAGATACACGGTACATGATAGCTATTAAAGTATCTCTTCCTGTCATTTACCTGTACAGTTTGTGTAAACATGCAAGTATTCACTTATCTGTAAATATAACTGTATACCTAACTGTACAGCTAATTTAACCATGCAAAATTTTCACTTACCTGTTCATTTACCCAGTCTGTCTATTAAGTAAACTATTATTACCCTCGCTCATATCATACGCATTTTTAGCTACTGAAGTATTTCTCTGCCATCGACCTGTATAGTATAGTTAACCATCCAACATCCACCAACGTATAGTGTACATATTCAGCCAACCACCCATACTATGCAATGTCCTTTTTATAGCTTTTTTTTGCACTCCAGATATCTTGTATTTCTATACTTTTTCATACTGCCGCTCTATGTATCATGTACCGTGTATCTGTCTTTTGTGTACTTTCGTTGTGGCATTTTGCACCTGCCCTGTGTTTTGTTGTAGCTGCTTGACAATGAAATTTCCCCCCCGGGGGATCAATAAAGTACCTATCTATCTATCTATCTATCTATCTATCTATCTATCTATCTATCTATCTATCTATCTATCTATCTATCTATCTATCTATCTATCTATCTATCTATCTATCTATCTATCTATCTATCTATCTATCTATCTATCTATCTATCTATCTATCTATCTATCATAGAGCGGCAGTATGAAAAAAGATATCTGGAGTGCAAAAAAGCTATACAAAAAAGTTATACAGGGGCTAGGAGATGGGGGATATGGAGACAGCAGCTGGCAATGAACTATTGGGTCAACGTACAGGGACATGGGGTGTTTCATCCTGCGAAAGGGATTCTACGGGCATGCTGGAAACATGAGCGAGGACAGAACACAAGCTTTGGGTGGGTGAGGGAGATGGGACTGTATGGAAGGGAGTTTAACCCCATGATAGCTATTCCTGTGAACCCACCATGGCTACTCCCGCCTCCAGTAGTTGATCTAGAAGCGTTGGAGAGACTACGGAAAGATAGAGAGGGTGTTGATCCATCTGATTTGTTTAATAGACGTCTGGATACTGTATATCAGAACTTTGTGGACATTTACACAGATGGTTCAAAAGATACAGGGACAGGACAAACTGGGTCAGCATTTGTAGTGCAAGGATGTGGGGTGGCAGTCAGAAAACGTATTACAGATCACCTGGCTGTATATACGACGGAGCTGATGGCCATACTGTTGGCCTTGCAGTGAGTGGAGGAAGTCAATCCGGACAGAGTATTTATTTTCTCTGACTCATGTGCAGTGTTGATGAGTCTCCAGTCCTTTAGCTAACGTAGCAGACAAGACCTCTTGTATGAGGTACTACAAACCAATGGCAGGGTTAGACAGATGGGTACACAGACAATGTTTACTTGGGTCTCAGCCCATGTGGGGGTGGAGTGGAACAAGCCAGCTGTTGTACTGGCTAAACAAGCACTTTGTAGTGGGGATGTTATTTCAATGAGCAAGGCAGAGGCAAAAAGCCTGAAATGGTGGTGGTGCAGAGATGGCAGGAACAGTGGAATAGAGACACTAAGGGCAGACATTTAGTCCAAGTACAGAGGGAAGGAAGATTGGGGAGGGAAGGACGGCAGAAAGCGACAGAAGAGAGGAAGCTATTTTTACAAGATTAAGGGCCGGACACAGCCGGTTGAATAGGACTTTAAATGTGATAGGAAAGCATCCAACAGGAAAGTGTGATTAGGATATATTTTCTCCCTGTCTCTGGCCCACACTCTAGTGCAGTACGTAGCGGTAATGCACCATAACGCTGGATGCCAACCGCCGATAAACCCCACAGAAGAAGAAGAAGAAGAAGAAGAAGAAGAAGAAGAAGAAGAAGAAGAAGAAGAAGAAGAAGAACCACCAAGTACAGCTGCCGCTTTGGTTTTACATGGTGGATGAGCAGAGGAACCTCACAGAAGAAATAACAAAATAAAAAATAAACAACAGGAGTGACGGCGGTTCGGTACGGCTGTACTGTGAATGGACCAGAGATGGAAGAAGGAGATAGGCGATGTGTGGGAGGAGAAAGAATGGAGGAAGGTGGTGGAAATGGAGGAGGACGAAGTAAGGGGAAGGGTGGAAAGGGAATGCGGGTGAAGAAGGGGAAGGTTAGCACACGAGGAACAAGTAATAGCACGGAACCGAGTGGAGAGGAGAATGATATAATTAGACCAGAGGAACAAGATGGCAAGGAGTATAAAGTAGTTCTTAAGTTTCGGGAGGAAGGTGGAGTGGGAGATGTAAATCCAGTCAGATTGACATCGGCATTAAAAAAGGTGATTGGTGATATAGTTGCAGCAAAGGTGCTAAGAGATGGTAGTTTATTGGTTACATGCAAATATGTGGGTCAGAGAGATCAGGCGCTCAAGCTGGAAAAGTTGGGACAGGTGAGTGTTGTACCAGATCAGGGTGGGAAAAAAATGAGTAAGGGGGTGATACAGGTATTCCTGTGTGTGTAGGGATAGAAGAAGTGAAGACTAATATAAGGGGTGGGAATCTGATGAGTGCACAGAGACTTCAAACAACAAGAGAGGGAGTTGAGGAGGATAGTCAGTCAGTTTTGTTACAGTTTGAGGGAGGGCTACTCCCAGGAAAAGTAACAATTGGTTATATGAGTTACTTTGTCAGACCTTACATGCCTAAACCACTTAGATGTTATAACTGCCAGCGGTTTGGACATGTAGCAGTAATGTGCAAGGAGACAAGAAGGTGTGCCAGATGTGGAGGAAATCATAGTTATGGTCAGTGTGGGGAAGGTGTGACACCTAAATGTTGTAATTTTGGGGGTGCTCATAGTGTAGCTTATGGAGGATGTGCAATGATGATGAAAGCGGTACAAGGGCAGCAAGTGAGGGTGGGACAGAAGGTGTCATACGCAGAGGCAGTTAAAATGGTTCAGAACAAGGCAGCAGGAGGCAGCAGTGGGGATAATGTGGGATTGCATGAAGTAAGACAAATAAACCAGATAGAGGGGGATATGATGCAAATGAATGTAAGGAAGTTAGTGACATTTATTGCTGGTGTGATTAATGGCACTGCAGATATAAAATCAAAGAGGGAAAGAATACAGCTGATAGTGATGGCAGCAGTAAGACATTTGGATGTAACAGGGCTGACATGGGAAACAGTGAGATGATCTCAAACATCAGTCTAGTCAGGAGTCATGGGTCGGTTGCTATTAAATCAGGGTGTTATTAATACAATGGAATTCTCGAAGCCTGGTAGCAAATGGACAAGAGTTTAAACGGTTTATAGATTAAATGGTGCAGAAGCCAGATGTTATTTGTATTCACAGGAGACTTGGCTTAGACCAAATCTAGATTTTGTGATACAGGGAATTGTGGTTGTTCGCCGAGGTAGAAATACAGGGGGTGGAGGAGGGTGTGCTACATTTATTAAACAGGGGCTCCCATAAAGGATCCTGGGAAAGGAGCTAGAAAATGTGGTTGTGGAGTTGTGGGTAGAACTGGATAGTTTAGCGATAATTAACTTCTACAATCCATGCAGGAGATTGGAAGTAGATAAAATGGAAGACGCTGAGGGACAGGACAGACGAAAGGTAGTGTGGGGATTTTAACGCTCACAGTCCACTTTGGGGTGGGAGGAAGTTAGATGAAAATGGTCGGGTGATGGAGGAGTTGTTGGATGGGAGAGGGTTGGTGTGTCTTAATGATGGTAGAGGGACAAGGATTGAAATGGTTTCAGGAAAAGAGTCTGCACTAGACCTTACTATCGCATCTAACGATATAGCAGGGCTTTGTGAATGGGAGATATGGGAGGAGTCAACAGTAGGGAGTGATCATTTTCCTATATTATGCACTGTTGGAATGAGGGTGGAAAAACAGTCTGGAGAGGGAAGAGGGAGATGGGTGTTTGGTAAGGCTAATTGGGGCAAAGTCAAGGAGTTGTGTGAGGAAAGGTTAGTTGGGGAGGTTAGAGATATGGATATTGATAGAGAGTATAGGAGTTTCCAAGAAATTATTAGAGGTGCGGCGGATGAAACTATTCCTAAGAGTTCTGGTATAAAGAAAAGGAAAGCGGTTCTGTGGTGGACAGAGGAATGCAGGGAAGTAGTAAGAAGTAGGAATAAGGCCTTCAGGCTGTTGAGCATTTGCTACAATATAAAAGGGCTCAAGCATTAGTACGAAAGACCATACGCCAGGCTAAGAGAAATTATTGGCGCCAGTTCTGCAGTTCAATAGGTAGAGCGACATCTGTGGGAGAAGTATGGGGGATGATTGGGAAGATGAGTGTCATAAGGAGGGAATGGGACTGCCCTGTACTGGTCAGTGGGGAGGAGAAGGCAGTGACTGACAAAGAGAAGGCAGAGATGATGGCTAAAGGTTTTGTGGCAATACACAGCTCTGATAACCTGGAGGGGGTTTGGAAAAAAATGAAGGGAAAGGACATTGAAGACATATGCTGGAGTACTGGAAAAAAGAGAGGAAGTGGATGATGCGTTGAGTGCACCATTTTCTAAGGTAGAGATGGAGAGAGCGATTGCTAGAGCAGGGTTGACATCACCAGGAGATGAAATATGTTATATAATGTTGTCTTTTATGGGTGAGGTAGCATTAGGAAGACTGCTTAGACTATACAATAGAGTTTGGGAGGAAGGACAGCTTCCAAAGAGTTGGAAGGAAGCGGTTGTAGTCCCAATTAGGAAACCAGGAAAGGATCCCACAAAACCTATTAGTTATAGGCCTATCTCATGTGGGTAAAATCATGGAAAGAATGATAACAGACAGACTGTGCTATTTTTTGGAGAAGAGGGAATTAATTGCATCATATCAAAGTGGATTCAGGAAGGGTAGAGGGGCAATGGATCCTGTGCTCTGCCTGGAAGATGACAAAAGAAAAGCCCAGGTCAATAGGGAAACAGTGGTGGCAGTCTTCTTTGATGTTGAGAAGGCATATGATATGTTGTGTAAAGAGGGGTTGATGATTAACCTGGATATTTTGGGAATAGGAGGTAGGGCTTTTAACTGGGTGAAGGATTTCCTGTATGGGCGTTCTATTCGGGTAATAATTGGGAAATATATATCTTGTAGAGAATGGGACACCCCAGGGCAGTGTGATTAGTCCTGTGCTCTTCTCCATCATGATAAATGATGTGTTTTCCGATGAAGGGCCTGGGATTGGAAGATCTTTGTTTGCGGATGATGGGGCCTTGTGTAAAAGGGGAAGGAATATAAAGTATACAGTTAGTAAGGTTCAGGAAACAATAGAGCTAGTAGAGCGGTGGTCACTGAGATGGGGTTTTAGATTTTCAATAGAAAAAACACAGGCGGTTTTCTTTACAAGGAAAAGAGATCAATCTTAAATTATATGGGCATGTACTGGAGAAGGTAGGGTCCTTAAGTTTGTGGGAGTGGTTTTTGATGCTAGGTTGACATGGGCAGGCCACATAGAGAAAGTTATTGTAAAGTGTAAAAAGGTATTAAATGTGATGAGGTGTGGACTGGGGGGCGAGCAGGGATTCACTGAAGGAGATATATATTGCACTGATTAAATCTGTTATAGAGTATGGATGTAAAGTATATAGGGCTGCAGCAAGAACTACACTGGCCAAGTTGGAAGTTATACAAACTCAAGCACTTAGAATATGTAGTGAGGCTTTTCGGAACCTCCTCTGCAGTGGCGTTGCAGGTGGAGATGGGTGAGATGCCCTTGCAGTTAAGAAGGGAACAGCTGGCAGCCAACTATTGGGCAAACCTACAAGGACATGGTAGGTCTCACCCCACAAGGGCAATTATGCAGGTATGCTGGGAGCATGACAGGATT
This sequence comes from Thymallus thymallus, assembly GCA_023634145.1. Lineage (NCBI taxonomy): Eukaryota > Metazoa > Chordata > Actinopteri > Salmoniformes > Salmonidae > Thymallus > Thymallus thymallus. The sequence continues at coordinate 17,354,538 of CM042415.1, read as the reverse complement.
AAAAGTCAGAGTTTTGGATGGGTGGGTGATACCATAGGAAAAGAGATGGGGCTGGAGGGAAAGGAATTTAGTCCAACAGTTACGCTGCCAGGTAGACCACCTTGGCAACTTGCACAGCCTAGTGTGGAGATAATAAATAGTCCCTTAAGGGGTAGAGAGGGGGTGGATTTATCAGAAGTTTTTTGTAGTCGGTTGAATGAGGTGTACAGCGACAATCTGGACATTTACACAGATGGGCCTAAGGATCCTCAGACTGGACAAACTGGGTCCGCATTCGGAGTACCAAAGATGGGGATCAAGGTACAGAAGAGACTGTCTGATCATTTATCTATATTTACAGTGGAGTTGGTGGGTATTTGGTTGGCATTGCAGTGGGTAGAAGAAGTTAGGCCAGCAAAAGTAGTAATTTGCTCAGACTCAGTTTTAAAGAGTTTGCAATCATTCAAATCACAATCAAGGCAGGACATTGTATATGAGCTACTGGAACTTTGTCAGATGGGGATCAGGGCAAAGTATACATGGTTTCCAGCATATGTAGGGGTTGAGGGGAATGAAATGGTGGATGGTTTGGCTAAAAAAAGCCAGTAAAAGGGAAGCTGTTGAAGTATCAATTTCGATAAGTAAAGCAGAAGCTAAGGCCCTAATCTGTTCTAAAATTATTAAAATGTGGCAGGTACGTTGGGACACAGAGGAGAAAGGGAGACACTTATACAGAATACAACGAAAGGTTGGGACAGGGAGGGTCGCTGGAAGGAAACAGAGGGAAGAAGTAATTTTCACTAGGCTAAGAGTTGGGCACTGTGGGTGAAATAAGTATTTACATATTATGGGTAAGCATATGTCAGGAAGATGTGAATTTTGTAATAATATTGAGTCTGCGGAACATGTGGTGTTTGAGTGTCATAAATATGAGAGGGAAAGGATAAAGATGAAAGAGGCTATAAGGAGGTTAGGGGTGCAAGGGAATTCACTTAGGGAATTACTGGGAAAATCGTCAAATGACATTTGTACACTTATTTAGCTTCTTAAAGGACACAAGACTGGCAGATAGGATATAGGTTTCTATCTCTGGTCCACACTCCAGTACAGTAGGTGACGGTAATGCACCATTGAAGTTGGATGCCAACCGCCGTAAAACACCAAGGAAGAAGAAGATTCCAAAGCATAAACCCTGGGAAGAGGGGCTCAGTGAATGTTTTGGACGGTGTGAATGTGGGTCAAGGTGTCAGAGGAGACGCTGTAGAAGGACAAAGTTCCGGCCGGCCAGTCCAGATACACTCCTACTCTGTAGGTGCTGGAGGAGGTAGCAGGTATGGTGGTGCTTCTAGTATTATGATAGGCAACAAATGTGTTATCAGAGTAGAGCAGACTCCTGGGGCCTCATTTATCAATATTGCGCAGAAACTATACTAAAATACTACGTACGAACGGTTCGTATGCATAGAAAAAGTGTGATTTATCAAACAATTCTACGAGCGGCACACGCACACCGGTAGGAGATAATCATTGATAAATTCCAATAGTTCTCAGTGCTCGTGCACGACCTTAGCTATTTGTATTTCGAAACGCCCCTAATTAACCTTAGTCAAAATCATAAATTTAAAGAGAATAGAGATGCTAGTGTCAGAGATTGAGTACAACCTAAAAGGTTGAACTTAGCTTGCTCAGGTGTGGCTTGACCACTAAAAAGTTAAAACGTACCTACAAAGAGTGGACAATTATGACAACTCAAGTTGTTTTAGCGATGGCAGCTCTCACCAAAAATCCATCCATCCTCAACAGCTTCCGCCAGTAGGCATAAAGGCCATGAATTGAAATGAATTCTGCAGATGGGATAGAGCAGTGTGCAGAGTGATGGTGATTGCATCGTCTGTGGAAATTTGATTTGAACGAGTCGTGCGTTCCACCTGACCACCTTGCCACCACATTCAGCACCGTCTTTTGCACGTCATATAACCTATCACATGCACTTTAAGAGTGGAAGCCTTTTCTGTTCAGATCGTTTTGGTATGGTGCTTTTATGGTGATGTGGGTGCCTGCCTTCTCTTGCTCCGTTCGTATTTGGGACCCATTGATGGCATCATGGCAAATAAATCCCTCTTGACTTCAATCATAATGTATAGCAGTAAGTAATATGCTGTTAATGTATCTAAATGCTCTATTGATGTCTGATCTGAGTTTGATTAGTTATACCTAGGAATTCCTTTAGGGGCGCACGGGGCTTCCCAGTTTACTTATTGCAAGTGACTCACTTGAAGCCGAAACTACATCTCAAAGTGATTGAAATATTTCCCCCTTTCAGGTATGAATGCGATTTCGAATGTATTTGTTCATGTCAGTTTAGACCACTTCGAAATTATCCGTTTTGCTAGCTAGCTTGCTAGAAGGCTGCTCACTTGCACAAGGTGACTTCTTGATCAGAGCGTGCCGACAGAGACCGTGCACAGCTCCTGTGTGGGTGAATAGAAAACTTTCGGGAAATGTGAATGTTGTTGTAATCAAAAGCACTAAACACAAATTAATACAAGGTTAGACATGTTTTTCTTATTATGATGAGTTTGCATACTGATAGGAATTAATACATACAGCATGTAATACATATAGGAACAATATATACAAGGATAATTAATGGCGATAATAAATAGTGGGATACGTGATGCATCTACCTAGGGTTGCACATTTTGGGGAATATTCAGAAGTTGAAACTTACTGTGGGAATTAACAGGAATATATGGGAATATAGCTTTGGTTGTCTTCCTCTCAGGCTTCCATGTCTTCTCCCTGGACCTCCTCAATGTCCAGCTCTTGAACATCAGACTCTGAGGCCTCATCTTCACTGTCACTTTCCAACCTTGTTGAGGATGGCTCGTTGTCAGGCTCAAAAAGTCTCACATTTTCCCAGATGGCCACCAATTTTTCAACCCTTGTATTGGTCAGCCTGTTGCGTGCTTTGGTGTGTGTGTTCCCAAACAAGGACCAGTTGTGGTCTGAGGCGGCTGATGTTGGTGAGATTTGGAGGATGGTGGAGGCAACATGAGAAAGAGCCTCAGATCCACAAAGTCCCTTCCACCAGGTAGTGATGGCACCATAGGCCTTGTTGATCTCTGCACCAGACAGGATGCTCTTGCCAGCATACTTGGGGTCCAACATGTACGCTGCGGCGTGTATGGGCTTCAGGCAGAAGTCTTCACGCTTTTTGATGTATTTCAGAACTGCAGTTTCCTCTGCTTGGAGCAACAGTGAAGTGGGCAGGGCAGATTTCTTCTCTTACATCTGCAAGCAGAGTGAACATCAGACAGGATGGCATTGTCTCCCTCAATCCGTGCAATGGCTACTGCTATAGGTTTCAGGAGTTTCAGGCTGCTTACCACTTTCTCCCAAAATACATCATCCAGGAGGATCCTCTTGATGGGGCTGTCCATATCGGCAGACTTTGATATGGCCATTTCTTGGAGAGACTCCTTCCCCTCCAGGAGACTGTCATGACAACACCACCCCAATGGGTGTTGCTGGGCAGCTTTAATGTGATGCTCTTATTCTTCTCACTTTGCTTGGTGAGGTAGATTGCTGCTATAACTTAATGACCGTTCACATACCTAACCATTTCCTTGGCTCTCTTGTAGAGTGTATCCATTGTTTTCAGTGCCATGATGTCCTCAAGGAGCAGATTCGATGCATGAGCAGCACAGCCAAAGGGTGTGATGTGAGGGTAGGACTCCTCCACTTTAGACCAAGCAGCCTTCATGTTCGCAGCATTATCTGTCACCAGTGCAAATACCTTCTGTGGTCCAAGGTCATTGATGACTGCCTTCAGCTCATCTGCAATGTAGAGACCGGTGTGTCTGTTGTCCCTTGTTTCTGTGCTCTTGTAGAATACTGGTTGAGGGGTGGAGATGATGTAGTTAATTATTCCTTGCCCACGAACATTCAACCACCCATCAGAGATGATTGCAATACAGTCTGCTTTCTCTATGATTTGCTTGAACTTCACTTGAACTCTGTTTCCAGCAAATGAGTAGATAAAGCATGTCTGGTTGGAGGGGTGTATGCTGGGCGAAGAACATTCAGAAATCTCTTCCAATACACATTGCCTGTGAGCATCAGAGGTGAACCAGTTGCATACACAACTGGTTCACCAGTTGTGTATGCAACTCCTGGAGGACCATGAGCTGTTGGAGGACCATGAGCTGTTGCTATCGATAAGGTGTCTTGATTCATAATTTTCACCTCGAATAGAAGTAGAGGGACTTTTGTCAGAGGTTGCTTGTTGTGAGCGCTGAGGGAACTTTATGCACTTGGCCAGACGATTCTGCATCTTTGTTGCATTCTTCACATGATTTGGCACAGTATTTGCATTAGCTGCAGTGAAACGTCTCCACACATTTTCCTGTAAAGATTAGAACAAAAATGAGTAAAAAACAACAAATACAATTCCATGTACAGATAAATAGTTAAGCAGTTAGATTAAACAACTCCTTTGTAAGATACATTTTTTTAAATGAAACGTTTATGGAACAGGTGAATTAACACAGTTAGCAGCCTCAAGCAAGCTAAAACCCACATGGTAGCAAAAACTAACTAGCAGAAATTGTTAACAGGTTAAATTATTTAAACACACTTTGCTGTAGGCTACTATTTACTAGTTAACAAAAAATCATGTATGTCATATAAAATATATTCACCCCACCCATTATTGTAATCAAAACTTACCAGAAAGCATGTAGTCCTTGGCTCAGACAGTGTAGTAGTGTGGGCTCAATAGCATCTCATTAGTGTGCAAGATGTTGAGAATCAGCTGCACATGTGATGGAAGAATGCACTGTGCATGCAGAGGGTTGCAATTCAATTGAATTGGGGATGGTTTAACCAAAATATGCCACAAAACCTAGAATTGCCTTGTGTATCCCACAAAAAAGGTTCACTGTTATAAGCTAACTTTTTGGATGAATTTAAGGAAAATTCCCCATATTCCCAGGCTTAACCTCCCATGGAAATTTCCGGAAAGATTCTGGACATTTACCGTTACAGTTTCCAACCCTTTGCAACCCTATTCCTACCTGGCCAGCCGGACATGCATACCTGGCCAGCAAAATGGGACCGTCCAGCCAGTTAGGTAGGTCCGGCCGGAAGGTCAGCTAGGTAGTTCAATACGTCCGGCCAGGTAGATGGGTCAGGATGCAAAAAAAGCATCCAATTATCTCTGGTCCCATGCCGTCTGGGTCGTGACTGCGAAAGGTTCAGCAGGCTCTTATTACTTAATATCTGTCTAAATGACTACTGCCACTCTGTTGGCATAACATTTATTGACAATTTCAACACTTTACGAAGAATCCTTGAGCGTTCTCATCGTACTGTTGTCTATACAGCCAGGAGTGTTTTCAGTTGTAATCTTGTACCCATTCGTTTGAACTCCTCTTAGATCTGCTATTGTTAACTCAAAAGAGAAACCCACTGTGGTCTGCTCACCAAATGCTTTTAGTTCTAATGTGAATTACATAAACTTGAATACCCCCTCGGTTTTCAAATCACATAGAGGGCTTGGGCTGTTGCAGCATCGTTGGTTACTCTGACAGTTCCTCATATTGACATTGGCTGTGGACTCAGGCCATATGGTGCTAACCTTGAAAAATGTCTTCTCCTTGCTCTATTACTAATAGGGATAGACCAAATGGTGCAGTTCTATGCAATCTTATAGCCATACCAACTATATCAATATCAACCATCAGACAGGGCCTGCAACTGCCTATTCAACGTAGCTTGTTTGAGTTTCCATATGACTTTACAATCATAAAGGTCTTGGGTTGATGCATCTGATCATTAGGGGCTTACTTCCTAAACGGGATTACACCAAGATCTGTGATTTGCAGACGAATCTGGATATTCTGGTATTGACTGAAACTTGGATCTCTGGGGACATTGTGGACTCTGATATTAAAGCCATAGGCCACAATTAAAAGCAAACTGCAGCTACACTCATAGACTGTATAAAAATAACTGACATGGCTCACACTGCATTAAACTAAATGTGTTACAACAGTAATAATAGTAGCACAGTAAAAATGTGTAAAATAAAAGTTGAAGCTTGTTTCTTTTTGTCATCCCCACTAGATGGCGCCTTTGGCACAGACATGAGTGGAACATGGAACTTAAACTGAAGGAGTTACATGGGGATTGTGGACTGACGCTGTGTTTAAGTAATATGAGAGGACATGCTCTTTGTCAAAAGAGTTAGACCACATCTCATACCAACACTTAGATGGACGGCATCTCCTCTTCTCCAGCCTTCTTCTGCACTAATGTTATACTGCACTAGTAACCTATTCTGTGTGTATTCATGAAGGAGATTAATACATTTCCCCTCGGGGATCAATAAAGTATCTATCTATCTATCTATCTATCTATCTATCTATCTATCTATCTATCTATCTATCTATCTATCTATCTATCTATCTATCTATCTATCTATCTATCTATCTATCTATCTATCTATCTATCTATCTATCTATCTATCTATCTATCTATCGGGTTGAAACCATGCAAAAAAAGAATAATCCATAAATCTATCATTCTTGTGCAATTTATATACAGTTGTGGCCAAATGTTTTGAGAATGACACAAAGTTTGCTGCCTCAGTGTTGATGATGGCAATTTGCATATACTCCAGAATGTCATGAAGAGTGATCAGAGTAATTGCAAAGTCCCTCTTTGCCATGAAAATGAACTTAATCCCCCCAAAACATTTCAGCCCTGCCACAAAAGGACAAGCTGCCATCATGTCAGTGATTGTCTCGTTAACACAGGGAGTGTTGACGAGGACAAGGCTGGAGATCACTGTCATGCTGATTGAGTCAGAATAACAGACTGGAAGCTTTAAAAGGAGGGTGGTGCTTGAAATCATCTTCCTCTGTCAATCATGGTTACCTGCAAGGAAACACATGCCGTAATCATCGCTTTGCACACAAAGGGCTTCACAGGGAGTGTTGACGAGGACAAGGCTGGAGATCACTGTCATGCTGATTGAGTCAGAATAACAGACTGGAAGCTTTAAAAGGAGGGTGGTGCTTGAAATCATCTTCCTCTGTCAATCATGGTTACCTGCAAGGAAACACATGCCGTAATCATCGCTTTGCACACAAAGGGCTTCACAGGCAAGGATATTGCTGCTAGTAAGATTGCACCTAAATCAACCATTTATCGGATCATCAAGAACTTTAAGGAGAGAGGTTCAATTGTTGTGAAGAAGGCGTCAGGGCACCCAAGAAAGTCCAGCAAGCACCAGGACTGTCTCCTAAAGTTGATTCAGCTGCAGGATCGGGGCACCACCAGTGTAGAGCTTGCTCTGGAATGGCAGCAGGCAGGTGTGAGTGCATCTGCACGCACAGTGAGGCAAAGACTTTTGGAGAATGGCCTGGTGTCAAGAAGGGCAGCAAAGAAGCCACTTCTCTCCAGGAAAAACATCAGGGACAGACTGATATTCTGCAAAAGGTACAGGGATTGGACTGCTGAGGACTGGGGTAGAGTCATTTTCTCTGATGAATACCCTTTCCGATTGTTTGGAAAGGTGAGCGCTACCATCAGTCCTGTGTCATGCCAACTTTAAAGCATCCTGAGACCATTCATGTGTGGGGTTGCTTCTCAGCCAAGGGAGTGGGCTCACTCACAATTTTGCCTAAGAACACAGAAATGAATAAAGAATGGTACCAACACATCCTCCGAGAGCAACTTCTCCCAACCATCCAAGAACAGTTTGGTGACGACCAATGCCTTTTCCAGCATGATGGAATACCTTGCCATGAGGCAAAAGTGATAACTAAGTGGCTCGGGGAACAAAACATCAACATTTTGGGTCCATGGCCAGGAAACTCCCCAGACCTTAATCCCATTGAGAACTTGTGGTCGATCCTCAAGAGGCGGGTGGACAAACAAAAACCCACAACTTCTGACAAACTCCAAGCATTGATTATGCAAGAATGGCCTGCCATCAGTCAGGATGTGGATTGCAGAGGTCTTGAAAAAGAAGGGTCAACACTGCAAATATTGACTCTTTGCATAAACTGAATGTCATTGTCAATGAAAGCCTTTGACACTTATGGAATACTTGTAATTATACTTCAGTGTACCATAGTAACTACTGACATAAAGATCTAAGAACACTGAAACAGCAAACTTTGTGGAGACCAATACTTGTGTCATTATCAAAACTTTGGGCCACGACTATATACAGTGGGGAGAACAAGTATTTGATACACTGCCGATTTTGCAGGTTTTCCTACTTACAAAGCATGTAGAGGTCTGACATTTTTATCATAGGTACACTTCAACTGTGAGAGACGGAAAATCACATTGTATGATTTTTAAATAATTAATTTTCATTTTATTGCATGACATAAGTATGACCTACCAACCAGTAAGAATTCCGGCTCTCACAGACCTGTTAGTTTTTCTTTAAGAAGCCCTCCTGTTCTCCACTCATTACCTGTATTAACTGCACCTGTTTGAACTCGTTACCTGTATAAAAGACACCTGTCCACACACTCAATCAAACAGACTCCAACCTCATCACAATGGCCAAGACCAGAGAGCTGTGTAAGGACATCAGGGATAAAATTGTAGACCTGCACAAGGCTGGGATGGGCTACAGGACAATAGGCAAGCAGCTTGGTGAGAAGGCAACAACTGTTGGTGCAATTATTAGAAAATGGAAGAAGTTCAAGATGACGGTCAATCTCCCTCGGTCTGGGGCACCATGCAAGATCTCACCTCGTGGGGCATCAATGCTCATGAGGAAGGTGAGGTATCAGGCCAGAACTACACGGCAGGACCTGGTCAATGGCCTGAAGAGAGCTGGGACCACAGTCTCAAAGAAAACCATTAGTAACACACTACGCCGTCATGGATTAAAATCCTGCAGCGCACGCAAGGTCCCCCTGCCCAAGCCAGCGCATGTCCAGGCCCGTCTGACGTTTGCCAATGACCATCTGGATGATCCAGAGGAGGAATGGGAGAAGGTCATGTGGTATGATGAGAAGCATGGAGGTGGAAACATCATTCTTTGGGGATGCTTTTCTGCAAAGGGGACAGGACGACTGCACCGTATTGAGGGGAGGATGGATGGGGCCATGTATCGCGAGATCTTGGCCAACAACCTCCTTCCCTCAGTAAGAGCATTGAAGATGGGTCGTGGCTGGGTCTTCCAGCATGACAACGACCCGAAACACACAGCCAGGGCAACTAAGGAGTGGCTCCGTAAGAAGCATCTCAAGGTCCTGGAGTGGCCTAGCCAGTCTCCAGACCTGAACCCAATAGAAAATCTTTGGAGGGAGCTGAAAGTCCGTATTGCCCAGCGACAGCCCCGAAACCTGAAGGATCTGAATGGAGGAGTGGGCCAAAATCCCTGCTGCAGTGTGTGCAAACCTGGTCAAGAACTACAGGAAACGTATGATCTCTGTAATTGCAAACAAAGGTTTCTGTACCAAATATTAAGTTCTGCTTTTCTGATGTATCAAATACTTATGTCATGCAATAAAATGCAAATTAATTATTTAAAAATCATACAATATGATTTTCTGGATTTTTGTTTTAGATTCCGTCACTCACAGTTGAAAAGTACCTATTATAAAAATGACAGACTTCTACATGCTTTGTAAGTGGGAAAACCTGCAAAATCGGCAGTGTATCAAATACTTGTTCTCCCCACTGTATATATATATATATACATATATATATATATATATATATATATATATATATATATATATATATATATATATACTAGTAGTATTACAGAGGAAAATAATATACTGTGCGTGTGTGTGTGTATATATATATATACACACACACACGCACAGTATATTATTTTCCTCTGTAATACTACTAGTCACTTAGCAATTTTATGAAGTTGGCTTTAGCTAGTCCATTTCAGGCTATCAAGTTAGAGTAGCTATTATATTTAGTTTCTTTAAAAAATTAAACACAAGTCAGAAAGAGAGATGCATAGAATTGTAATAATGATATGATATGAAAAAAATATTTCAGGTGTTTGAAAAATGAAATACCACCCTCCGGACCATCCTTGAAAACTTTGTTCCCCTGCTGATTTTTGGTGTGTGTGTAGAAGGAGGATGGGTGCGTAAGTGATCTGATTTCTAGAGAGAAGCTCTTTCGGAGGGCACTGGAGACATTGATTCATGCAGATATAATATTTCTGCTGTTACAAAGGTTGGCTACCTGTGAATTGTGGCAGTCTCTCTCTCTCTCTGGTATCTGTGATGAGAAGCGTTTCCTTGCTTTAACGACCCCCTCCCAATAATCTTTCACCACATTGTCATCTCCACCCTGTTCTCCTGTCATGTGTTTCTCAGGCCGTTAACATTGATAGTACATTATGTAGTTAACTACGGAGATATAAAAAGTGCTCAATGTGAAATAACTTGTAAAGTGCCTGCAAGTGCATATAAGTACCTATAAGTTGCTATAATTATTTTCCAGCAGTCGGAAGCGGAGGTTGTGGACTTTTTAACAACTGTTGCAGTTCAATCTCATCCTCATTAGAAAGTCTTGTGTGTGTGTGTGTGAAGACTGAGACGGTATTAAAGGGACCTTATTACCAGGAATTAAATTATCAGCAGGAGCAGGAGGAGGAGGAGGAGGGAGTTTATTTTCGCCCAACTCATTCCCATTGTTCTGTTTCAGAACTCTACAGTTAAGTAAAAATTTGCTGGCCTTTGTGATGTCATCAGATAGAACCAAATAGGATGTTCCACAGAGGATGGAGGTATTCAGTCAGTACATGTAGCATGTTTAGGAGTCTAGCACCTGTCAATCAAATGAAATAGAATTCTCACAATAAGAGATGTCGTTCCCCCAAATGCCATAAATCTGATTACTGAAGTAGTGAACTAATATTACTGATGTTTTAAACACATTAACTTCTAATAGTTGGAGAATGTGGTATCTACAGATGTAGGATCTTCATTTGATCATCCTGTTGCAGGAGAACTGTCCTGCAGTGCAGGAAATGTAAAACTTGCAGTGTATTTGAGGTTTAAAAATCCTTCAGAACTGCAGGACAGTTCCACTTTAAAAAAAATTCTGACTTGAGTTTCCCTTATGATTATATGAATATACCCCTACAACAATGTCCATGAATTATAATCCAAATAACAATTCACATTCCCTGTTGAGGCAGGATTCTTTTGCTGCTGTAGCAAACTGTCTCAAATTAAGATTATACATCTGTATCTAAATGTGAGAGAGGGACGGAAGTGATAGTCAATCAGAGAAAGTGAGATTGTGAGGCAGAGAAAGTGAGAGGAAGAAACGGGGAGAGGGACAGAGCAAGACGATGATGGTTTGTCTGCGGGGAAAATGTAATGTCTTAATAGGCCAGTGCAGTTACACGCACACGCGCACAGTTTTAAAAGGCTGTAGCAGTCAATAAAGTTCCTAATGTGCTTTAAGAAATTAAGCCTTTGGAGAGGAGCAGAGTGAATGTAGTATATTAACCTGCTCTATCAAGACTCTAATTATTTAAACCTCACACTCACATCTATAGCACACACACAGATCCATAGCACACACACACACATCTATAGCACACACACACACATCTATAGGACACACACACTGGGACACACACACTGGGACACACACACTGGGACACACACACTGGGACACACACACTGGGACACACACACTGGGACACACACACTGGGACACACACACTGGGACACACACACTGGGACACACACACTGGGACACACAGACTGGGACACACACACTGGGACACACACACTGGGACACACACACTGGGACACACACACTGGGACACACACACTGGGACACACACACTGGGACACACACACTAGGACACACAGACTGGGACACACACACTGGGACACACAGACTGGGACACACACACTGGGACACACACACTGGGACACACACACTGGGACACACACACTGGGACACACACACTGGGACACACACACTGGGACACACACACTGGGACACACACACTGGGACACACAGACTGGGACACACACACTGGGACACACACACTGGGACACACACACTGGGACACACACACTGGGACACACTCTTCAAAAGGAGGATGTGATTAGTAATGGAACATTTAATGGAATATGCCACCCATCTGTGGGACTTTCTGGCTTTCTTTGTTTCTTTCTTTTTAGCATCAATTAAATATTCAAAAAGCACTCGCACACCTGAGTTATCTTTGTTGGAGATGCGTGGTAACAGTTGAATAAGAAAAAGGAAACCACTCGGAAAGTTTACGCTGTATTTTAAGGACAGGTGTGGTTTTGTGTCCAACACTGTGTCGGAGGTGTCAAGCTGTTTCTCTTGCGGACATTGTAATTGGATATTGACACAAAACTACTCCTGTCCCTAAAATATAGAGGGCACATTTGAACCCACAGTGCAGTTTCCATTACCTGATTTAAATTGGGACATCTGTCTAGATTCTAGACACTCTTACTCTGAATCACCCCTGAGTTCAATTCAGGCTACCGTATTCAACAGAGGGTGTGTGTGTTTGCCATGCTGAGGAGCACTCTTGTGCCGAGACAGGACGCTGTCTGGGAGAATGCTAGACTGAGGAGAGCAGTTAGCAGCACATCAGCAGCTGTCACACACACATACAATGCATCCGTCAAGCACTGACAAATGGAGAGACAGGGCCCATTCCCCACACACACACACACACACACACACACACATATTACTCATGAGTCCATTCCATATCCTATTGGAATTTTATTTGTATTTATTTAACTAGCCGAGTCAGTTAAGAACAAATTCTTATTTACAATGACGGCCTACACCGGGCAAACTTAGACACCGCTGGGCCAATTGTGCACCGCCCTATGGGACTCCCAATCACGGCCGGTTGTGATACAGTCTGGGTTCGAACCAGGTTGTCTGTAGTGACACCTCTAGCACTGAGATGCAGTATCTTGGACCACTGCGCCACTTGGGAGGGAAAGTGAAAGAGCTAGCTCTCTTTCTTTGTCCTCCTGTAATAAGCTGTCAGTGTCAGATCCACCTCACAGATATCAGGAGTTAGTTAGTTAGTTTGTGCGTGCGTGCGTGCGTGCGTGTTGGTTTTGGTTCATACCACCCACTCCTCTGTGTAAGAACCTCTACCACAGACAGACAGCTACACATCTTATTGTCTTTCTTTATGAGAAACGTTGACTGATCTGTTTTCATAAAAGTGAGAGTGTGATAAGATGAATCATGAATGTAGTCACAGCTAAAAGGTCAGCTCCTGCCTTATAATCAGAGGCATCATGCCCATAGGAGGCACAGGGGCATTTTTAAAATAAATTGTTGTTAATGTTGTTCCTCTATAATACTATAATACTATAATACTATAATACTGTTAATGTTGTTCCTCTATAATACTATAATACTGTTAATGTTGTTCCTCTATAATACTATAATACTATAATACTGTTAATGTTGTTCCTCTATAATACTATAATACTATAATACTATAATACTACTAGCCACCTAGCAACTTTATGAAGTCGGCTTTAGCTAGCCCAGACAGGTTCCCAATCTCTCAACCTCATAACTAGCTGCAAGAAGCCATTTCAGGCTATCAATAAAGTTAAAGTAGCTAGCTTGTCTAACTATCTTAGCTGGCATGCCTGCTGGCAAGGTTGGTAGACTTTAGAAAAGTATGTACTAAATAAGACTCACATTCCTTTAAATATTTTTAGACAGATTTTAATAGAGACGCAGAGAATAATATTTAGTTTCTTTAAAAAAGAACCAGTCAGGAGGATACAGACAAATATGGTCCATAAATAACTTCTTTAACTCTAACTTCTTTTTCAAGCATGAACTGTTTGTTTCAAGTCCTGCCACATCATCTCAATTGGGATTAGGTCTGGACTTTGACCATTCCAAAACTTCCATTCCAAAACAAATGTGTTGCTTTTAACCATTTTCATGTTGACTTGATTGTATCATTGAATCATTGTCTTGCTGCATGACCCATTTGCGGTTCAGCTTCAGCTCACAGACGGATGGCCTGACATTCTCCTGTAGAATTATCTGATACAGAGCAGAATTCATGGTTCCTTCTATTAAGGCATGTTGTCCAGGTCCTGAAGCATCCCTAAACCATCACACTACCTCATACCAACGGTCAAGCATTGTGTTGGTAGTGTGATGGTTTGAGGATGCCTTAATAGAAGTAACCATGAATTCTGCTCTTCACACCGGGGAATTGGGTGTTGCATACATTTGTAAATATTGTTATTTGTAAACTCGGGTTCCCTTATTAAGTTTTGGTTGAAGATCTGATAACATTCAGTATAAGAAATATGCAAAAATAGAGAATCTGAAAGGGGTCAAATACTTTTTCACGGCACTGTACCACGTTCTCAAACACATTATCGCTTAAACTCAGAACATAGACAAAGTTGATAAGTTACAGTAATAACAAAATGGTCTGGAGATCAGATGGAGAAATGGGAGTGTGCGTTTTCTCCTTGAGAAAATGGCACTCATTGTTTCCTACGGTCCACTGGGCAGCTCAATGCTGAAACTTAATCATCACACACAAACACACACACACACACACTTATGCGCATAGTCACACACACACAGAAAATGCACAGAAAACACACACATGCACAAACGCACTCAAATAGACACGCATGCACGCACACACTCACATAGGCCCATACACATACACACACAGAATGACTGAATGAAGAAAGACTGAATGAAGAATTACTTTTTTTCTGCATTCTCTTCTCCTGCAGTCATGCATCATGGGAGACAAAACATAGTCTAATATAGAAGGAGAATGCAGGACCACAGCCTTGGGGAGTGAGAAACAGCAGGTTGTGTGTGTGTGTGTGTGTGTGTGTGTGTGTGTGTGTGTGTGTGTGTGTGTGTGTGTGTGTGTGTGTGTGTGTGTGTGTGTGTGTGTGTGTGTGTGTGTGTGTGTGTGTGTGTTATGGGGATAGAGGGTCTGAGAGAAAATGAGATAGGTGAAATGGATAGTGCGATTTCTTTCCCCAAATGAAAGTGGCTCACATATTTGGGGAAAAAGTGATGGGGTGTGAAGAAAATCCATCTGACTGAGGGAGGGACGCCGGTAACCCTGAAGTAATGACAAGGGCCCACAAACAGAAAACGAATCAGGGGGAAAAGTAGACAAACAGATTGTATAGAAAGCCAAGGGCTCCCCATGAGACTGTTAGAAACTTTACTGAAACTTTACTGTGAGAGACTTTACGTGGAGAAACGTGACTCATTGTTACATGTGGAACGGACAGCGTTTTAAACAGACATTCAAAATATCAAACTCTCAGTTTATGCTTCAAAACCAAATTTCTAAGAGGTTTTGAAAATTTGACAAAACATTCATGAGGTACAGTAAGGCAGGGTAACACTTTACTTGAGACCCAGCCTCATAACACGTTATGACACGGTCATAACCATGTCATAATATTTGGTATTTTGGTATTTTATTAGGATCCTCATTAGCTGTTGCAAAAGCAGCAGCTACACTTCCTGGGGTCCACCCAAAACATGAAACATGACATAATACAGAACATTAATAGACAAGAACAACTCAAGGACAGAACTACATCAATTTTAAAATAAATTAAAGTCACACGTAGCCTACATATCAATACATATACACAAACTATCTAGGTCAAATAGGGAAGAGGCAGTGTGCCTTAAGGCGTTGCTTTATCTGTTTTTTGAAACCAGGTTTGCTGTTCATTTGAGCAATACGAGATGGAACGGAGTTCCATGCAATAATGGCTCTATATAATACTGTGAATTCTTTCTTGAATTTGTTCTGGATTTGGGGACTGTGAAAAGACCCCTGGTGGCATGTCTGGTGGGGTAAGTGTGTGTGTCAGAGCTGTGTGTAAGTTGACTATGCAAACAATTTAGGATTTTCAACACATTGTTTCTTATAAAAAGAAGTGACGCTGTAACAGCGGACATAACTTGTCGTAACCTGTCATAATATGGTCATGACACTGTCATGGCATATATTTAGACCTGTTGTAACATATATTGCATACATTTATGGCTGGTTCAAATGATCTAAAGTCGCTCGATTGTCAGAGAAATTTAAAAAAGGTGTAATTCTTCCTGCGGGTGTATATGAACAGATTTTAATAAGATTTTATGTTGCTAAAACGCTGTCAGTTCCCCTTTAACTGTAGAGCTCCAGTAGAGTGCTCTTTTGAAAAAGGAAGTAACAGCACTGCAGGGCTGTTGAGTCACGGTAATTTCCTCTCATGCGCTCTGGACATGCGTTGGTTCTAGCCAACTCGCTAACAACCATCGGGTTGCTAATGGCCTGGTACTCAGCGCTCTATTGTCCCTCTAACCACTCAGACATCAATGCAAATGCAATCAAAACATCACATCAGACACATCATCAAAACAGTATCATGCTTTTAAAACTCACCTCACTGTGATTGATCAACTTGAAGAAAGAAGTTCAACAACAGGGTAAAACTGAGTGGAAAATATGGTCGTTGTGGATGTTGTTTCAAAGCCTAACAGCGAAATGGACAGCGCTTTCTGAGGTGATGATTAATTCAAAACATCCATACGCATATTAATTGGTCAAGCCTATACTCCAAAAATAAACAAATTCTAGTAATCACCTTTGAGTGTCGCCTGAATTATTATGCATACTGGATGGACTGGTTACCTTATGCTATGCTCCAAACTTTCTATCCATGAGTCTTGGAGAGAACATATAGGCCTAGGTGACGCTGTTGGTTCATTGATTGTGCAGGGCGGCATACAGTTAGCCTACGATTATAGTGAATTTGTATTTGTGAAAACATGTTACTATCGATGTTCCCGAACAGATTTCACTTGGTTTCCTAAATTAAGCACTTGGTAGCTGCAGGAACAGGGTCTGAGAGCCCATGGCATAAATATCACCTGTCCAGCAGTGGTATCATTCACAACTAAAGTTGCCAAATAACTCTAAATCTAGCGTATAGGACCTGATTCAAATTATCACTTTTATGCTCAACATGGTATATATTGTCTGATAAATGAACAAGACAACAGCCTATGGAATAGCACATAGCCAGATAGGCTACCATACAGTAGGGTCATATTCTGTTCTTCTAATGATTCTTTAGACCTGCTTAAAATACGTTATGGATTTATTGAGATAGTGTATTTTAAATTGATTTAGACTTTTTAAATGTAGACGTTCCAAAAAGGCGCGCATCAGCGGCTTGTTTGCAGCTTGTATGCGTGAAGATGCTAAACGTGTTTATGTTAATAAAGGTTCAATTACCATGAGGCTGGCAGTGTTCTGCATGACAATAACAGGCTGACAAGGCCTGCACACACACATACACGCACGCACGCACGCACGCACGCATGCACGCACACACACACACACACATACACACACACACACACCCACACACACACACACACACACACACACACACACACACACACACACACACACACACACACATACACACACACACACACACACACACACACACACACACACACACACCCACACATACACACACACACATACACACACACCCACACACACCCACATACACACACACACACACACACACACACACACACACACACACACACACACACACACACACACACACACACACACACACACACACATACACACACACACACATTAGCACACACACATACACACACACACACACACACACACACACACACACACACACACACACACACACACACACACACACACACACACACACACACACACACACACACACACACACACACAGGACAGTGAGAGACACATATTGGGAGATGGATGGAAGAGGTAACTAGGGGTGTCATGGCAGTGTGATGGAATGAGAGAGAGGAGAATCCATCCTGTGTTCCCTCACACCTCTGTCCGACAGCAGTCTGAAACGGGACTGTGTGTGTGTGTGTGTGTGTGTGTGTGTGTGTGTGTGTGTTTCCTCTTGCTTCTGTCCATCTGCTTTTGCAACAGCTAATGGGGATCTTAATAAAATA
Source organism: Thymallus thymallus (assembly GCA_023634145.1). Taxonomy (NCBI): domain Eukaryota; kingdom Metazoa; phylum Chordata; class Actinopteri; order Salmoniformes; family Salmonidae; genus Thymallus; species Thymallus thymallus. The sequence goes on along the minus strand of CM042415.1, from coordinate 17,336,469 downwards.
CAACAAAAATGGAATCAAATTGTATTGGTTACATACGCATATTTAGCAGATGTTATTGCGGGTGTAGTGAAATGCTTGAAATAATCCTAGTTTATATCCTTATTAGATAAACACAAACATAAAACAAGCCTACAAACATAAAACTGTCAAATTGTAGGATTGCAAAAGAGGTTACAAAACAAAATGCAGAGCTCTGTCTCTAGTGTTGTCTTCCCCTCCCCCCTCTCTCTCTCTCTCTCTCAATTCAATTCAATTCAATTCACTTTATTGGCATGACGCAACAATGTACATTTTGCCAAAGTATCATACATCAATATATATATATATATATATTTTTTTTATATATATTTATATATATATATTTTTTTTTTCAATTTTATATATATATATACGTATACATACACACGCACATACATATATATATATATATATATCTATACATACATACATACACATATATATATATATATTTTTAAATATAATTACATCAAAGAACAAATAACAACAGGAAAAAAAAAAGAAAAAAAAAAGGCATTAAATATGTCAGGCACTGTCCCTCAACTTGTGGCAGGCAGCAACATAGCATGCTGCCAGCGCACAGCTGTCCATGTCTTCCCCCAAAAGGATCGGCAGCCTTTCTATTTCAGAGAGGTCCTCAAAGCCCCGACTACTTGTTCAAATTTGGGGAAGTGACTCTCTCTGATAGTTTTATATTTTTGACATTTTGTCAGGAAATGCAGCTCTGTCTCTGGTTCTGCTGTGGTGCAGTGGTTGCACAGCCTTTCCTCTACAGGGAGCCAGGTTTTCCTGTGTCTACCCTTCTCAATAGCAAGGCTGTGCTCGCTGAGCCTGTACTTTGTCAAGGTTTTCCTGAGGTTTTGATCAGTCACCATGGTCAGATAGTTTGCCATGGTGTACTGTCGATTTAGGGCCAAATAGCACTGCATTTTGCTTTGTGCTTGTGTTTGTGTTTTCCAATAGGTAATGTAGTTTTGTTTTAGATGTTTTGTAATTTGGTTAATTCTTATTGATTGGATGTTCTGGTCCTGAGGCTTCAGTGTGTTAGTGGAACAAGTTTGTGAACTCAGCCCCCGGACCAGTTGGATGAAGGGACTCTTATCTTTGCTCAACTCTTGGTATTGCAGGGCTTGGTAATGATATGAGAGGGGGTCACTGTGTTTTAGGTGTTTCCAAAACTTAATTGCTCTTTTTTTAGTTTTTATTATTAGTGGATATCGGCCTAATTCTGCCCTGCATGCATTGTTTGTAGTTTTCCTCTGGACATGTAGGAGAATCTTACAAAGTTCCGTGTGCAAGGTCTCAATGGGATGTTTGTCCCAGTGGGTAAAATCTTGTTTTGTAAGTGGACCCCACACCTCGCTGCCATAGAGTGCGATTGGTTCAATCACACATTTAATTAGTTTTTGCCAAATTGTAATAGGTATTTCAATTTGGATTTGTTTTTTAATGGCGTAGAATGCCCTGCGTGTTTTGTCTCTCAGTTCATTCACTGCATTATTTAGGTGTCCAGTCGAACTTATTTTTAAACCTAAATAGTTGAATTGTGTGCAATACTCTATATGTTTTGCACCAATTGAGAACTTTGGTTTTATTCCCTGGGATCTGGAATTTGTCTGGAAAATCATTATTTTGGTCTTTTTGGGGTTTACTGTCAGGGCCCAGGTCTGACAGTACTGCTCTAGCAGGTCCAAGCGCTGCTGTAGACCATGTGCTGTGGGTGAAAGCAGGCACAGGTCATCTGCAAAGAGCAGGCATCTAACTTCCGAATTGTGGAGACTAACACCAGGGGCTGAGGACTTTTCTAGAATATTGGCCAATTCATTGATGTAAATGTTAAATAGCACAGGGCTGAGATTGCAACCCTGGCGGAGGCCCCGCCCCTGGTTAAATGATTCAGTTTGTTTCTTGCCAATTGTTATGCTACACATGTTGCCTGTATACATTGATTTTATAATGTCATATGTTTTACCCCCTAGACCACTTTCAATGACTTTGTAGAACAGTCCTGTGTGCCAGATAGAATCAAATGCTTTTTGGAAGTCAATAAAGCAAGTATAGAGTTTTGTCTTATTTTTGTGGACGTGTTTATCTATTAGGGTGTGTAGGGTGTAAATATGATCTGTTGTTCTATGTTTTGGTATAAATCCAATTTGGCTTTTACTCAGGATATTGTGCTTATTAAGGAAGTTTAGGACTCTTACATTTATAATACTACAGAAAACCTTCCCCAGGTTACTGTTCACACAAATCCCTCTGTAATTGTTAGGGTCAGATTCGTCTCCGTTTTTAAAGATTGGTGTTATGAGTCCTTGGTTCCAGATGTCAGGGAAGTAACCTACACTCAGGATCAAGTTAAACAATTTTAATATAGCCAATTGATATTTTTCACTAGTGAATTTGAGCATCTCATTTAGGATCCCATCAGGTCCGCATGCTTTTTTTGATTTGAGGACTTGAAGGTTTTTAAGGAGCTCCTGCTCAGTAATCGGGGAGTCTAAAGGATTTTGGTAGTCCTTTATAGATTTTTCCAGTTTGTTTAACTTTTCATAAATTTGGCACTGTTCAGTATTATCCTGAGTGTCAACAGTGTTGTAGAGTGCTTTAAAGTGATTTGTCCAAATGTCACCATTTTGTATCGCTAATTCCTGTTGTTTGGGTTTGTTTAGGTTTTTCCAATTTTGCCAGAAGTTGTTTTTATTTATGGACTCCTCAATTAGTGTCAGTTGCTTTCTGTTGTACTGGGATTTATTGATTCTGAGTGTACGTTTATATGATTTTAATGTCTCACAGTACTGAAGGCGTAGTTCTCTGTTGTTTGGGTCTCTGTGTTTTTGGTTCGATAGTGTTCTAAGTTTTTTCCTAATGTTTTTACAATCTGTATCAAACCATTTGTCTTCTGTATTTCTGTTTGGTTTGTTTGATCCCAGCTTTAATTGTGCTGTTTTTGCTGTTTGCCTAAATATATAATTGATGTTATTTACAGCTAGATTGACGCCTTCTTTACTGTGAGCGTACATTGTATCCAGAAAGTTGTTTAGGGTTGATTGGATTTTTTGGTTACTGATTGCTTTCTGGTATTCCTCTGTGCTGTTTTGAGCCCATCTGTATGAATGTTTGATGTTGTACAGCTTATTGGGCTGTGAATTTGTGGTTGCTTCTATGTCTGATCTTTTGAGGAACAGGGTAATTTGGCTGTGATCAGACAGAGGTGTTAGTGGCTTAACAGTGAATGAGCTGAGAGAGAAAGGGTCCATATCTGTTATCATGTAGTCTACTGTGCTTTGGCCAAGAGGAGAGCAATAGGTGAATATTCCAAAAGAGTCCCCCTGTAACCTACCATTGACAAAGTACAGACCCAGGCTTCGACAGAGCTGCAATAGGTCTTTTCCATTTGTACCATATAATCATTCCTCCAGAATCTCTGCCTCTATTGACAGAGGTGTGTTTTTGGGATGGTAAAATTATTTCTCTGTAGCCTGTGGGACAGTGCGTGACTATATCTGCCTTACACCATGTCTCCTGCAGAATAATGATATCATCATCTTTTACGTTTTTGTTGAACTCCAGGGCCAGACTCTTCAGTCCTAAGGCTGTCGAGTTTAGGCCCTGGATGTTCCACATGCTAATTGTTAGTGGTCTCATTGCAAAAAGTATGAATATTAAGAATTACTACTACAAGAGAACGACTATATTTCTAAGACTAACTAGGTTACTAAGGGTGAGACAATACAGAACATTCCTCAGATGATATTGTTTCTCCAAAGTGTCATGTAGGTATTTATATATGTACATGTGAGTGTGTCTGTTCATATCCTCCACTGTGTAAGATAATGTATGTGTGAGTGTTTGGGTTTGAGTTATTGATTGTGTATGTTAATGTGTGTGTGCGGGAGTGAGTGTGGATGGGTCGGTGTGTGTGTGTGTGTTTGTGAATGGGTCAGTGTGAGTGTGTGTGTGTTTGTGAGTGTGTGTGTGGATGGGTCAGTGTGAGTGTCTATATCTGGTTAGTGTGAGTGACGATGGGTCAGTGTCAATGTCAGTGTGAGTGTTTTTTTTTTTACTGTAGTTTAGTGTAGATGTAGTGGAGGAGCTGTTTGATCTCACTCAGTCCCACAGAGTTATCTGGTCCAGTGAGAGCCTCCGAATAGCTGCGCCGGTTCTGTTGCGGTGCCACCTGAGAAGAAGGGGGAGCAAGACTGGGTCGTGGTGCTGACTCTGTTGTCTGGTAGTGGTGGTGCTCTGGTGTGGGGTAGTATATTGGCCCTGGTCCATTCTGGCGGCTTCTCTCACTCTCTCTCTCGCTCTCTCGCTCTCTCGCTCTCCTCGCTCTCGCTCTCTCTCTCTCTCTCTCTCTCTCTCTCTCTCTCTCTCTCTCTCTCTCTCGCTCTCTCGCTCTCTCTCTCTCTCCTCTCTCTCCTCTCTCTCCTCTCTCTCTCTCTCCTCTCTCTCTCTCTCCTCTCTCTCTCTCTCCTCTCTCTCTCTCTCGCTCTCTCTCTCCCTCTCTCTCTCTCTCGCTCTCGCTCTCGCTCTCTCTCTCGCTCTCTCGCTCTCTCGCTCTCTCTCTCGCTCTCTCTCTCTCTCCTCTCTCTCTCTCTCTCTCTCTCTCTCTCTCTCTCTCTCTCTCTCTCTCTCTCTCTCTCTCTCTCTCTCTCTCTCTCTCTCTCTCTCTCTCCTCTCTCTCTCTCTCCTCTCTCTCTCTCTCTCCTCTCTCTCTCTCTCTCTCTCTCTCTCTCTCTCTCTCGCTCTCTCCCTCTCTCTCTCTCCTCTCTCTCCTCTCTCTCTCCTCTCTCTCTCCTCTCTCTCTCCTCTCTCTCTCTCCTCTCTCTCTCCTCTCTCTCTCGCTCTCGCTCTCGCTCTCTCTCTCTCTCCTCTCTCTCTCTCCTCTCTCTCTCTCTCTCTCTCTCTCTCTCCTCTCTCTCTCTCTCTCCTCTCTCTCTCTCTCTCTCTCCCCTCACAGGCTTAATTAAACTCCCAGTCATTAGCTCAGTGAAGCCTATGTGCAGTAATTAGTATTAAAGTATTAGAGTTAAAGAGATGATGAAGATAAACTATAATCCAACTCCCTTGCGGGTTTATAAAACACACTGCAATCCAATCATTCAACTACACATTATTAGAACAAACTACACTAGAAGCTGTGTTGTGTGTGTGTGCTTAATGAGAGCTCTCTTTCTTTCTCTGTATCTCCTCCACTTCCTCTCTCACGCTCTTCTGCCCTTTACTACATCACTCTCTCTCCCTCTCTCTCCTCCATTACCCCTCCTCTGTATCTCTACTCTTCAATTCTCTCTCTCTTTATCTTTCTCCCCCGACCTTCTCTCTCTTTCTCCACTGACCTTCTCTATTTTCTCTCGTACTCTTTCTCTCTTTCTCCTTCCCCCGTCTTATGTTTAATGCTGAATTAGAGGAAATTTTTGATGGTTCTAGTGATCCAGTGTTCTAACAGTCTAGCAGAGGGGAAGGAGGGAGACAACTATATCTCATCCTCGCTCCATCACTGTACTGCTGGTTCAGTAGCTCCTGTATGCAACTATACAGTATATCTGGCTCTTTTCAGTACTTTAGAGGACGGTTCTCCCCAGGGGTGCATTTATTTGACTTAACATTTAGCCTCAGTATATACAGAATGACACCGCCATCAACTGGACATTCAAAACTTTAGTGTTTCTGTTGTAACGGTTTGCTATGTTTCCGTCATTCTGAACACAGCTCAGATGACAGTTATAGCTCTGGTTTACAGTATTATCCCTCTCCACTCCTGGAAGGGGTGAACTGCTGATGTTTTTCACCCTTCCTCTCTATTCAGCGACTGATTTAGTCAAGTGTGAAACCAGATGTGTGTAACTTCTAGGGTAAATCAGAAGCATCACTGGAAACACTTGGTTTGTTGTTTTTGACAAAAACATAACCAAGCTTTTTCTTGTGCCGGAATCGTGCTTAACAGACAGGTTGAAGCATGCTTGATAGAGCCGCTAACCTTTAGCTAGCTGCTAGCTAAGCTGCTAGCCATCAAGTTAACGAAGTTAGTCCCAATTGAGTTTTGCAATGGAGTCCTCTTTGTCTGGAGAAGTAAATGAACAGTTCCAGCACTGTAGGAGCTGTATCTACTACGCTTTGTTTCGGGAGAAACTGGATCACTCAGTTGTTTGTTTGCCAAGGATTATAAGAATGAAGTGGCTTCCTTGATCAAGCAGGTCGCCAGCTTACGTAAGAAACTGGGGAAAACGCACAGTGTAATGTTTACCTTTTCTACGCCGGTGGCTGGATGGCGTTGACGCTTGCTGGAGGCATCTCTGCCTTGTTGTTTGTCGTTGTCCGACTGGCCAGTGTTGCCCGGAGTTCTTTCGCCAGGGGAGCCATCTCCTGCTTCTCCTCCCCCATCAGATAGCGGAGTCGAAGGCGCACAGTAAGAGGAGAATGCCAATCAACGATGGTCGCATGTCAAGACAGCGGCCTCCTGCAAAACAGGCTACATTCTCAACACAAGGCCCGTTGCAGATACAAACAACCAATAGTTTTGCTGCCCTGGAACCTGATCTTCCTGCTCCTTCATTGCTGGGAGTACCTGTGTCTGCGGCCACTGTGCCTACTCCTTCCCCTACGATTTCGAAGTCGATGTCGGCAACCTTCCGTCCCTGATCTGGATCAAACAGGGCTTGTCCATCTGTTGGAGGCCTGCACCAGGCACCAGGAGCTGCAGGCTCAAGTTATCCTGCCTCCCACCCGTCCTTAAGGGGTTCTCAGAATTCTGTGAAGCGTGGGAGTGGGATGATTTCCTCGTCCTTCTCGCCAGCCATGGCAGCTCCATGTTAAGAAATTTGACTGTTCCTGGTGCAAAGACAATGTCCTATCCCGGAGCTCAAGTAAATTACATTAGTAAGCTGCTCCCGAATGTTTTACGCCAGGGCATGGAAATCGATTCTATCGTAGTGGGTTTTAATTACATTATGAAGGGCAGCTCTGAACAGTTGCAACTGGATTTTAAAGAGCTGATTCACTGACACTAATAAAAGACCCCTCATATCTGTCCCTGTGCCCTTTCTGAATCGTGGCATTGAACGCTTTATCAGGATTCTTTCTCTTCACAACTGGCTACATGATTGTTGCAGCTCAATGGGTGTAATTTTTGTTGACAGTTTCGATACCTTTTGGAAACAAGACAAGTTTTATAAGGAGGATGGGATCCACCCGAATGGTATGGGTTCCTGGATCCTTTCACAGCATTATAAGGCTGTATTGAGACAATGACTCATCAATGACTCAAGCCCAGCTCAGTTAATTTTTTTAATCTAATCTTTATTTAACTAGCAAGTCAGTTAAGAACAAATTCTTATATACATGATATATATGATGCTAGGCCAATTGTGTGCCGCCCTTTGGGACTCCCAATCACGGCCGGTTGTGATACAGCCTGGATGAATCCCTACCATTGTGTCGCTGAGTTGTCATAATGCTTCAGCAAATGTACATTGTACCAGGGGCGTGTAACTACCCTGAATGCCTCTGCTGATCCTATAGCTATTGTATGGGCTAATCATGTGCCAATGAACCAGAGTTATACTGTTAGCACTGAGGCGGTGTGCCCTAGTAGGAAGTCCACTATGTGCAGCTCACCCTGCACTAACATAATTAACATGAGCATGTCTACTTCTGCTAAGCTTCTCAATAAAGCAATGAAAACAATCAAGCATCCCAGAAAAGTGTTCAAATTAGCCCACGTTAAAATGTGTAGCTTAAGAAACAAGGTTCCTGAAATTAATAACTAGTCATAACAGATGACATTCATATTTTCTGAAACTCACTTAGATAATACCTTTGATGATACAGCGGTAGCAATACATGGTTATAGCATCTACAGAAAATACAGAAATGCCAATGGTGGAGGTGTTGCTGTTAATATTCAGAACCACATTCCTGTAAAGCTTAGAGAGCTGGCTTTCATCAAGCTGTCCACTCAAGAAAAAGTTTTAAACTGTAACCAGTGCCTGCAACCTGGTTCAGGTTATCAGTCAACCTTCCAGGGTAGTTACAAACAGCACAGGAATGAAATCATCAACATGTATTGATCATATTGTTACTAATGCTGCAGAAATTAGCTTGAAAGCAGTAATGAGATCCATCGGCTGTAGTGATCACAATATAGTAGCCATATCTAGGAAAACCAAAGTTCCAAAAAGCTGAGCCTAATATAGTGTATAAGAGGTCTTACAATACGTTTTGTAGTGATTCCTATGTTGTCACGAGACGGTGCATACACAGACCAAGACGCAGCGCAGGGATTGTAGTTCGACATTTACTGAATTCAAATAAATGAGACTGAACTACACACACAAATAAAACACGAATAATACAAACGTACGTTCTAAATTAACACACTTACTTCACCGGTGACTTGCGAAATAATGACCCCACCCCGGAGTGGAACATACAAACCTATGTAGGATCCCTAATTAGAGACGATGCACTGCAGCTGCCTCTAATTAGGGATCCAACACAAACTACCACCAGAAACAGAAAGAATAGACCTGTCAGACTCTGACCATGGCTACATAGAGAAGCAAATAGGCTTCTCTATGGCCAGAGCCTGACAGTTGTTGATGTAAATAATATTTGTTGGTCTGTGGTGTGTAATGAGGAGCAACCAGACGCTGCGCTTGACATATTTATGACATGGCTTATTCCAGTTACTAATAACCATGCACCATTTCCAAAATTACTGTTAAAACTGTTAAATCCCCGTGGATTGACGAGGAATTGAAAAATTGTATAGTTGAGAGGGATGAGGCAAAAGGAATGGCAAATAAGTCTGGCTGCACAACCAATTGGCAAACGTACTGCAAATTGAGAAATCATGAGACTAAACTGAATAAAAAGAAGAAGAAACCATACTATGAAACAAAGATAAATGATATAAAGAATGATAGTACAAAGCTCTGGAGCACCTTTAATGAAATTTTATGGGCAAAAGGGCAAACTCAGCTCCATCATTAATTGAATCAGATGGCTCATTCATCACAAAACCCACTGATATTGCCAATTATTTTTTCATTAGCAAACTTAGGCATGACATGCCAGCAACAAATGCTAACAAGTATAACTGATTGAATGATGAAACACAAGCATTGTAATTTTCCGTATACTATACAGAGTTCCGTATAGTGAGTGTGGAAGAGGTGAAATAATTATTGTTGTCTATCAACAATGACAAGCCCCCGGGGTCTACTAGAAAGTGTGTGCGCTCAGGCCTGGAGGGAAGGAAAAGTCATTCCGCTACACAAGAATTGTAAAGCCCCCTTTTACTGGCTCAAATAACCAACCAATCAGTCTGTTACCAACCCTTAGTAAACTTTTGCTACAATGCTATTTTACAGTAAACAAATTGACAACAGACATTCAGCATGCTTATAAGGGAAAGACATTCAACAAGCACAGCACTTACTCTAATTTCTGATGATTGGCTGAGAGAAATTGATGATAAAAAGTTTGTGGGGGCTGTTTTGTTAGACTTCAGTGCGGCTTTTGACATTATTGATCATAGTCTGCTGCTGGAAAAATGTATGTGTTATGGCTTTACAGCCCCTGCAATATTGTGGATAAAGAGCTACCTGTCTAACAGAACACAGGTGTTCTTTAATGGAAACCTCTCCAACATAATCCAGGTAGAATCAGGAATTCCCCAGGGCAGCTGACCTGGCCCCTTACTTTTTATATCTTTACTAACGACATGTGAGTTAAGCCAGTGTGTCTATGGATGACTTAACACTATACTGCAATAAGGAATAAGTTAGACCTAAATATTTCAAAAACTAAAAGTGAATGGGACAAATCATTCACTAAACCTTAAACCTCAACTAAATCTGGTAATGAATAAGGTGGAAATTTAGCAAGTTGAGGTGACTAAACTGCTTGGAGTAACCCTCGATTGTAAACTGTCATGGATAAAACATGTTGATACAACAGTAGCTAAGATGGGGAGAACTCTGTCCGTAATAAAGCACTGCTATGCCTTCTTAACAACGCTACCAACAAGGCAGGTCCTACAGGCTCTAGTTTTGTTGCACCTGGACTACTGTTCAGTTATTTGGCCAGGTGTCACAAAGAGCGACTTAAGAAAATTACAATTGGCTCACAACAGGGCAGCACGGCTGGCCATTAAATGTACACGGAGAGCTAACATTAATGATATGCATTTCAATTTCTCATGGCTCAAAGCGGAGTATAGATTGACTTCATCACTACTTGTTTTTGTAAGAAGTGTTGACAAGCTGAATGCACCGAGGTGTCTGTTTAAACTACTAGCACACAGCCCGGATACCCATACATACCCCACAAGAAAAGTCCAGAACAGACTATGGAATGCGCACAATTCTAAATAGAGCCATGACTACATTGAACTCTATTCCACATCAGGTAACTGATGCAAGCAGTAGAATCAGATTTAAAAAACAGATAGAAATACACCATATGGAACAGCTGGACTGTAAAGAGACACAAACACATGTACAGATACACCCATACACACACATGCACTCTACACACGCGTACATTGTAATTTTGTTGTATGGGGGTGTCATACATTTTGTGTTGTAGATATGTAGTGGTGTAACAATGTTATATGATGTACTGTTCTATATTTGGTTTTATGTGTATTGTAGGTGCCTTATTGTGTTTGGACCCCGGGGTCCGCAGCCTGGAGCCTACAGTGAAGGTCCGTAGCCCGGAGCCTACAGCAAAGGTTCAAAGCCTGGAACCTTCAGCGAAGGTCCGGAGCCTGGAGCCTATAGGAACCCTTCTCTGCGTCGGTGCCCAAGGTGGGCACGGCGTGCATCCCCGCTTGGGAGCAGGAGCTCCTTAGCATGCCGGTGCCCAGTCTGGGGCCGGCAGCCAGCCCTGCTCAAAGGAGTGGTTGGCACACGGGACCGGGCATCTGCTCCACTCCAGTGCCGGAGCAGTCTGCTCCACCAGAGCCCAATCCAGGTCCGGACGTCTGCTCCGCTCCAGTGCCAGAGCAGTCCGCTCCACCAGTGCCTGGTTGTCTGCTCCACTCCAATGACAGAGCAGCACGCTCCACCGGTGCCCAGTCCAGATCCGGCCATCTGCTCTCCGCTCCAGTGCCGGAGCAGTCCGCTCCACTGGAGCCCAATCCAGGTCCGGACGTCTGCTCCGCTCCAGTGCCAGAGCAGTCCGCTCCACCAGTGCCTGGTTGTCTGCTCCACTCCAATGACAGAGCAGCACGCTCCACCGGTGCCCAGTCCAGATCCGGCCATCTGCTCTCCGCTCCAGTGCCGGAGCAGTCCGCTCCACCGGTGCCCAGTCCGGGTCCGATCATCTGCTCCACTCCAGTGCCAGGGCAGTCCGCTCCACCGGCTGTACGAACTATACAAACAAAACCAACGAAGCAATTACAAAAACGGAAACACACTTACTTTCACTGTGACACTTTCTGCTCCACCGGTGCCCAGTCCGGGTCCGATGGTCTGCTCCGCTCCAGTGCCGGAGCAGTCCGCTCCACCGGACGACAGCCCCTCTCCAGGGTCGGGTGCTCCCACACCAGGGTTTGGACCCCGGGGTCCCTAATAAATAAAAATTAAAGGAAAAATCCACTGGTATTTTCATTAGTCAACTGTTAATACAGTCCCAACATGTTTTGCATGTCAGCCGTCAAGTTTGAAAGATATAGAACTTTCAAAAAGCTAAGTTTCACTTTCCTTTTTACTTTAAGTGCCAGGGAGAGAAGAAATGAAGCAGAGCATGGAGGCATGCAGCTCTGGAGCATTACACAGGTTTGAGAGGCAGCCTGACACACAGTTAACTGTTATTATACATGACTGTCAGAGTTAAATATTCAACAGTGTGGTCAGAGGGATAAATTATAGATGGACTACACTCAGGAATTTGTTCAATAGAGGGATTTGATGTCAAAGGGAATGATAGTAATGAAGAAAGTGTGTAGAAAGGAGGGATGGTGAGGAGGGAGTGGAGTTGAATGGAGAGATGGGAATGAAGGTAAGAGTGTACTGCGAAGCATTGTCTCTGATTGGGGATTCTATTTCAGTTGTTCTGTCCCACACCTGGGTGTGGGTCATTATCATATATCTCCAGTGTCACAGTGAAAGTAAGTGTGTATCCGTTTTTGTGATTGCTTCGTTGGTTTTGTTTGTATAGTTCGTACATTTGAGTTTTTGAAGTAAATAAAACTATGTCGAACTATCGCTGCGCTGCTCCTTGGTCAATCCCTACACCCACACGTGACAGAATGACCCACCACAACGAGACCAAGAGAGGCAATGGGAGAAAAAATTGACGGGCCAAAGACGCAAGGGAACAGCCTGGAGCCCAGAAACCCCAAACAGTTTTTTTGGGGGGGCTATGGGGGTGGTCGGGGCTTGACGGAGAAGAGCCCCGGCCACTGCACTCGTGGGGGATCCAGGAGGAGCCACTACAGCCATGGGAGCAGAGGTACGGAGAGGAGTCGGAAGAAGACGACGACAACGTGCTTCTGTTCCCTCACTCGTGGGGACTCCTGGAAGAGACCTCACAGGAAGGGGATTGGCGATGGAGAGAGGAAGATCGGGGAAGTCACAACCCTCCAAAAACCAGTTCCCAACCCGGTGTCTCCAGCGCTGTTCCAGAGCTCAGTACGGCCCGTGCCGACTCCGCGCACCAAACCATCGGTGCACATTCAGAACACGGAGAAGCTGAGGGAGGGGGATCGCCCACCACTTCGTATGCCAACGATCCATGATCGAGAGAAACCTGAGGGGTTTTATGAACAACCAAAGGAGGAACAGACAAGGCGGTTGAGAGCCTGGGTTTCTCTTCCTCTTGAGAAGCAGACGGACCCGCTCATTCTACAAATAGAGGAGGAGGAGGACTTCGGGCGCCGATATGCTCTCGTGAATAAGCTGATGGATATACGGGAGTGGGCTTCTGAGCCAGCGAAGGTCCGCAGCCCGGAACCTCCAGCAAAGATCCACAGCCCGGCACCTCCAGCGAAGGTCCGCAGCCTGGAGCCTACAGTGAAGGTCCGTAGCCCGGAGCCTACAGCAAAGGTTCAAAGCCCGGAACCTTCAGCGAAGGTCCGGAGCCTATAGCGAAGGTCCACACCCCGGAACCGCCAGCGAAGATCCGCAGCCCGGAACCTCCAGCGAAGGTCCGCAGCCCGGAACCTCCAGCGAAGGTCCGCAACCCGGAGCCTATAGGAACCCTTCTCTGCGTCGGCACGGCGTGCAGCCCCGCTTGGGAGCAGGAGCTCCTTAGCATGCCGGTGCCCAGTCTGGGGCCGGCAGCCAGCCCTGCTCAGAGGAGTGGTTGGCACACGGGACCGGGCATCTGCTCCGCTCCACCGGAGCCCAATACAGGTCCAGACGTCTGCTCCGCTCCAGTGCCAGAGCAGTCCGCTCCACCAGTGCCTGGTTGTCTGCTCCACTCCAATGACAGAGCAGCACGCTCCACCGGTGCCCAGTCCAGATCCGGCCATCTGCTCTCCGCTCCAGTGCCGGAGCAGTCCGCTCCATTGGAGCCCAATCCGGGTCCGGACGTCTGCTCCGCTCCAGTGCCCGAGCAGTCCGCTCCACCGGTGCCAAGTCCGGTTCCGGTCGCCTGCTCCACTCCAGTGCCGGAGCAGTCCGCTCCACCGGACGACAGCCCCTCTCCAGGGTCGGGTGCTCCCACACCAGGGTCCAGACAGGACTTGGTGCGTCGAGGGAGTACGGAGGGGGTGTCCATCGCGCCGGGGGTCCGGACAGGATCGGGCGTGCAATGCGGAGGCAAGGAGGAGGCTGCCTTCAATGACTACGTCAAGCCCGAGACCGGAGCCGGAACCTCCCCAGTACTCCGCAAGTTCCCCCTGCAATTTTTTTTGTATTTTGGACTGGCATTTTTTGATTGGGGGAGGTACCGCGGTCGGGAGTCCGCGCCTTAGAGGGGTGGTACTGTCAGGCTCTGGCCATAGGGAGCCCTTTGGCTCCTCTGGATAGCCAGGGTCAGAGCCTGACAGATCTAGGTCCCTAGATCTAGGTTTGATGTTTTGTTTTGAATCCCCAATTAGAGGCAGCTATTGGTCGAACTATCGCTGCGCTGCTCCTTGGTCTCTCCCTACACCCACATGTGACATACTGGTGGAGACAAGGACATAGCCTCCATGGTCATTCACACACACACACACACACACACTGGTCATCCAGGGTGCTGAAAGCTCATCTCTCATCGATGAATCACTCATTGATGTTTTACGACTGCCACGATTAAAATGCTATAAAGCTTCTGGGATCATGTGAGTGTGTGCGTGTTAAAAGGAGATATGAGATCTGATCCATTTAACTTTACAGGCCTCACACTGAGCACCACTGGAGCAGGGGTCGAGAGGGAGATTCCACCGTACAGTATATCACACACACACACACACACACACACACACACACACACACACACACACACACACACACACACACACACCGTTTTTCTTTCACCAGCATGTCCATATCACAGGGAAAAGCTCAGCTTGCAACATCTCCCTGTCTCTTTCCAAAGCTTAGATGTTGCAGTACGGCCAACTGGACATTACTACCCTTCTGTTGCGAGGGAGGAGGATAGAAGAAGTAGAGGAGGGGAACCATCTTTCCATTCAACTCACTTTCTTCGTTACCATCCGCCCCTCTTGAACAAAACCCTGACTGTAGTCCAACTATAATTCATTTATATGACCGTGCACTCTGTTGAATAATTTCCACTGATATCTATGTATCTGAGAGTTTTCTGCCTGCCAAGCCCAGTACTTCTATGTAAGGTTCAGCCTCTTTCCCCCATCTTCCTGCCCTCTAGTCTCACTCTGACTCCGGTTCCAACTCAAGTAGTTGCAGTTGTATTTCATCTGTATTGGAGAAATTTAATTTTGTCTGAGCCAGAACGGCCCATAGGGCAGGAGCCTATCTTGTTTATTTAACTTAAGGAAGCTTAATGTACAATTACAACCCCTAGACAGGATGATCGTTTTTCTCAGGGCCTTACCCCTAATCGATCTCCTTAATGCTGAGTGTTAAGCAGAGAGGCATTGGCCCTGTGTTCAGAGTCATAGGATGACTCAACCAGGGAATGGAAACCCCAACCCTCCAATCTCAGGGTGAACATTGTAAACTCAAGGACACAGAGGCCTGCAGTGCACTTTCCCTTAATCTGGGGAATTTCCTGTTTTTGGACCTCAGTCAGTGTTCTCCCATGCTGGTTCTGTGGACTCACAGGGTGTGTTGACTCCTGTTTGGGCTTTTTATGGTTATGGACTAGGGCTGGGACTGGGACTGGAGGATCATTGAACTGGTGGTTAGTAATAAGGGTCTGTGTGGGGTAGAGAGCAGTTCAGGTCACACGCACTGCTGACAAGCCTTCTTTAAACAACGAGATACAGAGGAAACAAAACTGTTTTATCTTGTCTTGGGACTCACCCAGTAACATCAACACGGTCTCTGTCCAGTCCTTAGCTAATGCCAAACAATAATAAGCCTGATCAACTTAAGTCTGATTACATGAATCATGGTCTTTAGTTTGGACCTTGATTAGACTGACTCTGGTGTTTTAGAACAAAAACCTGCAATTCCAATAGCCAACATTGAAGATCCTTGTTATTATGGGAGGAAGTGAATGCATATTGTTAGTTGCCAGGTAGCAGAAACGTTGCTGGTAAGGGGACAGACCAATCAGAAGGCCAGTAACTAGGACGGCGCTGTACCCCATTATCTATCTGTGTGTGTGTGTGTGTGTGTGTGTGTGTGTGTGTGTGTGTGTGTGTGTGTGTGTGTGTGTGTGTGTGTGTGTGTGTGCCCCTGTGTCTTCCCCTACCGTCTATTTATGAGATAATGAATGCTGGTGAGTGGGTGACATGGGTTTCAGAAGCAAACCCACAAATTACAGGCTAATGTAAGACCCAGTATCTCTCTCTCTCACCTCTCTCTCTCTCTTTAGCTATTTCTCTCTCTCTTTCTTTCTCCACACACACACACACTATTATATAGGACTTATAGGTCAAGGTTTAACATCATTACTCAATTCCACCTCTGAAAGCTCCTCTTCCTGTGTCCATAGAACACCATAATTGTTGCTGTGGGTTTGGGTTAAGGTGAACCACAGTACTGCTGACCTGTGATGGCTGCCTGTGGTATACTGTGTGTGAGTGGGTAGCAGTGTGTCTATATGTGTCTGTCTTTGTGTGGTTCATGGTGTGTATGTGAGGGTTGTTAATGTCATTCCCAAACACAGAGAATGGTACCAAACCCCCCCCCCCCCCCCCACACACACACACAGAGGGAGCTCAAATCAAATGTTCTTGGTTGCGTACTCATATTTTGCAGAGTTTATTGCAGGTGCATCGAAATACTTATGTTTCTAGCTTCAACAGTGCAGTATACAGTACCTAACAATACAAAACAACACACACCAATCCCACAAATTAAGAAATATCAGAGACGAATGTCAAAGTCCGGAATATAAATACATAAATATATTACTGAACAAAAATATAACTGCAACATGCAACAATTTCAACGATTTACAGTTCATATAAGGAAATCAGTCAATTAAAATGAATTCATTAGGACCATCACATGACTGGGCAGGGACGCAGCCATCGATGAGCCTGGGAGCCAGGCCAAGCCAATCAGAATTAGTTTTTCCACACAAAAGGGCTTTATTACAGACAGAAGTACTCCTCAGATTCATCAGCTGTCCGGGTGGCTGGTGTCAGACGATCCCAAAGGTGCAGAAGCCAGATGTGGAAGTCCTGGGTTAGCATGGTTACACGTGGTCTGTGGTTGTAAGGCTGGTTGGACGTGCTGCCAAATTCTCTAAAACAACGTTGGAGTGCTTATGGTAGAGAAATGGACATTCAATTCAATTCTCTAGCAACGGCTATTGTCGACATTCCTGCAGTCAGCATGCCAATTGCACACTCCCTCAAAACTTGAGACATCTTTGGCATTATGTTGTGTGACATAACTGCACATTTTTAAAGTGACCTTTTATTGTCCCCAGCACAAGGTGCACCAGTTTAAGGATAATGCTGTTTAATCAGCTTCTTGATATGCCACACCTGTCAGGTGGATGGATTATATTGGCAAAGGTGAAATGTTCACTAACAGTGATGTTAACAAATTTATATACTGGGATCTTTTTTATTTCAGCTCATGAAACATGGGACCAACACTTTACATGTTGCCTGAATTACTATTATTACCCCAAATGATATCATACACACATTTAGCTATTAAAGTATCTCTTCCTGTCATTTACCTGTACAGTTTGTGTAAACATGCAAGTATTCACTTATCTGTAAATATAACTGTATACCTAACTGTACAGCTAATTTAACCATGCAAAATTTTCACTTACCTGTTCATTTACCCAGTCTGTCTATTAAGTAAACTATTATTACCCTCACTCATATCATACGCACTTTTAGCTACTGAAGTATTTCTCTGCCATCGATCGACCTGTATAGTATAGTTAACCATCCAACATCCACCAATGTATAGTGTACATATTCAGCCAACCACTCATACTATGCAATGTCCTTTTATAGCTTTTTTTTTTGCACTCCAGATATCTTGTATTTCTATACTTTTTCATACTGCCGCTCTATGTATCATGTACCGTGTATCTGTCTTTTGTGTACTTTCGTTGGGGCATTTTGCACCTGCCCTGTGTTTTTGTTGTAGCTGCTTGACAATGAAATTTCCCCCCCGGGGGATAAATAAAGTACCTATCTATCTATCTATCTTATACTTTTGATCAGTATATATATACTCAGCAAAAAAAGAAACGTCCCTTTTTCAGGACCCTGTCTTTCAAAGATAATTCGTAAAAATCCAAAAAACCTCACAGATCTTCATTGTAAAGGGGTTAAACACAGTTTCCCATGCTTGTTCAATGAACCATAAACAATTTATGAACATGCACATCTGGAATGGTCATTAAGACACTAACAGCTTACAGACAGCAAGCAATTAAGGTCACAGTTATGAAAACTTAGGACACTAAAGAGGCCTTTCTACTGACTCTGAAAAACACCAAAAGAAAGATGCCCAGGGTCCCTGCTCATCTGCGTGAATGTGCCTTAGGCATGCTGCAAGGAGGCATGAGGACTGCAGATGTGGCCAGGGCAATAAATTGCAATGTCCGTACTGTGAGATGCCTAAGACAGCGCTACAGGGAGACAGGACGGACAGCTCATCGTGCTCGCAGTGGCAGACCACGTGTAACAACACCTGCACAAGATCGGTACATCCAAACATTACACCTGCGGGACAGGTACAGGATTACAACAACAACTGCCCAAGTTACACCAGGAACGCACAGTCCCTCCATCAGTGCTCACAGCAAGAACTGGCAAATCTGGTGCAGTCCATGAGGAGGAGATGCACTGCAGTACTTAATACAGCTGGTAGCCACACCATATACTGACTGTTACTTTGTTCAGGGACACATTATTCAATTTCTGTTCAACACATGTCTGTGGAACTTGTTCACATTATGTCTCAGTTGTTGAATCTTGTTATATTCATACAAATATTTACACGTTAAGTTTGCTGAAAAATAAATGCAGTTGACAGTGAGAGGACGTTTCTTTTTCTGCTGAGTATATACAGTTGAAGTGGGAAGTTTACATACACCTTAGCCAAATACATTTAAACTCAGTTTTTTCATAATTCATAGTAAAAATTCCCTGTCTTAGGTCAGTTAAAATGTCTTCACTATTTATTTAAGTAGAAAATAGAAAAACCCTTGAATGAATAGGTGTGTCCAAACTTTGGACTGGTACTGTATATATACAGTGTATATAAAACTGATATTACATTTACATAAGTATTCAGACCCTTTACTCAGTACTTTATTGAAGCACCTTTGGCGGCAATTACAGCCCCTTCTTGGGTATGCCGGTACAAGCTTGACACACCTGAAGGGGAGTTCCTCCCATTCTTCTCTGCAGATCCTTTCAAGCTCTGTCAGGTTGGATGGGGAGCGTTGCTGCACAGCTATTTTCAGGTCTCTCCAGAGATGTTTGATGGGGTTAAAGTCCGGGCTCTGGCTGGGCCACTCAAGGACATTCAGAGACTTGTCCCTAAGCCACTCCTGTTTTGTCTTGGCTGTGAACTTAGGGTTTTCATCAAGAATCTTTCTGTGCTTTTCTCTGTTCATCTTTCCCTCGATCCTGACTAGTCTCAAAGTCCCTGCTGCTTAAAAACATCCCCACAGCACGATGCTGCCACCACCATGCTTCTCCTTCGGGATGTTGCCAGGTTTCCTCCAGAGGTGACTCTTGGCATTCAGGCCAAGGAGTTCAATCTTGGTTTCATCAGACCAGAGAATCGTGTTTCTCATGGGCGGAGAGTCCTTTAGG
Organism: Thymallus thymallus; assembly: GCA_023634145.1. Classification (NCBI taxonomy): domain Eukaryota; kingdom Metazoa; phylum Chordata; class Actinopteri; order Salmoniformes; family Salmonidae; genus Thymallus; species Thymallus thymallus. The sequence goes on along the minus strand of CM042415.1, from coordinate 17,317,061 downwards.
TGCCTTTTGGCAAACTCCAAGCAGGCTGTCATGTGCCTTTTACTGAGGAGTGGCTTCCATCTGACCACTCTACCATAAAGGCCTGATTGGTGGAGTGCTGCAGAGATGGTTTTCTTTCTGGAACTCTGGAGCTCTGTCAGAGCCTCCCTGACCAGATGCCTTCTCCCCCGATTGCTAAGTTTGCTCAGATCTAGGAAGAGACTTGGTGGTTCCAAATATCTTCCATTTAAGAATGATGGAGGCCACTGTGTTCTTGGGGACCTTCAATTCTGCATACATTTTTTGGTACCCTTTCCCAGATCTGTGCCTCGACACAATCTTGTCTCGGAGCTCTAAGAACAATTCCTTTGACTTCATGGCTTGGTTTTCGCTTTGACATGCACTGTCAACTGTGGGACCTTATATAGACAGATGTGTGCCTTTCCAAATCATGTCCAATCAATTGAATTTGCCACAGGTGGACTCCAATCAAGTTGTAGAAACATCTCAAGGATAATCAATGGAAACAGGATGTACCTGAGCTCAATTTCGAATCTGATAGCAAAGGGTCTGAATACTTATGTAAATAAGGTTTTTCCGTTTTTATTTATAATATATTTGCAAAAGTGTCTAAAACCAGTTTTCACTTTGTCATTATGGGGTATTGTGTGTAGATTGATGAGGAATTTTCTTTTACAAAAAAATGTACAAAACAGGTGAATCCAGGTGAAAGCTAGGATCCCTTATTGATGTCACTTGTTGAATCCACTTCAATCAGTGTAGAAGAAGGAGAGGAGACAGGTTAAAGATGGATTTCTAAGCCTTGAGATAATTGAGACATGGATTGTGTATGTGTGCTATTCAGAGGGTGAATGGGCAAGACGAAAGGTTTAAGCCAATTTGACTTAACTGTGTGAAGCACTGGAGTCAACATGGGCCAGCATCCATGTAGAATGCTTTCGACACCTTGTAGAGTCCATGCTGCAACGAATTGAGGCTGTTCCTAATGTTTTGTACACTCAGTGTATATGTATATAAGGATGTGTATAGACAGTTTATTGATAGGAAAGTTGTGTACAGTAATAGATTCATAGGATGAGTGAGGGGGTGGGGTTAATGTAAACTAAGCCCAGTCTCAAACTTGGGTTCACTAATTAGTGTGTGCTCTGACCCACCTCAAGCATTTAGATTGTTCTTGCTGTGATAAAACCACTGTTTCAAGCCACATTTGACCTCAAGGTCACCAACTGCTGTATTTGGGAAACAGTGTTCATGGTGATGTGACTAATTTCTTCTGGTATTTCACATTCTGTGCTTTGTTTAGTTAAAAGCTTATTGTTGCACCTTATGGAATGTTGTCACATCTTTGAGCAACATCAATCTGATGTAAGGCAGCTTATGAAGACAGTAGTATTACAACAAACCAAAGTGCAGCTGATGTTGTGTTATTGTCATGAACTGTGAAAGGATCTGCAATTGTATGCCATTTAGTAAACGCTTGTTGCAAAATACATACTGGTTTAAATATGTATCCAATGTTGACATTTCTGCACATGATAGAGCACATACTTTGTGTGTGTGTGTGTGTGTGTGTGTGTGTGTGTGTGTGTGTGTGTGTGTGTGTGTGTGTGTGTGTGTGTGTGTGTGTGTGTGTGTGTGTGTGTGTGTGTGTGTGTGTGTGTGTGTGTGTGTGTGTGTGTGACATGTAGATTGCCTAAACCCAGAAAGAACACCGTGACCTTGCTTCTCCAGGTCTGGTATTCCACTATTATGAAACCTCTCTGCTTCCCAGAAACCACTGGCCTCTCCTCAGAGACACTACAGAGTGAGTGCCATGGACTTTCCTTGCACACACACACACACACACACACACACACACACACACATGCAATGCACAAGCAAAAACACACCGCTCCTCTTCCAACAAAGTTTCCAGCTTGGCAGAGAGACTAATCCCTTCCCTCCTCCCTCCAGGAGCCCAGACACAAATAGAGAGTCTGTAGTGTCTCAGTTAGTCAGGACAGAGAAATTCAGAGTCAGACTTTCATCTGGATAACTCAGAGGAGCTGCTCCAACTCTGAAGACTTGGACATAAAATGAAAAGAACATTTCATTGCAGGAGTTCAGCTACAGTAAACTATCCTAGTTGATTGACAGCATTGATTGACAGTGCTCTGTCTGGACTGTAAAACTCTGTCTAGAGGAGGTGTCTGCTGAAGAACTTAACGAAGTGAAAGAGACGCTCATCCTGCAAGCTCCATTTATGTAGATGTACTTTTTCTGTGATTTCAACTTCAGGAAGGTATTTTAAACTCTTTGGTCTTTCTGACACTTTCTGTTGACTCTACCTACGACTCGAGGAGATCTTTGCCTGTCTCTGTTCAGGCATGACGTGTCAGGAGAGGAGTGAGGAGAAGATTGAGTGTGTGTCCCTGTCTACGATGAGGGAGGCTGTCCCTGCCCCACCTGAGTGTGAGAGGGTATGTGTGTTCGGTACGGGGGACCTAGGGCGCTCTCTGGGCCTGCGTCTGCTGCAGGCGGGGTACAGGGTGGTGTTTGGCAGCCGACGTCCCCACAATAGCAGCCTCCTACCCCATGGAGCACAGGTACAAAATAATGTAGATGTGGTTATATGTGGTGATATTTTAAATGTGTGTTTAAGTGTGTATCAATATGTTGATGATGTATTTGCAGGTCCTGGGCCATGCTGCAGCTGCCCAGTCAGCCAGTCTGATCTTCATCGCTGTCCACAGAGAACACTATGACTTCCTGGTACCACTGGCCAATCAGCTAAAGGGGAAGGTAGCATATATGTTTCATTACTTCTGCTATATATATGAATGTCTGTTTCAGACAGATTATTTCACTTCTAATTCACTATATCACAATTCCAGTGGGTCAGCAATTCCAGTGGGTCAGAAGTTTACATACACTAAGTTGACTGTGCCTTTAAACAGCTTGGAAATTTCCAGAAAATGATGTCATGGCTTTAGAAGCTTCTGATAAGGCTAATTGACATAATTTGAGTCAACCTGTGTACCTGTGGATGTATTTCAAGGCCTACCTTCAAACTGCAAAATCAAAATAAATCAGCCAGAAAGTAAATTGTAGACCTCCACAAGTCTGGTTCATCCTTGGGAGCAATTTTCAAACACCTAAAGGTACCACGTTCATCTGTACAAACAATAGTACTCAAGCATAAACACCATGGGACCGCGCAGCCGTCATACCGCTCAGGAAGGAGAGGCGTTCTGTCTCCTAAATATAAATGTACTTTGGTGCGAAAAGTGCAAATCAATCCCAGAACAACAACAAAGGACCTTGTGAAGATGCTGGCAGACCGCCATGAAAAAGCCAGACTGCGGTTTGCAACTGCACATGGGGACAAGATCGTACTTTTTGGAGAAATTTCCTCTGATCTGATGAAACAAAAATAGAACTGTTTGGACATAATGACCATCGTTATGTTTGGAGGAAAAAGGGGGAGGTTAACAAGCCGAAGAACACCATCCCAACCATGAATCACGGGGGTGGCAGCATCATGTTGTGGGGGTGCTTTGCTGCAGGAGGGACTGGTGCACTTCACAAAATAGATGGCATCATGAGGAAGGAAAATGATGTGGATATATTGAAGCAACATCTCAAGACATCAGTCAGGATGTTAAAGCTTGGTCGCAAATGGGTCTTCCAAATGGACAAAGTTGTGGCAAAATGGCTTAAGGACAACAAAGTCAAGGTATTGGAGTGGCCATCACACCAAGCCCTGACCTCAATCCTATTGAAAATGTATGGACAGAATGGAAAACGTGTGTGCGAGGCCTTGAAATACATCCACAGGTACACCTCCAATTGACTCAAATGATGTCAATTAGCCTATCAGAAGCTTCTAAAGCCATGGCATCATTTTCTTGAACGTCCCAAGCTGTTTGAAGCACAGTCAACTTAGTGTATGTAAACTTCTGGCCCACTGGAATTGTGATATAGTGAATTATAAATGAAATGATCTGTCTGTAAACAATTGTTGAAAGAATTACTTGTGTCCTAACCGACTTGCCAAACTATAGTTTGTTACATGAAATCTGTGGAGTGCTTGAAAAAGTGTATGTAAACTTCCGACCTCAACTGTATGTAAACTTCAACTGTAAATTCCAGTGTATTTAGCCAAAATAATGTATTTTCCAGTGTATTTAGAAAAAATATTCTATGTCCCAGTGTATTTAGCCAAAATAATGTATATTCCAGTGTATTTAGCCAATATATTGTATTAATCAGTGTATTTGATGCCATTTTGAATTGCAGGTGTTGGTGGACCTCAGTAACAACCTGAGGAAGAATCAGTACCCAGAGGCCAACGCAGAGTACCTGCAAAGGTGAGATCTATAAAGTATATGTTGTTATTATGTGTATGTTGTTTTGTTACCTAGGAATGTTTTTATATGTTGATGTGTATCAACAGTATGTGTATGTGTATGTTAATGTACTGTAAATGTGGTTATATGTACCTGAGCAGTCTGGTGCCTGGAGCTGAAGTGGTTAAAGGATTCAACACCCTGTCTGCCTGGGCTCTGCAGAATGGACCTTCAGATGCCAACAGACAGGTACACACACCGAGATTCAAGCCATGCCCATGAAACCAATTGGCTACTAGATTCAAGTCTATATACTCTACATGACCAAAGGTATGTGGGCATGAACATCTCATTCCAAAATTATGGGCATTAATATGGAGTTGGTCCCCCCTTTGCTGCTATAACAGCCTCCACTCTTCTGGGAAGGCTTTCCACTAATCAGTGGTACTCATTGCGCGGCCCGTGGGCCGCCTTAATTTGTTGCTTGCTGTGAGTTTCCTATTTTCCATTCATAATACATAACAATGATACAATTTAAATTCAATGTGTTTAATGCAGTCCTGAATATATCGATTGTTCCCTGGGCGGCAGATATATGGCAGTATAGCGCAGCTGTTGAACAGAAAGGCCGAAATAGAGCGTTTTCCGAAATAGAACACACTGCTCAGCTACAACGACCGACACATATCAGTTTGCTACTAGCTAATTTTGCATTCTGGTCGACATGGATCGATTTATTGTAAAAAAAGAAAAGTAACTCTATTGACAATGAAAATTAGGGGAAAGAGCTGAAGAACATGACAGCTATGAACAACCACCAGAGAACCATGAAAATCAGGAAGTTGGAGTGGGGAAATGCAGCTTGTATGTTTGCAGCACCTACAGGACAAACACGAGGAGAGGATATTCTGACAGCCCTTGTTACATTTTTTGCTGATAAAAATATTGACTGGTCAAATCTGGCATCTGTGTTACACTGGCGGCGCCCCAAACATGCGAGGGAAGAAGGGACTCATAGGCCTGATGAGAAAGAGAGAGGATATTCCAGAATTTGTTACGTTTCATGGTATCATTCATCAGGAAGCGCTTGTGGCTGATCTGTGGTGAACAGTATTGCAGCACGTGGTGAACATTATTGTGAGGGCACTGAATCACCGGTAATTCCGCTGGAGGACTACCAGACAGAATACGGCGACTTTATATTTCACAATGAGGTGAGATGACTGTATCGTGGCAGAGTCTATGAAACATTTGTCTCTCTCCTCCCTCAAATCCGTGAAGTTGTTGCAAGCAAGGGGAGAGAGGAGCCAGAGCTGTGGAAATGAAAGCTGTCTTTTTTAACTGACATTACCTGCCAACTGAACACGATGAATCTCCAGCTCCAAGGGAAAGCTAAACCTCTGGGCAAAATGCTGCGTGTGGTCACAGCATTTCAAAATAAAATCACCACACTGTTCATACCTGACAGACAGTTTGTTCATTTCCCCAAACTCAGAGCAGTCACCACATCCAACCCAGACATACTGCAACATTTTAGCTATGATGCATGTGTGCGTGTGTTGGACTAGTTAAAGTTGGAGTTTGAGTCAAGATTCAAGGAGTTTTTCAACTTCACTGAGAACCCCTTTCATGTGCCAGTGTCATCTCTGACCCCAGTCATCACAGCCCTCTGTCCTGACCGTGCTGGAATAGAGAGTGAGATAGTGGAGCTGCAGGCAAATGACACATTGCAAGGTGAGCTAAGATCAGGTGTTACCCATTTCTGGAGCCTTGTGTCAGACAAAGAGTATCCACTTCTGAAGCAGTGTGCAAAAGGTGACATAATTTTATGTCAGCAGTTATTCATCTGAAGCAACATTTTCAACAATGAACATTGTCAAACAAAAACAGAGAAACAGACTGACCAATGCACACCTGGATTGCCTCACAAGGATAGCAACAACAGGCTATACATTTAGAATGAATTCAGGGACATTTTCACTCATCCAACTACTGAGGTAACCCTTAATATGGGTCTTAGACATGTTATGTAGCCTATTTGATGTCATGTAGCCTAGTGAGGTAGCCCTTAATATGGGTCTTATACATGTGATGTAGCCTATTTGATGTGTGGATGTATACATTTGTGATGTGCTGTACATCAAATCAATTGCATGTGCTCTTGCTCTGAATTTGCTCTCAATTGGTAATTGATAATATTGGAAGAGAAGTCTGTGCGGCCCTCTGAATGATTGTCTCAACCCAAAGTGGCCCACTTACATAAAATAGTGAGTAACACTGCACTAGATGTTGAAAATGGCGCCGGGATTCACATGTTATAATGCTATTACGAGTGGGATATCTGCCCTTACAATCAGTACTGCTAGCCAACATACAATCATTGGACAATAAATTTGATGAGATACGATTACAAATATCCTACCAACGGGACATCAAAAACTATAATAAATTATGTTTCACCGAATCGTGGTTGAACGACGACATGGACACCATTCAGAACAGGAGACTCCGGTAAGACGAGGGGGGGGGGGCTGTGTATATTTGTAAACAACAGCTGGTGCACAGAATCTAAGGAAGTCTCTAAATTCTGCTTGCCTGAAGTAGAGTGTCTCATAAGCTGTAGACCACACTATTTGCCTAGAGAGTTTAAAACTATATTTTTCGTGGCTGTTTATTTACCACCACAGACGGATACTGGCACCAAGACCGCACTCAGTCAGCTGTATAAGGCAATAAGCAAACAAGAAAACGCCCATCCAGAGGCACCGCTCCTAGTGGCCGGGGACTTTAATGCAGGGAAACTTAAATCAGTCTTACCAAATTATTATTAGCATGTTAAATGTACAACCAGAGGGAAATAAATTGTAGACCACCTTTACACCACACACAGAGACGCATACAATGCACTCCACTTGGAAAATCTGACCATAATTCCATCCTCCTGATTCCTACTTATAAGCAAAAACTAAAGCAGGAAGTACCAGTGACTCGGTCAATAAAGAAGTGGTCAGATGATGCAGATGCTAAGCTACAGGACTGTTTTGCTAGCACAGATTGGAATACGTTCCAGGATTCTTCCGATGGCTTAGCATCTTCCGAGGAGTACACCACATCAGCCATTGGCTTCATCAATAAGTGCATTGATGACGTCGTCCACACAGTGACTGTACGTACATACCCCATTCAGAAACCATGGATTACAGGCAATATCCACACTGAGCTAAAGGGTAGAGCTGCCGCCTTCAAGGAGCGGGACTCTAACCCCGACACTTATAAGAAATCCCCCTACGCCCTCAGACAAACCTTCAAACAGGCAAAGCGCCAGTACAGGACTAAGATTGAAAAATAATACACCGGCTCCGACACTCGTCTGATGTGGCAGGGCCTGCAAACTGTTACAGACTACAAAGGGAAGCACAGCCACAAGCTGCCCAGTGACACAAGCCTACCACAAGCTTCGAGACAAGCAACACTGAGGCATGCATGAAAGCATCAGCTGTTCCGGGCGACTGTGTGATCACGCTCTTTGTAGCCGACGTGAGTAAGAGCTTTAAACAGATCAACATTCACAAGGCCGCTGGGCCAGACGGATTACCAGGACGTGTACTCCGAGCATGCGCTGACCAAGTGTCTTCACTGGCATTTTCAACATGTCCCTGATTGAGTCTGTAATACCAAAATGTTTCAAGCAGACCCCCATAGTGCCTGTGCCCAAGAACACTAAGGTAACCTGCCTAAATGACTACAGACCCATAACACTCACGTCTCTAGTCATGAAGTGCTTTGAAAGGCTGGTCATGGCTCACATTAACACCATTATCCAAGAAACCCTAGACCCACTCCAATTTGCATAGATCTCAAACAGATCCACAGGTGATGCAATCTCTACTGCACTCCACACTGCCCTTTCCCACCTGGACAATAGGAACACCTACGTGAGAATGCTATTAATTGACTACTAGATCAGCGTTCAACACCATGGTGCCCTCGTAGCTCATCTCTAAGCTAAGGAACCTGGGACTGAACACCTCCCTTTGCAACTGGATCCTGGACTTCCTGACGGGCCGCCCCCAGGTGGTATGGGTAGGAAACAACACATCTGCCACCCTGATCCTCAACACTGGGGCCCCTCAGGGGTGCGTGCTCAGTCCCCTCCTGTACTCCCTGTTCACCCATGACTGCATGGCCAGGCACGACTCCCAACACCATCATTAAGTTTGCAGATGACACAACAGTGGTAGGCCTGATCATGGACAATGACGAGACAGCCTATAGGGAGGAGGTCAGAGACCTGGCCGTGTGGTGCCAGGACAACAACCTCTCCCTCAACGTAATCAAAACGAAGGAGATGATTGTGGACTACAGGAAAAGGAGGAGGACCGAGCACGCCCCCATTCTCATCGACGGGGTTGCAGTGGAGCAGGTTGAGAGCATCAAGTTCCTTGGTGTCCACCACCAACAAACTAGAATGGTCCAAACACATCAAGACAGTTGTGAAGAGGGCACGACAAAGCCTATTCCACCTCAGGAGACTGAACAGATTTGGCATGGATCCTCAGATCCTCAAAAGGTTCTACAGTGTCAACATCGAGAGCATCCTGACTGGCTGCATCACTGCCTGGTACGGCAACTGCTCGGCCTCCGACTGCAAGTCACTACAGAGGGTAGTGCGTACAGCCCAGTACATCACTGGGGCCTAGCTCCCTGCCATCCAGAAACTCTATACCAGGCGGTGTCAGAGGAAGGGCCTAAAAATTGCCAAAGTCTCCAGCGACCCCAGTCATGGACTGTTCTCTCTGCTATCGCACGGCAAGCGGTACCGGAGCGCCAAGTCTACGTCCAAAAGGCTTCTCAACAGCTTTTACCCCCAAGCCATAAGACTCCTGAACAGCTAATCAAATAACTTACTCCGCTGCTACTCTCTGTTGATTATCTATGCATAGTCACTCTACCTCTACCTACATGTACATATTACCTCAATTACCTTGACTAACCTGTGACCCCGCACATTGACCCTGTACCGGTACCCCCTGTATAAAGCCTCGCTGCTGTTATTTTATTGTTGCTTTTTAATTATTATAATTTTTTCTTTTTTGTTGTTGTTTGGAAATACTTTTTTAACACAAATGTTTCTTGAAACTGCATCGTTGGTTAAGGGCATGTAAGTAAACATTTCACTGTAAGGTCTACTACACCTGTTGAATTCGGCGCAAGTGACAATTAAAATTGGATTTGATTTGAAAAAACCTAGGCACTTAACCCCAATTTCTGCCTACGCTTCTGTTTTTCAACCCCAAATCCACAACTGGCGTGCTCGGTCAAAGAGTTCTACTTTCATGTCATCTGACAAAAGCACCTGTTCCAATCCAAGTGCCAATTCCGTTAAGCAAACTCCAGGCCTTTACATTTTTCTATAATTGTTAAAAAAGGCTCAGTGTTGTTATCCTCGCAAAGTGAGCTATTGAAATGTATTGAAAACAGGGGTGTCAATCATTTTGACCCCTAACATTTTGATATTTTTTTTTTTACTTGATAACCCTCCCGTTGCCCTGTCTGGGTCAGGATGACCCTGCCATGTTAGAGTGTCAACCCTGGGCTAACACACATGGCTGCTAACTTGTTAGAGAGAGTGGTAGTCACTGGAGCCGTTTAGTAGGCTTGTTGTCTTACATGTATGTATGTATGTATGTATGTATGTATGGCAAATAATAAAGTAAGTGTCAAAAGCGAACGTGTAAGGTTGTTGTTGTTGTTATAAAAAGAGAGAGAAACCACTCGACTTTTCTTTATTTCTTTATTGTAGAACAAGGTACACGGTGTGACATAAATGCGACAGAGTTGGCTGAAAACAACATAGGTGTAGTTGAAAGTAGACACAATGTCCATGGGTTTGCGGAGCCGGGTCCCCCCCCCCCCACACCCCCATCACGATGCCCATCTTCCTATTAGGCCATGGGCGGCGCGGCGGCTGGGTGGTAATTGTCACCGAAGGAAGGACACCTAGAAAGACAAGTGTGTCGTCTGTGTTGTTTGACGCTGAAGCCAGTAGTGTAGAGGGAGGATAGGAAACGCTACATCTGCTGCTGAGTATCCTTGATAAAGTACGGGCTGTCGTCGTCGTCGTCGTCGTCGTCGTCGTGGTGGTGGCGGTGGTCCTTTTTCTTCTTCTTCTTCTTCTTCTCCTCCTCCTCCTCAGGCCCCCAAGAGAACAGGGAGCACTCGCCAACCCGGTGGTGGCAGACGTCTAGCATCTGACCGTTCTCGTCCAAAGACACATTGACCAAGTCTCTGCACGGTATCAAAGGGGATTTGTTGTTGTTGTTGTTGTTCCTGTCAGAGTTGCCTGCTGCTGCTGCTGCTGCTGCGCGTCGTCGTCGTCGTCGTCGTAGTAGAGGATTGACAAAGTCTCTGCGCGGTAGTATCAAGGGGGATTTGTTGTTGGTGTCCGAGTTGCCTGCTGCTGCTGCGCGTCGTCGTAGTGGTAGAGGAGCAACAGCAGCAGCGGTAGCAGCAGCAGCAGCAGCAGCAGCAGCAGCAGCAGCATTGGTACTGCGAGGCACGGGAGGCTCCTCATCGTCGACAACACCAACAAAGGACTCTGCGTCGTCGTCGTCGTCGTCGTCGTCGTCGTTGCCAGGCACACGCGTTGAACTTTTGGGCCTCAGCAGCAGCAGGGAAAGACTATTTCGCTCAGGCTCATCGATGTCTGAGGCGCCCGGCGTGGCAGGTGGCTTGAAGTCATCGTCATCACCATCACCATCATCGAGGAGGAGCATGGAGAAGGCGCTGGCACACAGAGCCTCGATCCTGTCGAGCAGTTGTGCGTACCGCCCGACAAAGACATCCCCTAGGGCCTCGTACCTGTCCAAAGGCATGCGGATGAAACGGGTGAAGCTCATCTGCTGGGGTTCGTCAACAAAGAAGCCGGCACACTGGGACATTCCCATGACCCTGAGGCACTTGACAAGCAGCGGATCGAGCTGCCGACTACTCTGTTCCCTGGGGCACTGCCTCTTTCGCCTCTCTAGCAGCCGCTGCTGCTGCTGCTGCTGCTGCTGCTGCTGCTGCTGCTGCTGCTGCTGCTGCTGCTGCTGCTGCTGCTGCTGCTGCTGCTGCTGCTGCTGCTGCTGCTGCTGCTGCTGAAGGACGTTAGACAGAGAATACATGTTGTTGGTGTTGTTGTATTATTGTGTGATAGATATACACAGGTCCAGTCCAGGGAGTCTGCAGTGTATTGTTATATAATAGTATTATTATCTTTCTTTTCTTTGGTTTTGTTTAGTTTTCTTTGCAAAAAAAAAAGGTTCTCCTCCTATTTCTACTGAGAATAATTTTACTTTGACTGTGAACACTGGGCCCCACCCCCGTATCCCTTTAGTCAAGCATAACCCGTTGTCCTCCCGGCTGTGGTGGTGGTGGTGGTGGTGGTGGTGGTGGTGGTGGTTGTGGAGCTGCCAACCCAGCCGGGGCCCTGTCCTCTGAGGGTCAAAACGACCCAGGTCAGGGTCAACCCGACCCAGGGCAGGCAGGCAGGCAATGTGTTAGCTAGCTAGAGAGAGTGGTGGCGGCCAACCCAGCCGGGGCCCCTGTCCTCTGAGGAGGGTCAGAACGACCCAGGTCAGGGTCAAAACGACCCAGGGCAGGCAGGCAATGTGTTAGCTAGCTAGAGAGAGTGGTGGCGGCCAACCCAGCCGGGGGCCCCTGTCCTCTGAGGAGGGTCAGAACGGCCCAGGTCAGGGTCAAAACGACCCAGGGCAGGCAGGCAATGTGTTAGCTAGCTAGAGAGAGTGGTGGCGGCCAACCCAGCCGGGGGCCCCTGTCCTCTGAGGAGGGTCAGAACGGCCCAGGTCAGGGTCAAAACGACCCAGGGCAGGCAGGCAGGGAAACAACAAGATACTACTAATAAAATATTGCAGCAGCAGCAGCAGCAGCCGCAGAGGCCTGAGGCGGCGGCGGCAGGACACCGCAACATCGAGACACGTCCCGACGTGGTGAGAGGTCTTTGGAGGGGGGGTTCCCCAAGCCTAGGTTAGGTGCCTAATAAGCCATGAGTGTTCCTCGTCGTAGTTTCACCGCCAAACAGGTCATAGAACAGATATTTTCCCAAGAAGAGTTTGACTGCGACGAAGAGGAGGAAGCTGAGGAGGCGTCAGAAGAAGAAGATTGTGAGGAATACAACCCGGCAGACGACGACGACGACGACGACGACGACGACGACGACGACACTGCCCAAGGGTTAGAAGAAGGAGAACGAGGAGCCTTAGAAGAACGAGACGAAGAAGCAGAAGCAGAGCGAGACGAAGAAGCAGAAGCAGAGCGAGACGAAGAAGCAGAAGCAGAGCGAGACGAAGAAGCAGAAGCAGAGCGAGGTGACCGCAGCCTCCGCCGCCGCCGACGACAACACCAACAACACCAACACCAACAACAACAACATGACATCCCTCGAGTGGAAAGAGAGACTTTCGTGTCGAGAAACGGCCAAATCGAATGGTCCTCGGTGCCCTGCTGCGACTACGACGACGACTACAACGACGACGACTACGACGGCAATCGGGGCGGCGGGGCTTCACAATATAATAATAGGCCGCCGCCGCAGATGAGGCCGGGGCCTACGGAGCACGCCCTTGGCCAGGCCAGCGACATCCTCTCGACGTTCCGCCTGTTTGTCACACCCGAGATAGAAGACATCATCCTAGACATGACCAATCTGGAGGGCTTTCGAAAATACGGCGGAGACGGCGGCGGCGGCGACGGCGGCTGCTGGAAGGGGATGGACGCCACCGACCTGCGCGCCTACATAGGGCTGCTCATCCTAGCCGGAGTGTACAGGTCCCGAGGCGAGGCCGCCGCTTCTCTGTGGGACGCCGAGAGCGGGAGGACCATTTTCCGCGCTACCATGCCGCTCAAAGTCTTTCACGCTTACTCGAGACTCCTTCGATTCGACGACCGGCGGACCAGGCCCGCCAGGCGAGCCTCGGACAAACTGGCCGCCGTCAGAGAGGTCTGGGACAAGTGGGTCGAGCGGCTGCCGCTCCTCTACAACCCCGGGCCCGACGTGACGGTGGACGAGCAACTGGTCCCCTTCAGAGGGCGCTGTCCTTTCCGTCAGTACATTCCCAGCAAGCCGGCCAAATACGGCATCAAGTCCTGGGTGGCCTGCGACTCCAAATCCAGCTACGCCTGGAAGATGCAAGTCTACACCGGCAAGCCCGCCGCCGCCGCCGGAGGCCCCGAGAAGAACCAGGGGATGCGAGTCGTGCTCGAGTTGACGCAGGGACTCGGCAGGGGTCACACCGTCACCTGCGACAATTTCTTCACCTCCTACGAACTCGCGCGCCAGCTCCTGCTGAGGAGGGACGTCACCCTGGTCGGCACCGTCAGAAAGAACAAGCCCGAGCTACCGCCCGCGCTGCTCGTCGCCTCCAAGGACAGCGAGAAGAGGAGCCTCTTCTCCTCCAAGTTCGCCTTCACGCCCACCACAGCTCTAGTGTCGTACGTCCCAAAGAAGAACAAGAACGTGTTACTCCTCAGCACTCTGCACGCCGCCCGGGCTCACGTTAGCCGGCGCCACGACAAGAAGCCCGCCATCATCCTAGACTACAACAGCAACAAAGGAGGGGTCGACAACCTAGATAAGGTCATTGGAACCTACAGCTGCAGGAGGATGACCGCCCGATGGCCCCTGGTCGTCTTCCACAACATCCTCGACGTTTCCTCCTACAACGCCTTTGTCATATGGAGAGAAATCAACCCCACTTGGATGCCCGGTAAGCGCAACAAGAGGAGGGTGTTCCTCGAGCAGCTGGGGAAGGCGCTCGTCACTCCCTTCATCCAAAGAAGGGCCCGACTCCCTCGCACCGAAGCCTCCGCGGCACTCGTCAAAGCCCTTCAACAAAGCACGTCACTTCGTCCACCCCCTCAGGAGCCGTCCGCCCCAGCAGCAGCCCCAGCCCCAGCCACAGCCACCGCTCATCTGCAAGCAAGTAAGAGGAAGAGGTGTCAGGTCTGCCCGACGAAGAAGGACTGTAAAACACACACTACGTGCTCCAAGTGTAACAAATACATCTGCAAAGGCTGTTCACACGCCTACTGTCCCTCCTGTTCCAATTCGGCCTTTAGTCAGAATAGCGGGACACTTCGACCCGGAGGCCACGGCGTGTACGCTGACAGCCACAGCCAGAGCCAGACTAGCGGGACACTTCGACCCGGAGGCCACGGCGTGTACGCTGACAGCCACAGCCAGAGCCAGACTAGCGGGACACTTCGACCCGGAGGCCACGGCGTGTACGCTGACAGCCACAGCCAGAGCCAGACTAGCGGGACACTTCGACCCGGAGGCCACGGCGTGTACGCTGACAGCCACAGCCAGAGCCAGACTAGCGGGACACTTCGACCCGGAGGCCACGGCGTGTACGCTGACAGCCACAGCCAGAGCCAGACTAGCGGGACACTTCGACCCGGAGGCCACGGCGTGTACGCTGACAGCCACAGCCACAGCCAGAGCCAGACTAGCGGGACACTTCGACCCGGAGGCCACGGCGTGTGCACAGAATACCAGGACAACGGGAGGGTTATACCAAATAACTTTCTCTCATTTTTGGAGCATACAATATTGCGTAGTATTTGAATGATTTATTTTATACAGGCATTTTTGTCTTTATCAAGGTAGTCAATCATTTCAGACCCCACTGTATGTGCATAAATATATGTCAGGTGTATATCTGCGGGGAAAGTGCGGGGGCCAAGCAGGCGGTGATGGCGGTAGCCACCAAGCTGGGTTTCAGTGCCCTGGACCGGGGCTCTCTCTCAGCGGCCCGGGAGCTGGAGGACTTCCCCCTGCAGCTGTTCCCCGAGTGGAGGCTCACCCTGCGCATCGCCATCGGCCTCAGCGCTGCCTTCTTCTTCTACCTGCTGATCAGAGACGTCATCCACACATATGTCACCCAGGGAAAAGACATTTCCTTCAGAATCATGGTCTCGCTGGCCAACAAGGTAGTGGCCCGCAGGCCCTCTGTGTGTTTGTGTTCTGTTTTTTTCTGTGCGTGTTACCAGCTGTTCAAGGTGTGTTTGTTCTCTCCAGGTGTGCCCCATCGTGTCTCTGATCATGCTGTCTCTCTGTTACCTGCCTGGTGTTATGGCTTCTTTCCTGCAGCTCTACAATGGCACCAAGTACAGGTGTGTTTGCAAACATGTTCACACAATGTTGCATATGTATTTATGTTGATTATAAGTGTTTATGTATGTTTAACATCAGGCGCTTCCCTGATTGGCTGGACCGCTGGATGCTGTGCAGGAAACAGCTGGGTCTACTGTCACTGGGGTTCGCCTTTCTGCACGTGCTCTATACACTGATCTTACCTATACGGTCAGTGGAACACACACTCAAATGCACACGCTTGCATGCACACACGCACACACACACAGTGACATATATCTTCCTTTCGTTTTTAGTAAAGAAAGTATTGATTTTGTTCTCAGGTACTATCTGATGTTCTGGACCACTGAATACACTGTCTCTCTGGTAAGAACACTTACCTAGCTTTAAGGCCAAATTAAACACTTTCAAAACAGTGGATTGGATAATGCTGGGCAGGCCTCTTGCTAGCTGTCACTCAAATGTGAGGGGTTGAAGGTCTATGGCTAGAACTCGAATTGCTAGCGCATATGGGGGAAATGGAGGGAAAATGGCGCAGCACAGCTTCAAGAAAACAGTCAAACAAAGTATTTCGTGGCTAATTGATCTACACATTGACACATCCAGCCTAAAGCAGGAGGTTGAAAAATTACTTACTTTGTCACCAAAGTACCAGATTATGTCTTAACAGTATTGCATTTTTCATGTAGCCTAATTTTGGCCAGCAAATAGTCTAACCAAAAATTAAGTAACATTACATTGGCGGAAAAGTGTGAATGGACAAAAAGTTCAAATCCTGTTGCTGCAGGACTATTTTGCAGTGACAACACTGGTCATATTAAGATCCTACATCTGTACATTGGACACAAACCTACAGTATTTAGCAGGATTCAGGAACTGGTTTTGATTCTAAACACTGGTTTACGCCTCTCTCTTGCTCTCACTCTCACTCTCCCTCTCACTCTTTATTTTTCTTTCCTTCAGATCAGAGAGAACAGGACCACTGAGTTTGATACCACAACGGCCTGGCGTGGCGACTCCTACTTATCCCTGGGAATTCTGGGATTTGGCCTGTACGTCCTATTGGGAATCACATCTCTTCCCTCCGTCAGTAGCGCTCTCAGCTGGAGGGAGTTCAGCTTCGTACAGGTGGGATCACTAGGACCGGACACACTGAATGCTTAGACCACACTAATTCTAGGCACTCATTTTCTGCCCATGTTTACTAGCGATGGGGAAATAAATTGGTACAGTTACATATCGCAATATTTTTTTTTACAATATTATATTGATACTTTGACTCCAAGTATCGATTTGTAAACCCCACTTTTTTTTGCTAGGTAGCGTTAGCTAGCACTAGTCAGCTGTACCGCTGATATATTTCATCCTATAGCTTGTTCTCCATCTTTTTTCAGCACTTTTATTTCCATGACTGATAAAAAACATTTTCTCAAGCTCTCTCTTGTCTCTCTGCAATATGTTTGGAGCATCAAGTTGCAATAAAATTGAAGTATCACAATACATATAGAATTATATAAATTATAGAGAATTGCAATACATACCGTATCGTGATAATACTGTATAGTGAGGTCCCTGGCAATTCCAAGCCCTAATTTGTACACTTATCTCCTTCAGTGTTTCCCCTATTGACATATTCATACAGGGTGCAGAGCCAACATCCAGGCCAGAATGCAATAAAACTCCAGGAAAGTAATCTGATTTTCAGCAGACAAGCCAGAGGTTATGCGCTGGGGATATAAAGCTGTATTCCCATCACTACAGGGAGCACACACACTCATTCATAAATGTAACTGGGTCAGGATTCATTCCTTCCCCTCAAATTGATGCAGTGTTTTAAATGTTAAGTTATTCATCAGATGTAATTTAGGAGGAATATATTAAAACAGGCCAGGAGAATTCACCTAGAGATCCTGTTTGTATGTGAAGATGGCTTGGTGATGGTCCGGGTGGCGGACCTGAAGTCGGAGAATTTGTCATTTTTCAAACACCTGAAATCTAGAACCATAATTATTATGCTTAAGACTATGTAAAAAAAAAAACATTTTTAATTCTCTGCATATCTAAGCATACCTCTTGAGCTGTCTGTGTCCTCATGACTGGTGGTTATTTTTTTAAAGAAACAAATCTGAGTAAAACCTTGCCAGCAGGCATGCCAGCTAAGACAGTTAGACAAGCTAGCTACACTAACGTGATTGATAGCCTGAAATAGCTTATTGGTGGCTAGTTATGAGGTTGTGAGATTGGCTAGCAGTATTACAGAGAAACAACATTATAAAAAAAAAATTACAGGATACATCTGAGGCGCGCATATTGGCACGACGCCTCTGTGTCTGTGTGTCTGTGTCTGTGTGTGTGTGTCTGTTAAGGTAGGCCAGAGGTCTGTCTCTGTCAAGGTCAGTCATATACTTGATCATAGTTAAATTATACAACAATTGCCCCTTCGTTAAGCCATGCTCCCTTCGTTACATTTGCAACCTTGGGCAACATTTTTCCCAGGAAGCTCAACTACCTGTTCAAACCACCATTGGAGAGAACCACATAGGATGATCTCAAATTGTGTTTTAAAGTGATTGTCCAGTGAAAATCTAACTTTCAAAATGTCATATTCTGTTAACTCTTAGCTAAATAAGGTTGTTGACTCATCCTATACCAGTATTTGTGGCCAAAGCATAAATTGGAGAAAAAACACTATTGCTTCCTATCTAACGGAGCACTGCAATTGGTTGCCAAATATTCTGGGGTGGGGCTTAGTGAAGGGTCAATTAAGGGAGTTTTATCTGGCCAGCCTGTTTCCTAGGTTTCTCCAGGCTTCTCCTTGCACAGCTCCAATTTCTAGAGAGTTATTAGCCCTTTCTGGGATAAACGTCAAGAGACTGTGCATGTCCAATAGACTATCCTAAAGCTACACTATATATTTAAGATAATTGTCAAAAGTCTGTGAGTTTGGGTGTGGTTGTGTGTGTCAGGGCCATGCACAGATCTTTGGATGGGCAGGTGCTCAAAGTGAAAAAAAGCCCCCCATAGGAAAGCATAGAGTAAACCTTTTTTTCTGCTAAATCCCACTAATCCCACTGTAAGCAAGCTTATAGCCTACTGCTCAAAGAGAGGGCAAAGAGGGGTGGGCTATCGACTGATCATAGCGAATGTAGAATACACCTAGTTAGCTAGCTATCTATTTACTTAGCTATTCTGTTGAAACAATCTAACTAGACTTTACCGGTGATTGGAGTTTGTTCTTCTGCTGACATCAGCCTCTTAGGCCTACTGTGGCCAGAGGGGTAGACATTCTGCTGACATTTTCACAAATATTTTCAAATTAGCTAGTTTGATGGGCTATTAATTTAAGTAGCAATAGAGAAAATGGACTAAAACGTAAACGAAAAAGTTAAATGTCTCATAGGAGGCAAAGGTTAGGTGCTCAGGCACCCTTACACCTCTGTCTGTGCACGTGCCTGGCGTGTGTGTATATGTGTGTGGGTGTGTGTTTGGAGTTCATGTGTTTTATGTGTTCTTTTCTCCCCCACCAGTCCAAGCTGGGTCACCTGACTCTGCTGTTGTGTACGGCTCACACGTACCTGTATGGCTGGAACAGATTCCTGAGTTCCTCCATCTACAAGTGGTACACCCCACCGGGCTACATGCTGTCTCTGGTGCTTCCCTCCGTGGTGCTGCTGCTCAAGCTGCTGCTCATCACCCCCTGTGTGGACCGCACCATCACCCGCATACGCCAGGGCTGGGAGAGGGGGGCAGACCGGGTTAACCCTAAAGACAGTCAACCATTGATACCTTAGAGGACAGACACACACACATACACACAGACACACACACATACACACAGACACACACACATACACACAGACAGACACACACACAGACACACATACACACAGACACTCACACATACACACATACACACACAAAATAACATCCTCAGTGTGATGACAGCATTGTTATCGAGGCATGAACTCTTGTTTCTTTGTTCTGGGTATTATACCCTCAGAGGTTGGCTACCATTCAATCATCATTTTCCATGTTTCTGGGATCAAAAACCAACAATAATATTTAATTGATATACAGTTGTATTTCTTATTGTATTACACTTTAAACATTGTTGCATTTGAATGCATATATTTTCAACCATACGTAAACCAGACACTAGTTTTCTCTCTTATGTAAAGAGAATGGTGAAAGCTCTCTCTCTCGCTCGCTCTCTCGCTCTCTCTCTCTCCCTCTCTCCCTCTCTCCCTCTCTCCCTCTCTCCCTCTCGCGCTCTTGCTCTCTCATATCCTCTCCTCTCCTCTTTGACTGACTGTACAGTTATCCCCGGATGAAATACAGGTTTCAGAGACGTGTAAAAGTTTTTCAATATATATTTTGTGTCTGTCTGATACATCTCCAGGGGCAGGTCAGACAAATAAAAACACATCTTCTAGCAGTGTGATCCTCTCTGGGGCAGAGTGTTGTTATTTCCTCCAGAAAACAGGCTTCCCTTTCATCACTAGATAGACAGAGTGGCCCACAGTGTCTTCTGTTATGGGGAGCACCTCCATTTGTGGTGGATATAGCTGACTGTTTGTGTAGATGCCAAAGATCTAAATAAATAGATTCACTTTTAGGTGCATGCAGAATGTAGAGGCAAAGCACAAAGGCACTCCCAGAATCAGCTTATACCAACACTTGTGAGAGGAAAATTAACATGTTTACCTGCTTTGTTTAATATTAATAGTTAACAGTTATAAACTTAACAAATAGTAATACATTTATCTTCTACTAATACTGTGTTTTTGTAAAGGGATGGTCTCTACTCCAGCTCCCTGCAGCTAGTCTAGGCGTGTGGTCAAGGACACGGGTTTTACTCGAGATAGGGGTATCTGGAGCTGACAGTTGATTTAATGGTTTGGTGATAAAACCTACAGCATGCGTTTCATATAACGAGTTGGTGTTTGTGTAATGGAAGGTACCAGGGAGAGATGGCTCGGGTATGGATAATGATGAGAGGAACCTTGTCTTAGGGGCCGAGCTCTGGTTTCTGTACAACAAGTACAGTCTTCACAGCAAATGCTATCTGGCTGGGGGATACTCCTTTCTCATATCTCTAATCTCACCTTATGATCCATTCCCCTCTTAGGTTGTTTGTCATGAATATTTAAGAGGGTGTATCTTTGCTTTAAAAGATCTTTGTATTATTGGTATGTCAGAGATCTTTGCCGACAAGCCTCACCTGCTGCCTTATTAATACGTTTTGAATAAAGTAATATCCTGATTGGTTATTGACCTTGTCTCTCCTTATTGTTGATTAGAATTCCACGACAACACAGGAACAATGTGGAAACAATGTTGATTCAACCAGTGTATGACAAGTTGGATCTTTTGGACACAATTGAAGTAACAAGGTTAATTATTTTTTTATAGAAGAAATGGGTATATATTTTCCTTCACTTAATTAATAAAATACTTCACAAACCAAACATTGTGTGAGATTCCATTAGCCTATGTGCCTATTAGCCTATGGGAACATTTTGGAATACTAATACCTGTTTAGGTCAATAATGTATGTCATGTTTGCATAATATACCTGTTTCCTTTTTGTGTCATAACTGCTGATGATAGAAATGAATGAGGAAACAAGTAGAAGATGAATATTCAGCTTTCTCCCTCACACACCAACAAGGCACTCTGACAACCCACAAGGTAAGATCATGTATTTTTACTAATTGATGTTAAACATGTTGCAATGCTAATAACAGCACCTTGAATCGAACTAAAATGGTCTGCATATTAGCATACATGGCAGATGTTTTTCATCACAGCTATGTTAATGGTATATTACTGTTCTGCTCAGTAGCATGCAGGGCAAATGTTTTTCATATGCATTAGAAAAAGTTAATTGATTACGACAAAATAACCGTTTTTTTTATTCTTACCAGATGGAGAAATTCCTACTAGTACTTGTGGTGATTACAACATGCTGTGCGGTAACTCAAGGAAAGATAGTCACTGTGATAACTGCAATGAAAAATGACAGTAAATAGTAGATATTCAAACGTATTCTGTTTTGACATGTTTAGCGGTTTTGTGTTTGCTCACTACTATTTAAACTGTAGCTAGAGTGCACAATTTGCACCAGTTTATTTTTATAAGTTGAGTGAAATGCAAAAGTGAAAAGAAAATGAATGTTAAAAAGAAGAACAACAGACTACAGGAGAAGGGGATCTAACAAAGTTTTGTTGTAGCTTTGTGATCAGGAAAAACCATTTCACTACTCTCTCTCTCTCTCTCTCTCTGTGTCTCTCTCTCTCTCTCTCTCTCTCTCTCTCTCTCTCTCTGGTAAAATGTTGACCTATCCACAAGAGACCACAGCTCATGTGACACTGATGACATCTGGAGAGAACTTCACTGCTGTGTCTGTTTGTCTCAGGTAAACATTGTCGTCTCAGACCTGGAAATCAAACTAATTTCCAGGTCTGAAATTAGTTTTTTTTTCTGTCTCTCCCTGTCCCCCCATGTCTCCCTCCATGTCTCTCCCTGTCCTCCCATGTCTCTCCCTGTCCCTCACTGTCTCTCCCTGTCCTCCCATGTCTCCCTCCATGTCTCTCCCTGTCCTCACAAGTCTCTCCGTGTCCCTCCATGTCCCTCCCTGTCCCTCCATGTCTCTCCCTGTCCCTCCATGTCTCTCCCTGTCCCTCATTGTTTCTCCCTGTCCCCCCATGTCTCCCTCTTTGTCTCTCCCTGACCCCCCATGTCTCTCCCTCTCCCTCCATGTATTTCCCCTGTCTCCCCTGTCAGTGGTTCTATCATGCTAGGATAAATATAACCTTGTTACGGATGCCAGGCCTGCACTAAGGCGTGAAATTAAACATTGGTGCTAAGGCAGGATGTAAGCCAGTGTGTTTCACAGTGTTACTGATGTTGTTACAACTTCATACCATCCTGAAGATATACACTGATATCTCATTTTGTAGTTCAGGTTTCACCCACACACACACACACACACACACACACACACACACACACACACACACACACACACACACACACACACACACACACACACACACACACACACACACCACACGCATCTTTAAGTTGTCACTGTTTTAGACTAAGCATAGGTGATTAGATGATGTTGAAATGGTGCTGGAATAGTGGAGAGTTTTCTAACTCTCTGTGGTTCTAAATCAATAGTTTTTTAGTAGTCCGGAAATGTCGGAAGCATTAACTTGCTTGACCATGTTGTAGGTCATGTAACTGTTTGTTACATGCAACATGCTTTGTGGATTTCACAGGACAGATGTTGCTCTCCGGTTTTGTAATGAAACAAATGTGAGGTTGAATTTATTCTGCCACTGTGTCTTCTTATTGTCTCAGCTTTAGGTATATATATATATATATATATATATATATATATATATATATATATATATATATATATATATATATATATATATATATATAGTTCATATGCCTTGTGACTGTGATATATATATATATATATATATATATATATATATATATATATATATATATATATATATATCACAGTCACAAGGCATATGAACTAACAGGTTATAGAACAAACAACACAATTATCACAACACATAGGTTATAATATGGCTTTTTTTCCTGTCTTGGCTTCCTCAGTGATTTTACCTGGTTTACTGTAAACAAAGCCCAGTCTAAAGCTTGGGTTCACTAATTCTACTGTGCTCTGACCCCACCTCAAGCGTTCAGATTTTTCTTGCTTTCATGAAACCAGAGCTTCAAGACACTGTTCATTTTGATTACTAATTTCTTCTGGTATTTCACATTCTGTGCTTTGTGGCTTGTTATTGCACACAATGGAATGTTGTCACATCTTTGAGCAAAATCTATCTGAGGTAAGGCAGCTTATAGTATTACAACAAACCAAAATGCAGCTGCTGTTGTGTTATTGTCATGAACTGTGGACCTGTGCTTGTGTGAACTCAGAAAGACCACAGGGATCTGGAGTCTCCAGTTCTGGTATTCCACTATTATGTAACCTCCCTGCTTCCCAGAAACCACTGGCCTCTCTTCAGAGACAGTACAGAGTGAGTGCTATGGACTTTCCTGCACATTCACACACACACACACACACACACACACACACACACACACACACACACACACACACACACACACACACACACACACACACACACACACACACACACACACACACACACACGCAAATGCACAAGCAAAAACACACCCTTCCTCTTCCAACGGAGTTTCCAGGTTGGCAGAGAGACTACTCCATTCCCTCCTCCCTCCAGGAGCGTGCCCAGACACAAATAAAGTCTCAGTCAGTAGTGTCTCAGTCAGACTTTCATCTCGATAACTCAGAGGAGCTGCTCCAACTCTGAAGACTATTGTTTTGGGACATGTAATGCAGACTATATTTGCAGGAGTTCAACTACAGTAAGCTGTCCTAGCATTGTTTTACAGTGCTCTGTCTGGACTGTAAGACTCCGTCTAGAGGAGGTGTGTGCTGAAGAACTTAGCGAAGTGAAAGGGACGTTCACCGATTTATGTGGATGTACTTTTTCTGTGATTTCAACTTCAGGAAGGTATTTTAAACTCTTTGGTCTTTCTGACACTTTCTGTTGACTCTACCTATGACTCGAGGAGATCTTTTCCTGTCTCTGTTCAGGTATGACGGGTCAGGAGAGGAGTGAGGAGAAGAGTGAGTGTGTGTCCCTGTCTCCGATGAGGGAGGCTGTCCCTACCCTACCTGAGTGTGAGAAGGTGTGTGTGTTTGGTACGGGGGACCTGGGGCGCTCTCTGGGTCTGCGTCTGCTGCAGGCGGGGTTCAGGGTGGTGTTTGGCAGCCGACGTCCCCACAGCAGCAGCCTCCTACCCCATGGAGCACAGGTACAAAATAAAGTAGATCTCGTTACATGTGGTGAGATTTTAAATGTGTATATGTGCTTTTACTGTGTTGTAAATGTATTTCAATATATCTGTTTATGTTTGAAGGAGTACATGTGAATATACTGTATGTGTGTTTAAGTGTGCATCAATATGTTGATGATGTATTTACAGGTCCTGGGCCATGCTGCAGCTGCCCAGTCAGCCAGTCTGATCTTCATCGCTGTCCACAGAGAACACTATGACTTCCTGGTACCACTGGCCAATCAGCTAAAGGGGAAGGTAGCATATGTGTTTCATTACTTCTGCTATATGTATGAATGTCTGTTTTATCAGCATGTAACGGTATATTTGGCCAATATAATGCACTGTATGTCCCAGCGTATTTAGCCAATAAATTCTATGTCTTAGTGTATTTAGCCAATACAATGTATATTCCAGTGTATTTGATGCCATGTTGAATTGCAGGTGTTGGTGGACCTCAGTAACAACCTGAGGAAGAATCAGTACCCAGAGGCCAACGCGGAGTACCTGCAAAGGTGAGATCTATAAAGTATATGTTGTTATTATGTGTATGTTGTTTTGTTACCTAGGAATGTTTTTATATGTTGATGTGTATCAACAGTATGTGTATGTGTATGTTAATGTACTGTAAATGTGGTTATATGTACCTGAGCAGTCTGGTCCCTGGAGCTGAAGTGGTTAAAGGATTCAACACCCTGTCTGCCTGGGCTCTGCAGAATGGACCTTCAGATGCCAACAGACAGGTACACACACCGAGATTCAAGCCATGCCCATGAAATCAATTGGCTTTTTTAATTTTTTTATTTCACCTTTATTTAACCAGGTAGGCCAGTTGAGAACAAGTTCTCATTTACAACTGCGACCTGGCCAAGATAAAGCAAAGCAGTGCGACAAAAATATACAACAACACAAAGTTACACATGGGACAAACAAACGTACAGTCAATAACACAACAGGAAATCTATGTACAGTGTGTGCAAATGTAGTAAGATTAGGGAGGTAAGGCAATAAATAGGCCACAGTGGCGAAATAATTACAATTTAGCATTAACACTGAAGTGATAGTTGTGAAGATGATGATGTGCAAATATAGATACTGGGGTGCAAATTAGCAAAAATAACAATATAGGGATGAGGTAGTAGGGTGGGCTATTTACAGATGGGCTGTGTACAGGTGCGGTGATCGGTAAGCTGCTCTGACAGCTGATGCTTAAAGGTATTGAGGGAGATGGTAGTCTCCAGCTTCAATGGTTTTTGCAATTCATTCCAGTCATTAGCAGCAGAGAACTGGAAGGAATGGCGGCCAAAGGAGGTGTTGGCTTTGGGGATGACCAGTGAAATATACCTGCTGGAGTGCATGCTACCGGTGGGTGTTTCTAGTATATGGGGCTTTGGTAACAAAACGGATGGCACTGTGATAGACTACATCCAATTTGCTGAGTAGAGTGTTGGAGGCTATTTTGTAAATGACATCGCCGAAGTCAAGGATCGGAAGGATAGTCAGTTTTACGAGGGCATGTTTAGCAGAATGAGTGAAGGAAGAATCGTTGCGAAAGGAGTGTTGTATGGCATTGAAGCTCATTTGGAGGTTTGTTAACACAGTGTCCAAAGAAGGGCCAGATGTATGGTGTCGTCTGCGTAGAGGCGGATCAGAGAGTCACCAGAAGCAAGAGCGACATTATTGATATATACAGAGAATAGAGTCGGCCCAAGAATTGAACCCTGTGGCACCCGCATAGAGACTGCCAGAGGTCCGGACAACAGGCCTTCCGATTTGACACACTGAACTCTATCTGAGAAATAGTTGGTGAACCAGGAGAGGCAGTCATTTGAGAAACCAAGGCTATTGAGTCTGCCGATAAGAATGTGGTGATTGACAGAGTCGATAGCCTTGTCGATGAAGATGCCTGCACAGTACTGTCTTTTATCGATGGCGGTTATGATATCGTTTAGGACCTTGAGTGTCAGTGAGGTGCACCCATGACCAGCTCGGAAACCAGATTGCATAGCAGAGAGGTTACAGTGGGATTCGAAATGGTCAATTAGTACAATTTTGTACTAATTGTATTAGTACAAAATAATATCATTTCCCAAATTTTTGGAGAATACAATATTGCTTAGTATTTGAATTATTTATTTATCTTTATCAAGGTAGTCAATCATTTCAGACCCCACTGTATGTGCATAAATATACAGCGGGTGAAATAAGTATTGAACACGTCACCATTTCTCTCAGTAAATATATTTCCAAAGGTGCAATTGACATGACATTTTCACCAGATGTTGGTAACAACCCAAGTAATCCATACATACAAAGAAACCAAAACAAATACGTTCAGAAATTAAGTTATGTGTATTAATGTGAAATGACACAGGGAAAAAGTATTGAACACATGAAGAAATGGAGGTGCAAAAAGGCATGGAAAGCCAAGACAACAGCTGAAAACTATCAGTAATTAAAAAGAAATCCAGCCCCCTGTCAGGGCAAATTAATATCAGCTGGTTCAGTCCCAACTGATTGCCAAGGTGTCACACAAGACACATCTCATGATGGGTAAAAGCAAAGAGCTGTCTCAAGACCTTCACAACCTAATTGTTGCAAAACATAATGATGGCATTGGTTATAGGCGCATTTCTAAGCTTCTGAATGTTCCAGTGAGCATTGTTGGGGCCATAATACGGAAGTGGAAAGACAATCATTTCACCATAAATTTGCCTCGACCAGGTGCTCCTCGAAAGATTTCTGACAGAGGAGTGAAAAGAATAAACAGAAGAGTTGTCCAAGAGCCAAGGACCACTTGTGGAGAGCTTCAAAAAGACCTGCAATTAGCAGGTACTGTTGTCTCAAAGAAAACAGTAAGTAATGCACTCCACCACCATGGCCTGTATGCATGCTCACCACGCAAGACTCCATTGCTGAAAAAAAAGCATGTTGAAGCTCGTTTAAAGTTTGCTGCACAACATTTGGAAATGTCAGTGAAATACTGGGAGAATATAGTGTGGTCAGATGAGAGCAAAATTGAACTGTTTGGATGTCATAATACACACCCTGTTTGGAGGAGAAATGGCACTGCACATCACCCTAAAACACCATACCAACAGTGAAGTTTGGAGGTGGGAACATCATGGTGTGGGGCTGCTTTTCAGCAAATGGTACTGGCAAACTTCACATAATTGAAGGAAGGATGAATGGGCAAATTTACCGAGACATTCTTGACAAAACTCTGCTGCCATCTACCAGGATGATGAAGATGAAACGAGGGTGATCCCAAACACACAGCCAAGGAAACTCTCAATTGGTTTCAAAGAAAGAAAATAAAGCTGCTAGAATGGCCCAGCCATTCACCTGACTTAAATCCCATTGAAAATCTATGGAAAGAACTGAAGATCAAGATGATCAAGATTCATAGAAGAGGCCCACAGAACCTTCAAGATTTGAAGACTGTTTGTGTGGAAGAATGGGCCAAAATCACACCAGAGCAATGCATGCGACTAGTTTCTCCATACAGGAGGCGTCTTGAAGCTGTCATTACCAACAAAGGCTTTTGTACAAAGTATTAACTAAATATCAGTAAGTGTGTTCAATACTTTTTCCCTGTGTCATTTCACATTATTACACATAACTTAATATCTGAACTTATTTTTTTTGGTTTCTTTGTATGTATGATTACTTGGGTTGTTACCAACATCTGGTGAAAATGTCATGTCAATAGCACCTTTGGAAATATATTTACTGAGAAAAATGGTGACGTGTTCAATAATTATTTCACCCGCTGTATGTCAGGTGTATATCTGCGGGGAAAGTGCGGGGGCCAAGCAGGCGGTGATGGCGGTAGCCACCAAGCTGGGTTTCAGTGCCCTGGACCGGGGCTCTCTCTCAGCGGCCCGGGAGCTGGAGGACTTCCCCCTGCAGCTGTTCCCCGAGTGGAGGCTCACCCTGCGCATCGCCATCGGCCTCAGCGCTGCCTTCTTCTTCTACCTGCTGATCAGAGACGTCATCTACACATATGTCACCCAGGGAAAAGACATTTCCTTCAGAATCATGGTCTCACTGGCCAACAAGGTAGTGGCCCGCAGGCCCTCTGTGTGTTTGTGTTCTGTTTTTTTCTGTGTGTGTTACCAGCTGTTCAAGGTGTGTTTGTTCTCTCCAGGTGTGCCCCATCGTGTCTCTGATCATGCTGTCTCTCTGTTACCTTCCTGGTGTTCTGGCTTCTTTCCTGCAGCTCTACAATGGCACCAAGTACAGGTCAGACGTCTGTGTGTATGTGAGTGTATTTGCATACATGTATGTTTATACAATGTTGCGTATGTATGTACACTACATGACCAAATGTATGTGGACACCTGCTCGTCGAACATCTCATTTCAAAATCATGGACATGCTGAAACAGGAAAGCCTTCCCTAAACTGTTGCTACAAAGTTGGAAACACAGAATCATCTAGAATGTCATTGTATGCTGTAGCGTTAAGATTCCCCTTCACTGGAACTAGCCTAGCCTAAACCATGAAAAACAGCCCCAGACCATTATCCTTCTTCCACCAAACTTTACAGTTGGCACTATGCAGTCGGGCAGGAATCATTCTCCTGCCATCCGCCAAACCCAGATTTGTCTGTCGGACTGCCAGATGGTGAAGCGTGATTTATCACTGCGTTTACACTTCTCCAGAGTCCAATGGTGGTGAGCTTAACACCACTCCAGCATTCCACAAGATCTTAGGCTTGTGTGCGGCTGCTCGGCCATTTTGAAACCCATTTCATGAAGCTCCCGACAAACAGTTATTGTGCTTACGTTGCTTCCAGAGGCAGTTTGGAACTCTGTAGTGAGTGTTACAAGCGAGAACAGACCATTTTTACGCGCTACGCTCTTCAGCACTAGGCAGTCCCATTCTGTGAGCTTGTGTGGCCTACCACGTCTCGGCTGAGTCGTTGTTGCTCATAGACATGTCCACTTCACTGACTTGTTGGAAAGGTGGCATCCTATGATGGAGTCACGTTGAAAGTCACTGAGATCTTCAGTAAGGCCATTCTACTGCCAATGTTTGTCTATGGAGATTTTATGGCTGTGTGCTCGATTTTGATACACCTGTCAGCAACGGGTGTGGCTGGAATTGCCAAATCCACTCATTTGAAGGGGTTTCCAAATACTTTTGTATATATATTGTATTTATGTTGATTATAAGTGTTATGTATGTTTAACATCAGGCGCTTCCCTGATTGGCTGGACCGCTGGATGCTGTGCAGGAAACAGCTGGGTCTACTGGCGCTGGGGTTCGCCTTTCTGCACGTGCTCTATACACTGATCATACCCATACGGTCAGTGGAAAACACACACACACACACACACACACACACACACAGTGACATGTATCTTCCTTTGTTTTTTAGTAAAGAAAGTATTGATTTTGTTTCCAGGTACTATGTGAGGTTCAAGGCCACTGAACGCACTGTCTCTCTGGTAAGAACTCCTACCTATTTTTAAGGCCAAATGAAACACTTTCAGAACAGTGAACATTGGATAGACAAAATTTTGTAAAATTTTAGGATCTTAATTTGATCACTCTGTTGTCACTGAGAATTTATCTGCGCTGCAGGATTTACAGAAATTCACACTAATAAATGGTTTTATTAAAGAGATTCTCCGGAACTTTTGTATACTTTTTAGACAGTAGTTCTGAAAGTAGCACTTTCGATCCAAAAGTTACATGTGCAAATATTTGCACCACGTCCTTGCTTTCTCTGTATCTGCTGGCGCCACTGGGCCGTTGGGCCCACCCTGCAACCTCATTGATTAATGCTGGGCAGGCCTCTTGCTAGCTGTCACTCAAATGCAAAGGGGTGAAGCTCTTTGGCTACAACTCAAAATACTCTGGGGCTGGCCCACATGGGGGAAATGTAGGGAAAATGGTGCAGCAATGCATCAAGAAAACAGTCACTTTCAAAATAAGTATTTGTGGATAATTGAGGTAAGAAAATAATTCTGCTCATAGATTATGAATGTATGAACAACATATTGAGACATCCAGCCCAAAGATGGAGGTTTAAAAAAAAAAAAAATCTTAGTCACCAGCATGTCTTAACAGTATAGCACTTTTCATGTAGCCTACTTATGGCCAGCTAATAGCCTAACCACCAATCAAGTAATATTACATCAGCGGAAAAGTGTGAATGGACTAAACGTTCAAATGCTGTTGCTGCAGGACTTTTTTGCTGTGACAATACTGGTCATATTAAGATCCTACATCTGTACATTGGACACAAACCTACAGTATTTAGCAGGATTCAGGAACTGGTTTTGATTCTAAACACTGGTTTACGCCTCTCTCTTGCTCTCACTCTCCCTCTCACTCTTTATTTTTCTTTCTCTCAGATCAGAGAGAACAGGACCACTGAGTTTGATACCACAATGGCCTGGCGTGGCGACTCCTACTTATCCCTGGGAATTCTGGGATTTGGCCTGTACGTCCTGTTAGGAATCACATCTCTTCCCTCCGTCAGTAACGCTCTCAGCTGGAGGGAGTTCAGCTTCGTACAGGTGGGATCACTAGGACCGGACACACTGAATTCTGTACAGTCGTGGTCAAAAGTTTTGAGAATGACACAAGTATTGGTCTCCACAAAGTTTGCTGATTTCATTGACAATGACATTCAGTTTATGCAAAGAGTCAATATTTGCAGTGTTGACCCTTCTTTTTCAAGACCTCTGCAATCCACCCTGGCATGCTGTCAATTAACTTCTGGGCCACATCCTGACTGATGGCAGGCCATTCTTGTATAATCAATGCTTGGAGTTTGTCAGAAGTTGTGGGTTTTTGTTTGTCTGGGGAGTTTCCTGGCCATGGACCCAAAATGTTGATGTTCTGTTCCCCGAGCCACTTAGTTATCACATCATGCTGGAAAAGGCATTGGTCATCACCAAACTGTTCTTGGATGGTTGGGAGAAGTTGCTCTCAGAGGATGTTTTGGTACCATTCTTTATTCATGGCTGTGTTCTTAGGCAAAATTGTGAGTGAGCCCACTCCCTTGGCTGAGAAGCAACCCCACACATGAATGGTCTCAGGATGCTTTACTGTTGGCATGACACAGGACTGATGGTAGCGCTCACCTTGTCTTCTCCGGACAAGGTGTTTTCCGGATGGGCCAAACAATCGGAAAGGGGATTCACCAGTCCTCAGCAGTCCAATCCCTGTACCTTTTGCAGAATATCAGTCTGTCCCTGATGTTTTTCCTGGAGAGAAGTGGCTTCTTTGTTGCCCTTCTTGACACCAGGCCATCCTCCAAAAGTATTTCGCCTCACTGTGCGTGCAGAAGCTTTCAAATCAACTTTAGGAGCTGAATCAACTTTAGGAGACGGTCCTGGCGCTTGCTGGACTTTCTTGGGTGCCCTGACGCCTTCTTCACAACAATTGAACCTCTCTCCTTGAAGTTCTTGATGATCCAATAAATGGTTGATTTAGGTGCAATCTTACCAGCAGCAATATCCTTGCCTGTGAAGCCCTTTTTGTGCAAAGCAATGATGACGGCACGTGTTTCCATGCAGGTAACCATGGTTGACAGAGGAAGAACAATGATTTCAAGCACCACCCTCCTTTTAAAGCTTCTAGTCTGTTATTCTGACTCAATCAGCATGACAGAGTGATCTCCAGCCTTGTCCTCGTCAACACTCTAACCTGTGTTAACGAGACAATCACTGACATGATTGCAGCTGGTCCTTTTGTGGAAGGGCTGAAATGCAGTGGGGATGTTTTTGGGGGATTAAGTTCATTTTCATGGCAAAGAGGGACTTTGCAATTAATTGCAATTCATCTGATTACTATTCATGACATTCTGGAGTATATGCAAATTGCCATCATCAACACTGAGGCAGCAAACTTTGTGGAGACCAATACTCATACCGTATAGTGAGGTCCCTGGCAATTCCCAGCCCTAATTTGTACACTTATCTCCTTCAGTGTTTCCCCTATTGACATATTCATGCAGGGTGCAGAGCCAACATCCAGGCCAGAATGCAATAAAACTCCAGGAAAGTAGGTTATGCGCTGGGGATATAAACCTGTATTCCCATCACTACAGGGAGCACACACACTCATTCATAAATGTAACTGGGTCAGGAGAAACTCCTGCTCATTCTCTAATTCATTCACTCCCCTCAAATTAATGCAGTGTTTTAAATGTTAAGTTATTCATCAGAGGTAATTTAGGAGGAATATATTAAAACAGGCCAGGAGAATTCACCTAGACTCTTAAGCTGTTTTCAAATACCCATACTAACATACTGTATACTACATACTTAATGATTATATACTACATACTATATACTATTTGTTCATTTTAGTGTACTGTAAACAAACAGTTTTGTTTCAGTTAAGCACACTAGAGCTTCGCCTGTCTACCGGATGTTGATGCTGTTGCTATGCAACCTCCTGCTAGCTTGTTAGCATAACAAATTACTAGCTAAACCTTTTACGATTGCAGGTGTGTTCGTACATTCAATCTGGAGTGCCAGAGAGCACTCTGGGTTTTTGTAAATCCAGAGCGTTGTCAGATTGTCCGTTTGTAAGTTCAGAGCATTTGTCAAACACTTGAAGCAGCTTTTTCCTGCAATCTAGAGCCATAATCATTATGCTTAATTCCATCACAAAAGTATGTATATTTTCTGCATATCTAAGCAAACCTATTGAGCTGTCTGTATCCTTCTGACTGGTGGTTCTTTTTTTAAAGAAACTAAATATTCTTCTCTGCTAAAATCTGGGTAAAAGATCAAAAGGATTTTGAGTCTTATTTAGTTCATTTAGTAATTGCTTGCTTTTTTCAAGTCTACCAACCTTGCCAGCAGGCATTCCAGCTAAGATAGCTAGACAAGCTAGCCACTATAACTTGATTGATCGCCTGAAATGGCTTCTTGGCAGCTAGTTATGAGGTTGGGAGATATCTGGGCTAGCTAATTTTAAATTTGCTAGGGACAAATCTGAAGGACGTGCCTCTGTGCCCCCTATGTGATGGTCAGTCTCATACCTGCTCCTAGTTTAATTATACAACAATTGACCCTTCGCTAAGCTACGCCCCTTGGTTACTGTTGCAACCTTGGACAATATTTTCCCGGGAAGCCCATCTTCCTGTTCAAACCACTATTGGAGTAAACCCCTCACGATGATCTCAAATTGTGTTTTAAAGTAACTGTCCAGTGAAAATCTCACTTTAAAAAAACTCTTAACTAAATAAGGTTGTTGGCTCATTCTATACCAGTATTTGTGGCTAAAGCATAAATTGGAGAAAAAACACTTCAAAAACCCCTCCTCAAACGTATATCTCAAACAGACATTTAAAGACAATTTACTATTTCCTCAGAGGATGAGCTGGCCAATCAGTGGTCTGCTCTGCTCGCATTAATATTTTGAATGACTGGTATACACCCACACCATTCTGTTGTGGGGGGATGCCCAACCCATTCCAACACAGGAAAGCTGCTTTTAACATAATTTTTTATATATATTTTTACTACTTTACTGATACTAACAGCAGATAAAAGATAACTTAGCTAGCTAAAATACATTTGGAGAAAACAAGTTATATTTACTGGCTAGCTAGTTAGCGTTAGCAATGTTTTTCAATGGTTGCCATTGAGACTGAGAGCTACACTACATGACCAAATGTATGTGGGAGAATTAATCTAGTACTGAAAACATAAGCTACAGCTAGCTAGCACTGCAGTGTATAACATGTGGTGAGCAGTTGACTCAAAGAGAGAGAAAGACAATAGTTTTGAACAAATTAATTTCTTCCAAAATGAAGCAATAGGGAAATTGAGATAGAGAGAGATTAGTGGCCTAAACCAATCGATGTTCCATTGAACTGTGTGAATGGAATATGAACGAGAGTCCCCCAATATGCTCATCTTAAATGGCACTGACCGCCACTGCACTCATCCCACTGTAAGCAAGCTTATAGCCTACTGCTCAAAGAGAGGGCAAAGAGGGGTGGGCTATCAGCTGATCATAGCGAATGTAGAATACACCTAGTTAGCTAGCTATCTATTTAGTTAGCTATTCTGTTGAAACAATCTAACTAGACTTTACCGGTGATTGGAGTTTGTTCTTCTGATGACATCAGCCTTAGGCCTACTAACAAACAGTCAAATTCAAGCCTTCCCTGTTCCTAACCGTGAGACTCAAAAGGTAGCCACTACAGCACTACTGTTTTGCGCTGGTAGCTTCTGCCTGCAGGACGAGGGCAGTGGGCGCTTCCGTGTGGGCAGAGGGGTGGGGAGGGTAAACTCTCCAAGATAAAAAAACTTGAAATTAGCTAGTTTGATGGGCAATTAGTTTACATAACAATAGAGAAAACAGACTAAAGTGAAACCAAAAAATGTCTCATAGGAGGCAAAGGGTAGGTGCTCAGGCACCCTTACACCTCTATCTGTGCACGTGCCTGGCGTGTGTGTAAATGTGTGTGTGTGTGTTTGCGGTTCATGTGTTTTATGTGTTCTTTTCTCCCCCACCAGTCCAAGCTGGGTCACCTGACTCTGCTGTTGTGTACGGCTCACACCTACCTGTATGGCTGGAACAAATTCCTGCGTTCCTCGACCTACAAGTGGTACACCCCACCGGGCTACATGCTGTCTCTGGTGCTTCCCTCCGTGGTGCTGCTGCTCAAGCTGCTGCTCATCACCCCCTGTGTGGACCGCACCATCACCCGCATACGCCAGGGCTGGGAGAGGGGGGCAGACCGGATTAACCCTAAAGACAGTCAACCATTGATACCTTAGAGGACACACACAGACACACACACATACACACACACAGACACACACACAGACACACAGACACACACACATACACACAGACAGACACACATACACACAGACACAGACACACACATAACAACACCCTCAGTGTGATGACAGCATTGTTATCGAGGCATGAACTCTTGTTTCTTTGTTCTGGGTATTATACCCTCAGAGGTTGGCTACCATTCAATCATCATTTGCCATGTTTCTGGGATCAAAAACCAACAATAATATTTAATTGATATACAGTTAATTGATATATTTTAAATTGTACGTAAACCTGACACTTGTCTCTCTATCACACTCTCATATCCTCTCTCGTATATCCTCTCTTCTTTGACTGACTGTACAGTTATCCCCGGATAAAATACAGGTTTCAGAGACGTGCAAAAGGTTTTCAATATATATGTTGTGTCTGATACATCTCCAGGGGCAGGTCAGACAAATAAAAACACATCTTCCAGCAGTGTGATCCTCTCTGGGGCAGAGTGTTGTTATTTCCTCCAGAAAACAGGCTTCCCTTTCATCACTAGATAGACAGAGTGGCCCACAGTGTCTTCTGTTATGGGGAGCACCTCCATTTGTGGTGGATATAGCTGACTGTTTGTGTAGATGCCAAAGATCTAAATACATAGATTCACTTTTAGGTGCATGCAGAATGTAGAGGCAAAGCACAAAGGCACTCCCAGAAACAGCTTATACCCCGACAACACAGGAACAATGTGTTAAACAATGTTGATTCAACTAGTGTGTGCTCAGTGGGATCTTTTGGACAGAATTGAAGTAACAAAGTTAATTTTATTGCATCAATAAAATAAATGGGTATATATTTTCCTCCACTTACTTACTTAATAAAATACTTCACAAACCAAACATTCTGTGAAATTCCATTAGCCTATGTGCCTATTAGCCTATGGGAGAAGTTTGTGATTTCTTCCTGGAAAAACAGTTCATGTAGCAAAAGTGACACAACATGACTGGTGACAGAAGTCTTCTTTCCTATAGTTTTTGCCTGTGGAATTTCTCCAAACCAGATCAGTATCTAGGTTTCCATCCAATTGGTGACAGAGGTTTTGAGTTTTTCTTCCTGGCAAAAGTGACACACCATCAGTTGCGACCCGTCATTCAGGACAGGTGTTTAGCTAAAGAAAAATATATGTACACTACCATTCAAAAGTTTGGGGTCACTTAGAAATGTTCTTGTTTTTGGAAGAAAAGCTAATTTTTTGTCCATTAAAACGACATCAAATTGATCAGAAATACAGTGTAGACATTGTTAATGTTGTAAATGACTATGAATGTGAGGCCCATTATCAGCAACCATCACTCCTGTGTTCCAATGGCACGTTGTGTTAGCTAATCCAAGTTTATCATTTTAAAAGGCTAATTGATCATTAGAAAACCCTTTTGCAATTATGTTAGCACAGCTGAAAACTGTTGTGCTGATTAAAGAAGCAATACAACTGGCCTTCTTTAGACTAGTTGAGTATCTGGAGCATCAGCATTTGTGGGTTCAATTATAGTCTCAAAATGGCCAGAAACAAAGAACTTTCTTCTGAAACTCGTCAGTCTATTCTTGTTCTGAGAAATGAAGGCTATTCCATGTGAGAAATTGCGAAGAAACTGAAGATCTCGTACAACGCTGTGTACTAGTCCCTTCACAGAACAGCGCAAACTGGCTCTAACCAGAATAGAAAGAGGAGTGGGAGGCCCTGATGCACAACTGAGCAAGAGGACAAGTACATTAGAGTGTCTAGTGTAAGAAACAGACACCTCACAAGTCCTCAACTGGCAGCTTCATTAAATAGAACCCGCAAAACACCAGTCTCAACGTCAACAGTGAAGAGGCGACTCCGGGATGCTGGCCTTCTAGGCAGAGTTTTAAAGGAAAAAAGCTTTAATTGTCTAATTATATGCCTCCTTTATTAATCCTACAGATTGCCTCTTATCTGCTCGTCGTTCTCTTATGCCATAGTTTGAACATCTCAATTGTCAGTAGAAACCACATATGTTTCAACAAGTCAGCCATGTCTGCTATGCTGATAGCCAGGTGTAGCAGCGGTAATATGTGGATTTTCCCACCAGAGATGTTTCCATCAAATTCACTAAATGGGTTTCCATCGCATTTTCAACAGCTTGCAGATGCAGTGAGGGTATAGCCTACATGATGAGATTATTACTGACAACATAATATTTGTATTTGTATCTGAATGCCAAACAAATACCTACTTATTAACAAAATTAAGCAAGTTTATTTTAATATTATTCATAAATATGATCCTGCCAACCACTAGGCCTATATGAAGAAGTTTAAGAAAAACATAAATTCAAATTGTACCTTTTGTAATGACCACCCAGAAACGGTGTTGCATATTTTTTGGCAATATATTAATGTAAGGAAGCTGTGGCAAGACATCAGTAGATTTATAATTGAACACATTGATGAAGATTTTACCATATTGTGGAGAGATGCACTGCTTGGATTCTTTACCTAAGATAGAAATAAGTTGAAACAATTTTATGTAATTCATTTAATTATTCTTTTGGCCAAATTTCATATCCACAAATGTAAATTTACCAACAAAACACCACATTTCTTACCTTTCAAAAATAAATTGAACTATATTTTAAGAAAATTAAATACTCTACTAACAAAAAAGCTGTTAGAATTATGTGTGTATGTCCCTTAAGGTCCTAGTGTAATGTGATATTGTACCACCTAGCCTAATTGTACTTCGTATATTCTTTATATATACTTGTGTCCCCCCGTGTACTTTCTGTATTGATTTGTTGTTATTAATTAAAAATAAATACAAAAACATGTTTTAATAATGTAATAACAATAATAGTAATAATAATAATAATAATATTTTGGGGGTATCTGAATCCTCTTGTGGCAGCCAAGCGCATGGATCATCATGTTACCAGAATAAGATCCTCAATACTTATTGGAAAGGAGCATCGAGCTCATCACCATGCACTTTCAACAACCTGTGAAGTTAATTCATCATAACTTATTTCATATGTAGCCTGATAAACTGCATGCTTTTGGGGTTCGTAATTGGAGGACCACACACCATATCATAGCGATGGTTATTGTATCGATATTTGCGCATAAAGGTGTTTCCACCGCCATTTCTCACATTATTTATTTATTTTAGATGCAATAAAAGTTTCCACCTTGTCTAGTATGTTTCGTCAGCATTTGGAAAGTTTACCGTCAAATGTACTGTTTCCATCAGGCCTGTAATCATTACATTTTGTATCCGATATATACTTTACTCGAGTGACACAGCGGTCTAAGGCACTGCATCCCAGTGCTAGAGGCGTCACTGCAGACCCTGGTTCGATCCCGGGCTGTTTGATGACATGATCGGGAGTCCCATAGGGTGGTGCACAATTGGCCCAGCGTCGTCCGTGTTAGGGGAGGGCGGAATAGGCCGTCATTGTAAATAAGAACTGACTTAAGAATAAGAACCTAGTAATTCCTGACCTTTTAATTCGTTTATGCTCAAAAGTTTGTTTTCACATTTTAAATGTTCTGTCGATTTGTTTGATTCCTTTTTTGTTGTTTTAGCCTCATCTCCATTTCTTTCGTTGTATGTATGTGGCATAATGCTCTTTTTATGAATGTGTTTTGTTAGTGCTTGTAAAGTACTTAGGGCTGCTGTTGTTCACCTGGGTCAAATAAATGTTTATATTTTATGTTCTTCTATACATATCTAATTCCCTGTTTAGGAATAATTTCTAGAAGAAATAAAATAATTGTAAGAACTATTCAAGTTGCAAAAGTGTCTATTATGCTGATGTTTCCTCTTGTGTGACTGAGTCAGTATTTCTATGAGTAAGGGTACCGGGGAATAATAATACCTGTTTAGGTCAATAATGTCTGCCATGTTTGCATAATATACCTGTTTACTTTTTGTGTCATAACTGAAACAGGAAACAAGCAGAAGATAAATATGCAGCTTTCTCCCTCACACACACCAGCAAGGCAATTTTACAAATGTATGTTAAACCATTACCCTGTGTAGGGTGCCGTCTTTCCGATGGGACATGAAACGGGTGTCCTGACTCTCTGTGGTCACTAAAAATCCCATGGCATTTATCGTAAAAGTAGGGGTGTCCTGGCTAAATTCCCAATCTGGCCCTCATACTATCATGACCACCTAATAATCCCCAGCTTCCAATTGGCTCATTCATCCCCTATCTTCCTCCATGTAACTATTCTACAGGTCAAGGTCGTAATTGAAATTGGAATACATGTAAATGAATAAACAGCACCTTGAATCTAAAGTGGTCTGCTTATTAGCATACAGGGCAGATGTTTTTCATCACAGCTATGTTAATGGTATATTACTGTTCTGCTCAGTAGCATGCAGGGCAAATGTTTTTCATATGCATTAAAAAAAGTTAATTGATTACGACAAAATAACCGTTTTTTTATTCTTACCAGATGGAGAAATTCCTACTAGTACTTGTGGTGATTACAACATGCTGTGCGGTAACTCAAGGAAAGATAGTCACTGTGATCACTGCAATGAAAAATGACTGTAAATAGTAGATATTCAAACGTATTCTGTTTTGACATGTTTAGCGGTTTTGTGTTTGCTCACTACTATTTAAACTGTAGCTAGAGTGCACAATTTGCACCTAGTCGAATGAAATGTCAGCTGAAAAATGCAGATTGTGTTTTTCTGCTTGAAAATAAAGCGTCTAACATTGAAAAGAACAAGAAAGCATGTTGTTGTTTCCTGTTTCAGGATCAGGATTCATTCAGCAGGCATTTCAACCAATCATTTGTTGGCCTGCTGACAGACGTCCACATGTGGGACTACATGCTGTCTTCCTGTGAGATCCAGAGGTACACCAACCCGATGAACTTCAACCCCACAGACATGCTCAACTGGAAGGCCTTGAACTTCCAGACTACAGGCAGAACAGGCAGTCAGACTGTAACCACTATCATACAAACAAATAATAATCAAGTATCTATTATGCTATCTGGTAACTTTCCATAGTTGTGTAAATTGAAAAGGCCATATGATTTGATGTCTTTCAGTTGTGCTGACAGTATAACATAAGAAACTGACAATGTAAATAAATGGTGATCTTACAGTACACACTGTGTCGGTTGTGTGATTTAGCTGTCAGTGGTTCTATCATGCTAGGATAAATATAACCTTGTTACGGATGCCAGGCCTGCTCTAAGGCGTAAATTAAACATTGGTGCTAAGGCAGGATGTAAGCCAGTGTGATTCATAGTGTTACTGGTGTTACAACTTCATACCATCCTGAAGATATACACTGATATCTCATTCTGTAGATCACACACACACACACACACACACACACACACACACACACACACACACACACACACACACACACACACACACACACACACACACACACACACACACACACACACACACACACACACACACACACACACACACACACACACACACACACACACACAACCTGCTGCACACTGCAGCAAAAAATAACTATTCCAAATTAACACCAGCAATCTGACAATATGAGAACAACACTTGCACACACACACACACACACACACACACACACACACACAACCTGCTGCACCCTGCAGCATAAAATAACAATCTAAAATTAACACCAGCAATCTGATATGAGAATAACACATGTGCGCACACACACACACACACACACACACACACACACACACACACACACACACACACACACACACACACACACACACACACACACACACACACACACATACACACATGCAATATGGTAATATGAGAGTAATGTGAAACTATTGCCCAAAGCAGAACATTTCACAGGAGGCATCCTATTATCCAGCATCTAACAGCATCATTTACACACTATCTGCAATCTCAGATAACGTGTGTGTGTACGTGCGTGTGTGTGGATAGGATTGGTTTTCAACATCTGAGACCATACTAAGATAATGTTTGTTGCCAAACATTCTTATCTGAGAAGAAGCCATGTAAACCATAGCTATAACTAATCCTCTGTTAGGAAGGTTTAACAGTAGAAAAACAACAACCACAGGTCATATATCCCAATACTCACCTTTTATTCCCAGATGTTGATACAGAAACACCACTGAGGATTCAAATATTACACACACATTTTAGAGAACATTCATCCCTCATCATTTTCTTATCAAATCCTAAACTGTGCTGTCTGCCTATTTAATTGGTTAAACTGCAGTTATTGAGGCTTGATGTGAATTCATTCCACAGTCAATTCTACATCAGCAGAGGGATTTTTTTGTATTTACTTCTTTTTATGAATTTAACCTTTATTTAACTCGGCAAGTCAGTTAAGAACAAATTCTTATTTCCATTGACGGCCTACACTGGTCAAACTCGGACAACTGTGCACCGCCCTATGGGACTCCCAACCACAGCCAGTTATGATACAGTCTGGATTCGAACCAAGTTGTCTGTAGTGATGCCTCTAGCACTGAGATGCAGTGTCTTAGACCACTGCACCACTTGGAAGCCCCTAGTGCTGTAATATGTTTTACAGTAAGGAAAATAGTACTGTAAAATAAAGTATTAAGCTGGCAACTCTGGTGCCAGTATAATACCGTACATTACAGGGAAAAGTTTTACAGTGTGGGGACCAGAAATGGCGTTATCTACAAACCGGCCCTCTGGCAGTCCACTGCAGCACTGGCTAGATGACGGTTGTTGTGAGTACCTTAGGCCACAGGAGTCTGTCTGGCTGGAGTGAAGATGGTGGGTGTAGGGACTGCATACCCATACCTAGGGTTGCAAAGAGTCAGAAACTTTCCTGTAAATTTCCTGATTTTTTCCGGATATTTTCCATAGGAAGTTAAGCCCTGGAATTTTGGGAATTTTGCTTATATTCATAAAAAAAGTTAGTGAGAATTTGGGAAAGTTAGTGAGATACACATAAGCTAATTCTAGGTTTTGTGGCATATTTTGGTTAAACTATCCCAATTCCCAATGGAATTGCAACCCTCTGCATGCAGTGCATTCTTCCATCACATGTGCAGTGCACTCTTCCATCACATGTACAGCTGATTCTCAAGATCTTGCACACTAATGAGATTCTATTGAGCGCACACTACTACACTGTCTGAGCCATGGACTACATGCTTTCTGGTAACTTTTGATTACAATACTGGGTGTGGTGAATATATTTTATATGATATACATTATTTTTTGTTAACTAGTAAATAGTAGCCTACAGCAAAGTGTGTTTAAATCATTTCTAACTTGTTAATAATTTCTGCTAGTTAGTTTTTGCTACCATGTGGGTTTTAGCTTGCTTGAGCCTGCTAACTGAGGAGTGTTAATTCACCTGTTTCCATACATGTTTCATTTTAAAACATGTATCTTACAAAGGAGTTGTATAGTCTAACTGCTTAACTATTTATCTGTACATGGAATTGTATTTGGGTTTTTTTTACTCATTTTTTTTCGGGCACTATCTGATGTGTGTAGACATTTCACTGCAGCTAATGTAAAAGGAAAAGCTGTGTACATTTGCAAATACTGTGCCAAATCATATGTGAAGAATGCAACAAAGATGCAGAAGCATATGGCCAAGGGCATAAAGTTCCCTCAGCGCTCACAACAA
Organism: Thymallus thymallus; assembly: GCA_023634145.1. Taxonomy (NCBI): domain Eukaryota; kingdom Metazoa; phylum Chordata; class Actinopteri; order Salmoniformes; family Salmonidae; genus Thymallus; species Thymallus thymallus. Next base: position 17,274,253 of record CM042415.1, on the reverse strand, counting down.
GCAACCTCTGACAAAAGTCCTTCTACTTCTATTCGAGGTGAAAATGATGAATCAGACACCTTATCAATAGCAACATCTCATAGCAAAGGCTCATGGTCCTCATGGAATCAGTTCTTTTGACTCAATGGAGGAACGTAGTCAGAGAAATGCTGATGAATGTCTTGCTCGAGCTGTGTATACAACTGGTTCACCTCTGATGCTCACAGGCAATGTGTATTGGAAGAGATTTCTGAATGTTCTTAGCCCAGCATACACCCCTCCAACCAGACATGCTTTATCTACTAATTTGCTGGATGTTGTGTTCAACAGAGTTCAAGTGAAGGTCAAGCAAATCATAGAGAAAGCAGACTGTATAGCAATCATCTCTGATGGGTGGTCGAATGTTCGTGGGCAAGGAATTATTAACTACATCATCTCCACCCCTCAATCAGTATTCTACAAGAGCACAGACACAAGGGCCAACACACACACACACCGGTCTTTACATTACAGATGAGCTGAAGGCAGTCATCAATGACCTTGGACCACAGAAGGTATTTGCAGTGGTGACAGATAATGCTGCGAACATGAAGGCTGTTGGTCTAAAGTGGAGGAGTCCTACCCTCACATCACACCCTTTGGCTGTGCTGCTCATGCATTGAATCTGCTCCTCAAGGACATCATGGCACTGAAAACAATGGATACACTCTACAAGAGAGCCAAGGAAATGGTTAGGTATGTGAACGGTCATTAAGTTATAGCAGCAATCTACCTCGCCAAGCAAAGTGAGAAGAATAAGAGCATCACATTAAAGCTTCCCAGCAACACCCATTGGGGTGGTGTTGTCATGACAGTCTCCTGGAGGGGAAGGAGTCTCTCCAAGAAATGGCCATATCACAGTCTGCCGATATGGACAGCCCCATCAAGAGGATCCTCCTGGATGATGTATTTTGGGAGAAAGTGGTAAGCCGCCTGAAACTCCTGAAACCTATAGCAGTAGCCATTGCACGGATTGAGGGAGACAATGCCATCCTGTCTGATGTTCACTCTGCTTGCAGATGTAAGAGAAGAAATCTGTACTGCCCTGCCCACTTCACTGTTGCTCCAAGCAGAGGAAACTGCAGTTCTGAAATACATCAAAAAGCGTGAAGACTTCTGTTTGAACCCCATACACGCCGCAGCGTACATGTTGGATCCCAAGTATGCTGGCAAGAGCATCCTGTCTGGTGCAGAGATCAACAAGGCCTATGGTGTCATCACTACCGTGTCTCGCCACCATGGCCTGGATGAGGGCAAGGTTCTTGGCAGTCTGGCAAAGTACACTTCCAAGTAAGGGGTTTGGGATGGAGATGCAATATGGCAGTCATGCCAATATATCTCGTCAGACACCTGGTGGAAGGGACTTTGTGACTCTGAGGCTCTTTCCCCTGTTGAAGATGAGGCCTCAGAGTCTGATGTTCAAGAGATGGACATTGAGGAGGTCCAGGGAGAAGACATGGAAGCCTGAGAGGAAGACAACCAAAGCTTTAGTTTCTAGACTATCATTTCACAGATGTATTTTGAAAACGTTTTGAGGAGATGCGATGGATTATTGGGGATCATTCAATATTCCCTTTCTTTTCTTCATCCCATGTGAAGTCAACTAATTTGATTAAAGTTAAATTGCTTAGTTTGGCGAACTGTTATCTAATGTAGTTTGTTTTGTTGTATTTCAGGATTTAAACAGACCTACTCATCTGTAATGCTGCAGATCGATACATGGAGAAATTCTAAAGACAAATTTGAGAGGCCTGTGATCAAAAAGAGAGAGGCCTGGGAAAATGGAGCTCGAATGCTGCAAGAGAAAAGTTATACTGTGAGCTGGGAGACTCTCACTATTTCAATGACTTACACACACAGGGAAAGAGACAGAGCAGCAGCTGCTGCTTAGTGTCATGTAACTATTGTTAATGTTCATTCACGATGCCAAATTGTGTGTCACACAGGTACAAGGCCATCCTTGATAGTCATCAGAAGACTGGGCAGGGGAGAAAGAAGTGGAAGTTCTACTCCATCATGGAGGAGGTTCTCTCTGGTTATCCTGCGGTGACCCCAGCAGTCATTACATCATCTTTTCCCACACGCAACACTCACACTGTCACCCTCAACACTCACATCCCACGGCAACCCCAACATCACTACACACGCAACATACAGCACACAATATCATTGCACTTCCAAAACAGACCTTTCAACGATATTCTTAAATAGTTTACAGCTGTACTCCAGAATTTCAAAGAACAGTAGCCTAAATCTATGTATTTATTGTTTATTCTCCTGAGATTGTATGTTTAACTGAAATCGTTAATAACTAATTGTTTTGGAACAAGTTTTATTCAAAAGGAAACTTATATAGCGCAAATAACACAAACATATTTTTCGAATGTATTCCAATAATTTAATGAAATGTGGTTATGTACTGTACTGTTTTCGGTGGGTGGATGTCAGTGATAGGTGGTGCATGTGTGTGGTTGGGTATTTACTTGTGTGTGTTGTAGTTTAGAGCAGCCTAATCAGGTTGTCCCTCTTCTGTATTGCTGCCTGTCGAACAGCTGCCCTTTGGGGGTCTGGGACAGGGTCAGGGACGGGGTCAACGGGGGCCTCCACTGGTATTTCCTCCATTATCCCTTCATGGATCACGACCAAGTTGTGGAGAACACATGCACTGGCAATCACATGGTACTTTGTTTAGAAGGCACATGTCCAAGTGTAGCAGTCACCTCCACTTGAGTATCCAAACCACCTCTCGTGTTGAACTGTGGACCTGGTTTAAATGCTTTTGTTAATCTTCAAGGTGGCCGTTGTTTCTGAATGGGACAATTAAGTCCGCACTCAGGGAGTACGCAGAATCCCCGAGCAGATTATATTGCTCGGGTAATGGGTCGGTCTCCAGGTGGGCCTTGAGGTTACTGGTCCTGTACACTCTGGCATCGTGCACAGAATCTGCATTCCTTTTATAGATGAGCTGGCTGTAGCATACTGCCTGGAGTTGGAAGCCGGCATGGCTCTTTCTGTTTATGTAGGCATCCCTGTTGTTGAAGGGTCCCCTGATGGTAATGTGGGTGCCATCTATACACCCAATCCCCCTAGGGAACCTTGTGTTGCTCTCGAACGCGGCCTCTACCACTGGCAGCTACCCTACAGAAGGCCTCTTCACATAGTCAGGCACCAGCTGGGTTTTGCCTGCGACCACTTGAATGAAGTGGTGATGCAATGTTCCTTTGCAGAGGTTGAACTTGTCCACCACTCCCCTGAAACTTTCCTGGTTGGCCATCAGCCACAGGGAGGCCAACACCCTATTTTCAATGGGTCCACCTTTATGAGACACTAGAGGAGCCAGGTCCTCACACAGTATCTGTAACATACAAAATAAGAATCCGTTAGCTCTGTCTTTCAGCTGAGAACACTCAACAATCTTGAGATTTTCTGTTAAATCATTAGTGTTGTTGATTTACTGCACAATTGCAATGCAAAATCTGCCAGTAGATGGCGTCAGTAGCCAGTTTATAGGCAGTTTACAAAGGTATACAGTGCAGAGCATCTTTAATAGTATTGTAGGCTATGATTTCTGAGAATGGTGTTATTAAATTAATTAATGATTGACATGACGTCATGTATTGGCCTATGTTTTGATATAGAAATATACAATTTTTCGTCTTATTTTAATTCATTTGCATAAGAGGCAATTCTACAAGAGGCAATTCTACTGACCAAACACAACGCAAATGGAGACTGTGGTTGGCTGTGGTTGGCTAGCTAGCTAGATCATTGAGGCTGGGCGTGTTTGTAATATGATTGATTTTATCCAGGAAATCAGACAGCGTTCAGACGTTATTAAAGAGGAGTAAATAAATAAATAAATAATACATCTGATACAAAATATAATATGCAAATGTATTGCAAATTACCTGGAAGGTCCCCTGACCCGTCCAAAAATGATCCTGAAAGGAGTGGTCACTGTATGTCTGTATCACCTCCTCCACATAATTCGGTATTCTTCCGGACTCATCTTCAATCCCATATATAACTGCTAGTAGGGGAAACAGTGCTTCAATAGTAACAGGAACAAAATCTAAAAATATCTTCCACAATTGCTCCAGCTGCAGCAAGCACAATTTTGCCAAGACTAACAGAAACTAACAGAAATGGAATGTTAAAAACGTTCAACAAACTCTGTCAAAAAACAAACCAAAGCCTTGTTGAACACAGCTCTGGTCTCCTCCTTCTACCTCCCTGTCGGCCTCCAAGTAAATTCCCAGAAGACAGAAATAATTGCTCAACTCTCATCTGCATCCCCCAGTGTTCCCCTCAAAGTGGTACACCCTTTAATCTACCGCAGTACTGTCCTCTCCCCTATGTGCTCCCTTGGCAACAAAATCCAAACTCTATTTCAAGGCCAGCGCATCCTAGGGCTAACCTGGGAGGACAGAGTACCCAACATCGAGATCCAACACCAAGTCGTCCTGCATTGAGGCAAGCATGGCTAAACGACACCTTCACTGGCTCGCCCACGTCATCCGCTTGTCTGATTACAGCCTCCCCCCTCTGAGTTCTCTAAGGCCAACGCAACGCAGCCAAATGCTCCGCTGGAGGTCAGAAAAGTCTGCCTAAACTTACCTGTGTAGGCCTATAACACCATTCCTATTCTATTCAGAGTTTAGATAAATAATCAAATTGGAAATGAGCTATTATCAGCACGAGCGCTAAAAGTGCTAGCCCCACCCCCTACCCCCCCAGTTTCCACAATGCATTGGAAGAAGTGGACTGATTGGTCCTGGTTCTCTTGAAATAGCCAAACAACAAAACTAGGCTACTTAATTGGGAAGGTGACGAATGGCAAAGCTTCTGCGGTTCAAATGTGGGCTAAGTAGTTTTTTGTTCTCCTTAAAATGATCCCCAGTAGCCTTTTGCATCGTAGGCAACGTCTTTGAAAATAGAAGTCTTTTTTTTAAACCTAAAGTGGATTTCCCGTTTGATAAGCGTTTCTTGTCCTTTTGCCTTTCGTCAGAGCTTTTAAACTGAATACTAAACTCTCTTTTGATTTCTGAATGTGTCGGCACCAGGGACTCAGGATGTGGCTGCGTTACTGATGTCATGTTAATCAGGCCTTGATTTATAACGTAGGGATTGTTTAAGTTTTGTAGGCTAGGCCAGGGTTTCTCAGACTCGGTCCTGGGGACCACCCTGGGTGCATGTTTTGGTTTTTGCCCTAGCACTAAACACCTAGTTTTAATAAAGAACTAATTATCAAGCTTTGATTATTTGAAGCAGCTGTGTAGTGCTAGGGCAAAAACCAAAACGCACACCCGGCTGCTAGGCTACCTGGGCTAGGCTACCTATTTAATGATTGAATTTATGGATTAAAGCCTCAGCAGTCATTCTGATCTCATTCCCAATGTTTTAGTTCATTATGTTGCTGTCCAGCGTTTCCTGACTGTTCACGATTTTCTGTGCATTAACCTTTTGATTTGAACATTTGAAAAGTTTTGTTGTGTACTAGGCTATTATTTAATGTATATATGCACTTTGGTTTCACTAATAAATATGTTCAAATGGAACATAATTATCTGTTTGTGTCTTCAGTCCTTTTTAAATAGTATTAATGGGCTACATGTGTACGGGTATCAGTATGTTGAATGTGATAGTCTGCCTAAACCAGCTTGTGTAGGCCTATGACTCCATTCTTATTCTACTCAGAGTTTAGATAAATTAATTAAATTGAAAATGAGCTATTATCAGCGATGGATGTCTGTTGATTTTGGAAAAATGCACCCGCACTTGGCCCCGCCCCACCTCCTCAGCCAGTCAGGAGTCGCTCCTGAGGCTTCTGGCATACTGCATGTACTTGCTAAATAATATGTGGCAATGAGTACATGGCATGCAGTTTAAGTATGTAGTACGCTAGTATGGGTATTCGGACACGGCAACTCTCAGGAAACAGAAAAGCTCTGTCCATGTTTATCAAAACGTTATATCTCATCCGAGGATAGCTGTCCATTTCCTCTGCAGTCGGTGAAACAGAACGAGAGAGATGACACCCTATTCCCTATATAGTGCACTACTTTCTCTGCACCAAATACCCTAGTTTCACTCCTAATTATTATTATCCTTACACCTCTGAAGACTAGACACTGCAGTCAGAAGAACTACAGTCTTTTAACTCTGAACACTCCCTCCCCCCATACACCCAATGGGCCCTGGTCACAAGTAGTGCACTGAAAAGGGAGTAGGGTCCCATTTGGGAGGCAGGCACTGTGTGCCTTCAGGACAAATGAACGTTTGAAACCATTCACTTCATCCAGGGGGGAGAACCTGTGTCTGTTATCCATCTACAGAGATGTTGCCTAACAGGAAACCATATATCCCCAAGAGCAGGATGAAGTGTATCCTAGACACTGAAGTCAGTTTAGCATTTTTCGTCCTAGTGTTTATAGTTAGGATTTTGGAAGGGTAAACTCTTCCTAGATATGCACCGGTTCTACAGCAAGTAGAAGATTAATAGCATACAGGGTAATCTATGCGACAGAAAAAGGTAATTGATGGTGTTATCATGGATATAACCAGTTTTTGTATGGGTATTGCCATTTGGGGCTTCCACCACCAATATTAGCTTAATGCTTTTTTCACAACGTGCACCAGCTGCTACTCATTGCCAATCAGTCTCCATACCTGTCCTCACTCTCCTTAATCACCACTGCCACCACTACTTATACCTGACCAAACAACCATTCTTCCTCTCTGTTCTGCAGTACATGGCACAGTTAATTTATTAAGAATTTATATTTTTTTGCCTTACCAAATGGAGAAATTCCTACTAGTACTTGTGGTGATTAAAACATGCTGTGCTGTACCTAAAGGTAAGTTAGTCACTGTGATAATGGTAAATAATTTATTTAGTTTGATAATTATTTAAGCTCTTGCTAGAGTGCAGATTTTCTAAGTTGGGTGAAATGTACATATTTAAGATTATATAGACTTGTCTTAAGGTGAAACTTGTCTTTTGATCAATGAAACTTGTTCACTTTCTGCCTGCAGACCTCTCAGGTAAAATGTTGACCTTTCCTCAAGAGACTAACACAGCTCACGTGAGAATAATGACCTCTAGAGAGCAGTTCACTGCAGTGACCGTTTGTCTTCGGTAAACACTGACATCTCACACTGAAACTGTACAGTTAAAAAAAAAAAAAAATTGTTGACTAATGTTCAATTACTACAAATGGCTGGTATGTTAACTTGTTTATACTAATTGTATAATCTCCATGAACCTTAACCGTTTCTCCCTGTCTCTCCAGGTTCTTCACAGACCTCAGAAGGAACCACATCCTGTTCTCTCTCGCCGCATCTACTAAAGATGGCTCTTTTTTCATCTTGAAGAGGAAGGCGGCAGGCGACATTGAACAACGTTCCAAGAACGGCGCCGCTGTCTTTGATGGCCAGGACTACACCCTCAACACCTGGCACTCTATCTGCACCACCTGGGCTTCCGAGACAGGCCTTGGACAGCTGTGGCTGGATGGCAAACCCAGCACCAGGAAATTCCTCCAATCTGAAGCCATCAAAGGGAAAACCCTAATCCTTGGACAGGTAAAATTAGTAGAAAACATGGCGGTTTTAAATGAAACCCTATTCCTCTTAGTGTTACTTTCAGCCACATACGGAACAGAACAAGGCATTTTATTACTGAACATGATGCTGTTTCCTCCAGGAGCAGGATGCGTTTGGCACACATTTTACCCGGCAGCAGTCGTTTGTTGGCCTGCTGACTGATGTCCACATGTGGGACAACGTGCTGTCTCCCTGTGAGATCCAGAGGTACACTACCCAGACCAACTTCACCCCTGGAGACGTTCTCAACTGGAGGGCCCTGGACTTCCAGATTACAGGCAGAGTACTGCTTGAGAACAAGCAGTCAGACTGTAACCTTTCAAACATTTAATCAAAACAATTAAAGTCAAATCAAGTTGTGCCGTTTGGTAATGTTCTGTAATTGACAATTGCAATACCATACAGGTCTTTTAGGATGGTTCCCATCATTTGTGTGGACAATATACCATAAGCTGACAAATTAAGACCAGCAATCTGAGAATAACATATCCACCAGCAATATGTTAATGAGTAATATACAAACTTTCCTAAAATAGACCATTAAACCGGAGGCATCCTCTTATCCAGCAGCTAAAGCAAAATGTACAAATTATCTGCAGTTTCAGTTGCGTAGAATTGGTATTGGACCATACTAAGATAATGGGTGTGTTTCAGCAGCTCCAGTGTCCCCATAATGCAACATACTTTGAAAAGTGGTGAAATGAAGAGTTCATACAGGCTGGTTACCATTAGGAGGGGGAAAATGGTCAGTTTCTGTCTCCTTAATGTGCTGGCTCTCCCATAAATACTGATGTGATAGCAGCTGGGTTGGGTCTACTTAGTTTATTCACGTGGGGGCGTCTCGTTTCCCCTTCGGTCTCTGGCAGTGACCAACCGTGGTTGTCACTGCCTTTCAGTGTTACACTATGGGGATAATCGTCTGACTTGAGTGAACTTTACAAAATCCATGTGAAAGGTCATGCAGTTGACTTTTAAGCTGCTGCAGTTGCTTCTCACCAACGGCAACATGAAGCCATCACCTGCGTTGTGGGAGGCACTATTTGTCAACCAATCAATTAGGGGGGTTTTGGTTGAACAAAGCGAACGTGACACAGGAACCAACTTTGCGATTCTGAAGCCGCTGAATACAAGTCATATTTGAGACTTTAACCAGTTTTAATTGTACACACGTTTCAGAAAAGGTAACTTAATTTCTACTGAAATATAAATGCAACTTGTAAAGTTCATTTCATGAGCTGAAATGTTCCATATGCACAAATCGTATTTCTCACAAATTTGTTTACATCCCTGTTAGTGAGCATTTCTCCTTTGCCAATATCATCCACCTGACCGGTGTGGTGTATATTAAACAGCATTATCAATACAGGTGCACCTTGTACTGGGGACTAAAGGCCACTTAAATGTGCAGTTTTGTCTCTACAGTGCCACATGTCTACAGTTTGAGGGAGTGTGCAATTGGCATGTTGACTGCAGGAAGGTCCACCAGAGCTGTTGCCAGATAATGTCATTTCTCTACCATAAGCCACCTCCGTTTTAGAGAATTTGCCAGTACTTCCAACCGGCCTCACAACCGCAGACCACACCAGCCCAGGACCTCCACATCTGGCTTCTTCACCTGCGGGATCATTTGAGACCAGCCATCTGGACAGCTGATGAAACAGTATTTCTGTCTGTTATAATGCCCTTTTATGGGGGAAAAACGTGTTCTTATTGGCTGGGACTCGCTCCCTAGTGTGTGGGCCTATGCCCAGTCATGTGAAATCCATAGATTACAGCCTAATGAATGTATTTCAATTGACTGATTTACTTATGAACTGCAACTCAGCGAAATCATTGAAATTGTTGCATGTTGAGTTTATATTCTTGTGCCATGTTGATCTGAGCTTTGCTGTTGGAAAACCATTATGGTGTCCGACTTTTGTCTGTTGCAGATGCACCTCCCCCGACTTGCAAATTAACCCGGCATGTGGAAACGAGGTGTCCTGCAAAACATTAATGACACTATCCTGGAAGAAACCACAGCTAAACTGTCCGCCTCACCTTACATATCCGTTATGCTTGATGTTGAAACAGATGTTACAGTAAAGGAATGCTATAAATAATAGTTAAACACTCCCTATGTATATGGGGAACATCCAGCAAACATCCTCGTTGGGAAATGTCGAGGTTGAGCAGAAGATACGCAAGTGGATTTATTAGCTTCTTTTCAGGAGACTAAACGTTTATTTCATTATCCAAGTATCAGTTCATAGTCAGCGTGTTGCCTTAATACAACATTAATATTATTACAATTGTGTATTATCTGAAAGCAGTAATGGATAACAGTTTGTAGTTGCACTTTTAATTAGAATAAAGGTTGTTTTAATCACATATATACAGTGGGGCAAAAAAGTATTTAGTCAGCCACCAATTGTGCAAGTTCTCCCACTTAAAAAGATGAGAGAGGCCTGTAATTTTCATCATAGGTACACTTCAACTATGAGAGACAAAATGAGAAAATATTTAATGAATTTATTTGCAAATTATGGTGGAAAATAAGTATTTGGTCAATAGCAAAAGTTTCTCAATACTTTCGGGGCTGTCGCTGTATAAATATAAAATACTTGTTCTCCCCACTGTACGCTGAGCACTTGTTGGCTGCTTTTCCTTCACTGCGGTCCGACTTATCCCAAACCATCTAAATTTGGTTGAGGTTGGAACCAAAAATCTCAAATTTGTCCTCCAGACCAAAGGACACATTTCCATCGGTCTAATGTCCATTGCTCGTATTTCTTGGCCCAAGCAAGTCTCTTCTTCTTATTGGTGTCCTTTAGTAGTAGTTTCTTTGCAGCAATTCGACCATGGAGGCCTGATTCACACAGTCTCCTCTGAACAGTTGATGTTGAGATGTGTCTGTTACTTGAACTCTGTGAAGCATTTATTTGGGCTGCAATCTGAGGTTGGTAACTCTAATTAAATTATCCTCTGCAGCAGAGGTATTTCTGCGTCTTCCATTCCTGTGGCAGTCTTCTTGAAGCTTGAGAGAATGCCATGAGTGTGCAAAGCTGTCATCAAGGCAAAGGGTGGCTACTTTGGTTACTACATGATTCCATATGTGTTATGTCATAGTTTTGATGTCTTCACTTTTATTCTACAATGTAAAAAATAGTGCAAATAAAGGAAAACCCTTGAATGAGTAATATTCCAAACTTTTGGCCCCCAGTGTACATACACGCATGCACACAAACACACGTTCCTTGTACCTGTATGAAGCTGAACTTCATATATAACAATATTTATACACCTGCAGATATACACTGAGTGTATAAAACATTAGGAACACTTTCCCAATAATGAGTTGCATCCTTTTTTGCCTTCAGAACACCCTCAATTTGTTGAGGCATGGACTCTGCAAGGTGTTGAAAGCTTTCCACAGGGATGCTGGCCCATGTTGACTCCAATTCTTCCCACAGTTGTGTCAAGTTGGCTGGATGTCCTTTGGGTGGTGGGCCATTCTTGATACACACGGGAAACTGTGGAGTGTTCAAAGGTACTTAAATATTTTGTCTGGCCCATTCACTCTCTGAATGGCACACATACACAATTCATGTCTCAATTGTCTCAAGGCTTAAAAATACTTCTTCAAGCTGTCTCCTCCACTTCATCTAAACTGATTTGAAGTGGATTTAACAGGTGACATCAATAAGGGATCATAGCTTTCACCTTGATTCACCTGGTCAGTCTATGTCATGGAAAGACTCAGTGTATATTTATACACATATAGTATACACATAAAGTATATCAGCAATATAGAACTATACTGTATATCAGCAAATATACACCTCACATTTACATCTATACAGTACACAGACAGTATATTAGTTATATGTGCACACATTTTACACTCATACAGCACTGTCCCCATGTAGGCCTGACATACTGTATCTAAAAACATATCAGAGAGAGAAAGCAGTTTGACAGAGAGATACACTACATGACCAAAAGTATGTGGACACCTGCTCGTCGAACAACTCATTCCAAAATCATGGGCATTAATATGGATTTGGTGCCCCCTTTGCTGCTATAACAGCCTCCATTGCTACGGGGACTTGCTCCCCTTCAGCCACAAGAGCATTAATGAGGTTGGGCACTGATTTTGGGCGATTAGGCCTGGCTCGCAGTCGGCATTACAATTCATCCCAAAGGTGATCGATGGAGTTTAGGTCAGGGCTCTGTGCAGGCCAGTCAAGGTCAGGGCTCTGTGCAGACCAGTCAAGTTCTTCCACACCTATCTCGACAAACCATTTTTGTCTGTCGGACTGCCAGATGGTGAAGCGTGATTCATCATTCCAAAGAACGCGTTTCCACTGCTCCAGAGTCCAATGGTGGCGAGCTTTACACCACTCCAGCCGACGCTTGGCATTGCGCATGGTGATCTTAGTCTTATGTGTGGCTGCTCGGCCTGGAAACCCATTTCATTAAGCTCCCAAAAAACAGTTATTGTGCTGACAATGCTTCCAGAGGCAGTTGGGAATTCGTTAGTGAGTGTTGCAACCGAGAACAGAGGATTCTTACAGCACTTGTGTGGCTGAGCCGCTGTTGCTCCTAGACATTTCTACTTCACAATAGCAGTACTTACATTTGACCTGGGCAGCTCTAGCAGGGCAGAAATGTTACAAACTGACTTGTTGGATAGGTGGCATCCTATGAAGGTGCCACGTTGGCCAATCTACTGCCAATGTTTGTCTATGGAGATTACATGGCGGTGTGTTTGGTTTTATACACCTGGGTGTGGCTGAAATAGCCGAATCCACTCAATTGAAGTGGTGTCCAAATGTGTTTCTATATATAGTGTATTAGGAGGAGGATTAAAAGTAGTTTCACTAGGTGTTGTGTGTAAGTGGACCGGGCAGCCAGCAGTGTCTCCGTACATTACCAGTAAAGTAATAGTATGGGGACGAGGGACCAATGATCTATCTGAATGCAATTATGACACAAGCAGAGCACCCCTGTGGATTTAATCAAACTGCAAGGCAAGAAATGCACATACGCACACACGCACACACGAACACACACACACACACACACACCCTCACTCACTCTCTCTCGCAGACACACACACATTAAAACACACACATTAACACACACACACACAGACTACTGCAGTGCTCTATTTGGTTGAGAAACAGGTAGTTGTGAGGGAAGAGCAGTGTGTTCAAAGAGCCTGTGAGGAAGATTCAGGTTTCCTCTCCAGAGGGTTGCGGTGTTTGTGTGTGTCTCTGAAGCTGAGGCATGAATGCTAGTGCCTCATCTCCACAACATCACAACGTGTGTGTGTGTGTGTGTGTGTGTGTGTGTGTGTGTGTGTGTGTGTGTGTGTTTGTATACTATAACAATGCTGTCCTTGTTTCACCAGCTAATGGAAATTCAATAAAAGTAAAACAAACAAAATACCTCCACACGCACAGAATACACCCTGATATTTTCTCCATTATTTTTATCTTTATCGTCAGGTGTTTATTTGTGTGTACCTGTTTCCCGGCCAGTGGTCCATTCTGCAGATCCCAGGCAGACAGGATGTTGAATCCTTTAACCACCTCAGCTCCAGGTACCAGACTGCTCAGGTACAGCATACAATATATTTACATTACATCAATATACATACAGCGGGTGAAATAAGTATTGAACAAGTCACCCTTTTTCTCAGTAAATATATTTCCAAATGTGCTGGTAACAACCCAAGTAATCCATACATACAAAGAAACCAAAACAAATAAGTTCAGAAATTAAGTTATGTGTAATAATGTGAAATGACACAGGGAAAAAGTATTGAACACATGAAGAAAGGGAGGTGCAAAAAGGCATGGAAAGCCAAGACAACAGCTGAAAACTATCAGTAATTAAAAAGCAATCCAGCCCCCTGTCAGTGCAAATTAATATCAGCTGGTTCAGTCCCAACTGATGGCCTACAAAAAGGTCTCATTGCCAAGGTGTCACACAAGACACATCTCATGATGGGTAAAAGCAAAGAGCTGTCTCAAGACATTCGCAACCTAATTGTTGCAAAACATAATGATGGCATTGGTTATAGGCGCATTTCTAAGCTTCTGAATGTTCCAGTGAGCACTGTTGGGGCCATAATACGGAAGTGGAAAGACAATCATTTCACCATAAAGAATAATCAGAAGAGTTGTCCAAGAGCCAAGGACCATTTGTGGAGAGCTTCAAAAAGACCTGCAATTATCAGCTACTGTTGTCTCAAAGAAAACCGTAAGTAATGCACTCCACCGCCATGGCCTGTATGCACGCTCACCACGCAAGACTCCATTGCTGGAAAAAAAGCATGTTGAAGCTCGTTTAAAGTTTGCTGCACAACATTTGGAAAAGCCAGTGAAATACTGGGAGAATATAGTGTGGTCAGATGAGAGCAAGATTGAACTGTTTGGATGTCATAATACACACCATGTTTGGAGGAGAAATGGCACTGCACATCACCCTAAAAACACCATACCAACAGTGAAGTTTGGAGGTGGAAACATCATGGTGTGGGGCTGCTTTTCAGCAAATGGTACTGGCAAACTTCACATAATTGAAGGAAGGATGAATGGGCAAATTTACCGAGACATTCTTGACAAAAATCTGCTGCCATCTACCAGGATGATGAAGATGAAACGAGGGTGGACATTTCAGCAAGACAATGATCCCAAACACACAGTCAAGGAAACTCTCAATTGGTTTCAAAGAAAGAAAATAAAGCTGCTAGAATGGCCCAGCCAATCACCTGACTTAAATCCCATTGAAAATCTATGGAAAGAACTGAAGATCAAGATTCATAGAAGAGGCCCACGGAACCTTCAAGATTTGAAGACTGTTTGTGTGGAAGAATGGGCCAAAATCACACCAGAGCAATGCATGCGACTAGTTTCTCCATACAGGAGGCGTCTTGAAGCTGTCATTACCAACAAATATCAGTAAGTGTGTTCAATACTTTTTCCCTGTGTCATTTCACATTATTACACATAACTTAATTTCTGAACTTATTTGTTATGGTTTCTTTGTATGTATGGATTACTTGGGTTGTTACCAACATCTGGTGAAATACGCTGGGACATACAGTACACTATATTGGCCAAATATACAGTTACATGCTGATAAAACAGACATTCATACATAGAGCAGAAGTAATGAAACATATATGCTACCTTCCCCTTTAGCTGATTGGCCAGTGGTACCAGGAAGTCATAGTGTTCTCTGTGGACAGCGATGAAGATCAGACTGGCTGACTGGGCAGCTGCAGCATGGCCCAGGACCTGCAAATACATCATCAACATATTGATGCACACTTAAACACACATACAGTATATTCACATACTGTATACTCCTTCAAACATTATGCACCATATTAACACATAACCACACGTTACATATCAACACATAACACCAGATCTAGTATAAAGGTTGTTGTACCTGTGCTCCGTGGGGCAGGAGGCTGCAGCTTCTGGGTCACCGGTTGCCAAACACCAAAGCGTACCCCGCCTGCAGCAGAATCAAGCCCAGAGAGCACCCCAGGTCACCCGTCCCAAACACACACATCCTTTCACACTCTGGTGGCACGGGACACACTCCCTCATCGAAGACAGGGACACACTCCCCATCGGAGACAGGGACACACTCCCCCATCGGAGACAGGGACACACTCCCCCATCGGAGACAGGGACACACTCCCCCATCGGAGACAGGGACACACTCCCCCATCGGAGACAGGGACACACTCCCCCATCAGAGACAGGGACACACTCCCCCATCGGAGACAGGGACACACTCCCCCATCAGAGACAGGGACACACTCCCCCATCGGAGACAGGGACACACTCCCCCATCGGAGACAGGGACACACTCCCTCATCGGAGACAGGGACACACACTCACTTTTCTCCTCTTTCTTCATGTCAATCTTCTGATCACCTGTCATGTCCGTAGATAGGTACGCTATACAGTCAGTCCTTGCTGGATTGTCAACTAAACACAGCTCTCCTGAAGTCCAGATAGAGTTGATTGTTAAAAAATAGAGTCCCTAAAGAGGCAAACACTTTCTTCTCTTCAGCAAGGTGTTGTTTAAAAAGTATTTTCCAGAGGTGAAGCTGCTATTTCTGGTGAGTTCTATTCTGGTTCAGACCTGAGCTGCTGTAGCAACGTGTGAACTTACTGACCATCATTACTTTACTTTATCGCCCTGTCCTGCCCTTTAATTCACTAAACAGCCATGTGTTTTGTTGCTATCCTTATTGTCTACAAGTCTTGTTCAGTTGAAGGCTGAAGGGCATCAGAGTAGTGATATAAAGTGACCTACTGTATCAAATTCCGCCAATTGTTATCACCAGAACCAGAAACACATCTTTCAAATAAAACACGTAATCTGTAAGACTGGCTGCCAATTGGAGAACTACCGTCAATGAATGTCTTATCTGTATATCTGGTCATTATTGCTTACTCTCACTATATCATGATCTGTTATCATGTGTGTTTATTTGAAGAATGCTGGAATCCATTGAAATGTAATTCTAGCTATCAGTAGAGACATGAGTATGTCCGTGAAGACGCTTGCCAGGTTTAGTATTGGGTTCAGATTAGGGTTTAGGTTTTGTTGAAGAAGCTGGGGATAAAGATGTGAGATAAAAACAGAAGGTCCCATACGTATACTCCATAAATATTCCATCACTAGCTTTGCAGACAGACACTCGCGGGGCGTTCATTATGAAACTTTTAGAAGATGGCTTTATGAGGAATAAAAAACAGATTGGATGAAAGACTAACCCAGTTCACCAGCTGTTTGTCTTTGATCAAACTGCTGCTTTGGGAATTGTGTGTGTGTGTGTGTGTGTGTGTGTGTGTGTGTGTGTGTGTGTGTGTGTGTGTGTGTGTGTGTGTGTGTGTGTGTGTGTGTGTGTGTGTGTGTGTGTGTGTGTGCGTGCGTGTGAATGTGTGCGTGTGAATGTGTGTGTGTACATGTGTTAGCTCTTTCCCTGTGAGCGTGCGAGTAATGCATTATCTAGGACAGGACGGATTGGCTGAGCTTTATTATCTCTGTCTTGAAGGAAATATGAAGTTTGAAGTTTGATGGACGTTTGAAGTCCTGAATCTTATCAGCCCAACCCAAGCTTCTGGTATCAAAACAGGGAGGAATCGCATAAAACTGCTGATTTAAGAGATTTCCTAGTTTCCGCCTGCATTACGCAGCACTTCCTCTCTTTAACTTACACTTTTACAAAGTAAACTGCAGCTGTGGTAAGAGCACTGGTCTTGTAACCCATGGGTTGTGGGTTTCAATTCTCACAGACCATGTCCCACGACATTGGCATGTGCTATTTCAGTAATACCTCAAAATGAAATGTTGGCATGTCAGAACAGAATGCTCAGGCAATGGTGAGCTATGTGAAACATACTTTCCGTGGAATTCCTGTTTTATTGGACATTCAATTGTTATGGTAATTGTATCCTATCTTCACTATAGTAAAACAGCAACCACATGAATCCTAACAAACATAAAATGATATTCGTCATAAAACTTACTGGCAACACAGAATTATATCCTGATATGCTGCTACTGACATGCTCATTAGAAAAGGAACATGATCAATTACTGTATTGTGTATTATATTAATGAATTATGTTTATTCGTCTAATTTGTTCTATTGTGTTTTAATTTAACATGTTTCAGGATGTCTGTTTGCCCCTAATCAGTAGTTAATACAACATTTACCATTTTACAGTAATACATGGATAAAGATTAATGTAATCTAATATTCCTTCATCCTGCAGGGGTTTTAGTGCAAAACACTATTACAAATGTGCTTTGTGTTACGTACATGTTGTTGTACCCGCAGTTTGACTCTCACCTTGGGCAAGCTCTCTGTGTGTGTGTGTGTGTGTGTGTGTGTGTGTGTGTGTGTGTGCGTGTGTATATCAATGAAAGGTTAAGGGATCCTACTCTGATAGGATCAGAAATTATTTATGTCTTTGTAGTGCGTGCATGTGTGTGTGTGCGTGTGTGTGTGCATGTCTTCGTAGCATAGCAATGTACGCCATGGGCATGCAAACCTGAACAGGCAGGTGTCGGCAGGAAACTCTGAGCTGAGAATCCCACATCAGATGAAGTCCTGGGAACTGAATAGTGGATGAGAGAGCAGATGTTGGGCTGCAATGCTGAAATATGCACTTGTTTATGCCATAAAGACATAATAAAAAGAATGTTTCATATTATTTGCTGCTGGATCTATCTCAAATCTTTTATTACCAGATCCCAAAATAAACTGCTTAGCAGCCATAACATATTAGAATTCTCCCCGAATCAGAGACAGAGAGAGAGAGGGGGGGGGGGGGGGGGGGTTGCAGATCCCAAAATAAACTGCTTAGCAGCCATAAAATATCAGAATTCTCCCCGAATCAGAGAGAGAGAGAGAGAGAGAGAGAGAGAGAGAAGGAGGGAGGGCAAGAGGGAGAGGGTTTTGTACACTGGAATTATTGTCTCGGTTTGTATGTGTGTGTGTGTAGGTTAATTGCTGTCTGACTGCTGTGAGACAAGTGGTCTTTGACCCGCCCTGTGACATGCTGTTACTAGGGTTACACCAGGGCTGCTCTGATTGGTTCTCACAGGAGACACCCTTAATTAGTCTGAATCACCTTCCTGTTAACCTTGGGATTCAGCATAAACCACACACACAGACACACACAGCAACCAGGTGGAGCCGACAAACAGTAACCATCATGGAGTGAAAAGCTTTGTTATTGTAAATCATTCATATTCATCCCCTGCTGAGAGACAGACAGAGACAGGGAAGTCTCACAACATGCAGTAGCATAGGGTTCTCATTCAGACACGTTCACTAGTTTCCTCCGGAAGAAGTGCTATTTTTCTCTCTGACTAATTCCAGGAGTGGACATCTCTGGTCCGGGAGAGCTGTAGGGTGTGTAAGGGTTAGTTAGAGCACAGCACTAACACACTGAGACTCTTCACTGTACCATAGAAATGGTTGTGAGCAGATGTGAACAGGCAGAATCATACAGTTAAAGTAGGAAGTTTACATACACTTAGGTTGAAGTCATTAATATTCTATATATATTCAAGCAACATCTCAAGACATCAGTCAGGAAGTTAAAGCTTGGTCACAAATGGATCTTCCAAATGGACAATGACCCCAAGCATGCTTCCAAAGTTGGGGCAAAATGGCTTCAGGACAACAAAGTCAAGGTATTGGAGTGGCCATCACAAAGCCCTGACCTCAATCCTAAAGAACATTTGTGGGCAGAACTGAAAAAGTGTGTGCGAACAAGGAGGCCTACAAACCTTACTGAGTTACACCAATTCTATCAGGAGGAATGGGCCAAAATTCACCCAACTTATTGTGGGAAGCTTGTGGAAGGCTATCTGAAACGTTTGACCCAAGTTAAATAATTTGAAGGCAATGCTACCAAATACTAATTGAGTGTATGTAAACTTCTGCCCCACTGGTAATGTGATGAAAGAAATAAAAGCTGAAATAAATCATTCTCTCTACTATTATTCTGACATTTCACATTCTTAAAATAAAGTGTTGATCCTAACTGACCTAAGACAGGGAATTTTTACTATGATTAAATGTCAGAAATTGTGAAAAACTGAGTTTAAATGTATTTGGCTAAAGTGTATGTTAACTTCCGACTTCAACTGTACCTCAGAAGAGGCAGTCATTGTTGTGTGTGCGAGTGTGTGTGTGTGTGTGTGCGGGTGTCTGTGTGTGACAGTAATCCCTCTAGCTGTGTCCAGGTCACGTAGCCAGCCAGGTAACCGTGGAGATTTGATTAAGTAGCCAATGGAACATGTCTGTGTGAATGGAGGCGTGTTATTGATCAGTGACTGGGTTGACATTTCAGTGTCACACCTCTGCACACAAAGACAGAATATACATTTTTTTGCAGATTAACTTGGCATAAAGGATTACGAACCCTTTTGATAGGCCGATGACAGTAAAGGATGTGTCTTGATTAATGTGAACATTATCCTAAGGAAATTAATGAGTGCAGTGCATTGTTTTGTTGGGTTACACAGTGTATGTCGTATATTGTAACTGTCAGCACAGTAAACATGTATGACCTGCTGTTTGTTACCGACCGGGAGATGGGCCTGACTGCTAGTGACAACAGAAACTGTGTGTGTGTGTGTGTGTGTGTGTGTGTATGTGACTGTGTGTCTGTGTGTCTGTGTGTGTGTGTGTGTGTGCGTGAGTGCGTGTGTGCGTGCATGTGCGTTCATGCGTGCATGCGTGCGTGCGTGCGTGTGTGTGTGTGTGTGTGTGTGTGTGTGGACGTGTTTAACTATACTTTTGGGGACCAGAAGTCCCCACAAGAATGGTAAACTAACCAGAATTTGACTAATTGGGACATTTTGTTGGTCCCCACAAGGTCAAATTATATTTCTAGGGGGTTTACGGGTTAAGGTTAGAATTAGTGTTAGGGTTAGAATTAGGTTTAGTGATAGGAGCCGTTGGTTATGGTTATTGAGGTTAGGGTTAGGGTTAGGGTAAATAGGATTTTAAATGGGACTGAATTGTGTGTCCCTACAAGGTTAGTTAAACAAGACTGTGCATGCGTGCGTTTGTGTGTCACGTTGCCCTACCTAGTACTAATATCAGGGAGGAATGTGTGAAAGCTGTCAGAGCATCAATTTCCTGAAATAGACTGAAACACCTTCCCATGGGACAGGGTTAGGGTTAGGGTGAGAGAGAGAGTGAGAGAACGAGAAAGAGAGAAGACGCAAGGATGGAGGATGGAGAACGAGAAGGGGTGAGAAAGGATATATGGAGAGAGAAAGGGGTTGAAAGGGATAGAGATGGAGAGGGGAGCATAGAGCAATATTT